>CM037852.1:208464111-208986162 GCA_021234595.1 Delia radicum | reverse complement strand
ACATGCAGAAAGAGAGGACGCTAGTAATCGGAAGGCTAGCTGTATATCAGATATTATCAACATCATAATAACATCAGGTTCGGCATGCATGGTAGAGTTGGGAAGTTTTAAGATTAAGAATTAAATCGATTTTGAAGGGTATCTAGCTTTTTTAAATAGCATTTCACATGTTGTCAACACTCAGAATATTTCATAGGTAAAATAAACAAAAATTCTAGTACACTTTAAGAAATATTCGTTGTTTTTACCGAAACAAAATATTACGTAAAATGAACTTAAGTCATTTCGTAGATTGGACGTTATTTTCTTGGTTTTTTGATTTTTAACAAAAATTTTTTTTTTGGACAACTAAAATATTTTATATGTTAAATAAATGAAAAAAATCTAGGTTTACGAATGTTTTCGTTGATTTGCCGAAACAAAATATTTTTAAAACTAAGAATTTTTAGAAATTTCAACGAAAATAAAGTTCTTTTTTTTCCATAAATCTTACAAGTAAGCAAAAACATTCACGTATGAAAAAAAATATATTAGAGGTACTCGTAGCTTTAGAGTACCTAATTCCTATATCTATTACTAAAAGGTGATTTTCAGCTGTTTTCGTGTAACATATTACTGTTAAACATGTTCAGTGTGGTCTATAATTTAAAAAGAATCTTTAAACATTGAATTATATAGATCGTTGTATCGGCTCAAATTAAGATTTCATACATTTCTCTACATACGAGGGCGGATCTTTAAGTCCGTGACTTTTTGAATGAAACAAAGTTTTTTTTTTGCAAAAAAAAAAAAAAAAAACACTTAGTCCAACGTTTCTCCAATTTTTGTATCCCTTCCAAAAAAATTATTTTTCGAGGTCCATAAAATAGGCATTTGTTTGATCAATAATTTCATCATTGGAGCTATATCTCTTTCGGCCGAGCCATTTCTTAAGGTTTGGAAATATCAAATAGTCACTGGGTAGCCGAATTCATGGAATTTTGCCATTGAGACTGCACACGCGTGCATTATCTTGATGCAAAGAACTCTTTTTTTGTCCATATTGTGTCGTTTTTTTTTTAAAAACCTCGTTAAAATCGATCCAATAAGTTGGGCATAATCTTCGAGCATCCCAAAAAACTGTTGCCATTACCTTATTGGCCGACAAACTTACCTTGGCCTTCTTTAGACCCGGAAAAACTCATTCGAATTGCGGTTAAACAACTTTAAACAATCGTTTAAAGTAATCACACGATTACGTTTATGTTCAATTGATAGAAAACTCGTCACCCATCTTGCAGACAGCTTTCTTAAATCTAACTGATCATTTAAAATCGAAACCACACAGCCATATGAAATGCCTATGGCATCAACAATCTCACGCACTCTTACTCTTCCATCGGTCTACACCATATCATGGATTTTTTCTACATTTTTGGGTGTATTGACCTCAATTGGCCGTCCAGAACGTTCAGCGTCATTTGTACTTGTGAGACCACAACGAAAGTCAGTAAACCACTTTTTTACCATTGAAATCTATGGTACAGAGTCCCCGTAGTATTTATCAAGCTTTTCTTTGGTTTGATGAAATTTTTTAAATTTCCGTGGAATAATTTTGGTCCACCACAGCACTTAAAAGTTGGAAACTAGTAATTTTTTTTTTAATGAAAAGCTGTTAAATGTTGCTTAGTATTCCCTATAATTTATGAAAAATAATTTAAAACAAAAAATTGTAAATGATATCTTGTGAAAAAGAGATAGGATTAAGAAGAAAAAGCATTCTAGTTGAGAAATGAATTGTGCATTTGCATAGTAAATTCTGTCTCTTCTGATCGAAACAATACTTGTGTGTACGTAGTGTTACCAAAATCCACTTTAGCCGCAGTCATCGCTGTGTCGACCGTGGCTCAACTCGTTAAGAGGTGAGATTACGATGCAAAGCTTGATGCTAAGGCAGTGAGTTCAAATACCAGTACGACACCAAAAAATAAAAAAAAAAAGTTTTTCATATAGAGCAAATTAACAATATAAAATACTTTGTTCATTGACACATAAAATTAACCACTGACGAGGGGGACGAAGGGGACGAAACTGCGGCAGTCTGGTGTATCCCTTGTGTCCGTAAAATTGTTCAATAAAAAATGTTTCTTCTTCTTCTTCCTGTAAAGAGACTAACTAAAGATATCTTTTATCTTTTACTACCGTCTAAGTTGGCGATCGTAGTGTTTTCTGTTAACCTATTTGTGGCAAAAGTTGCTCAATGTGAACTAGATTACGGAAAAATATTTATAATAAAAAAATTACTGGTTTCCAACTTTAAAATGCTGTGGTGGACCAAAATTATTCCACGGAAATTTCAAAAATATTTTTTCCGTTATCTACTCCACATTACGCAACTTTAGACTCCAGTTTTGTGAAAAAGCACAATTTGTTAACAAAATACACTACACTAGCCACTTTAGACGCTTGTAGGAGATGAAAGATACCATAAACATTTTTTTGTAATTATTTTTCTTAAATTATATGAAATACTTAACAAACTGTAACGGATTTTCATCACTAAATACACTACGAACTCCTACTTCAAACACTGGAAGTGGATGGAAGATGACATCCAAAATCATTTTTTTTTTGTAATTAATTTTTAATTACGCGTCGCTTGAAACCTAAAGCGAAGCTTGAATACCATAAATCGCTGAATACCATAAATCGCATAAAATTTACTTTATTCGAAAGATATCTTCTAATCTGGAGGTCCAATTCTCGATGACTTTTTCCAGCATTTGTGGCCATATACTAGCATAACGCTGAAAATGTTGTCCTCCAAGTGGTCATTTGGTTCTGGCTTATCAGCGTAGACTAGTGACTTCACATAGTCCAGCGGCAAATGTGTTTTAAAATAGAAAGTGTAGCCAGATAGGACAATCCTTTTGAAAAAGAACTTAGTTTTTCCTCCAAAAGTATTCAAGTAGTTAAAACCACCTGCAACAAACCCCGTTTAATAAAGCGAACCGAATAATTCCTCCAGAGAATTATGTACATTTTGTTTTTTGTTACAATAACAAAATACAAAATACAAAATATATTTCCCTTCGTGCGCCCCGGTAGGCTAGTTGGTAGCGTGCTGGCTTATCAGTGCGGGGGTCGTGGGTTCGATTCCCACCAGAGGCACTGGACTGTTTTCGCTACAACGCGCCGAAGGCCATAGTAGCTAGTGCTCGGTTAGGGTAATAGTATATTATTTTGTAATTATATGATTATTAATAAATAAAATAAAAAAAAATATTTCCCTTGAGGAATTATTCCGTTCGCTTTGTAAAAATAGGGGGGAAGTATCAGGTTTTCAATCTATTAAATATAAAATATCGTCCTATTTTCCAATGTTGTAGCACCAAAACTTTTCCATCCAACGATGTTAATAAAAATCTAGCATAGCTCTATATTTTTTTAATAACCACAATCTTTACAAAAGCTGCTGATGATGCTGATTCCAAGCTCCAACATCCCAAATAAATATAAAAACAAATCTTACTTACACACAAATACATAAGTCTAATGTTTGTTAGCCACACTAACACATGCTCTAAAGCAAAATCTTCACATACAACATAGGACGTATGTTGTTACCGTCACAACTGGCAATGCACGCACACAGGGTCAGGATATGGGTGTTTGGTCCAAAACTCTTTCCCATAGTCATGCACCGAGAGGTTTTGGGGGTGGGTGATTTCAAAAAATGAAATCAAAAATTTTAAAATTAAAAATGGCGAGTTCAATATGGCGGCAAAAAAACTAAATTTTCATCCAATCAAACGGAAACTAAGTGTTCACTTGGTCTTGGGGTAACTGATTCTAATTCTGCGATTTGATTTTAGAAATTCAAAATGGGCGGACGAAATATAGCCTCCAAAGTTAATTACAACTTGCACTTTTTGTTCAAAGTCCTTCTCTTTGTCTTATCTAGCTAAAATTGTGCACCATGAGGTTTTTAGGATAGGTGATTTTTAAAATGATCTAACAAATTAAAAATTCAAACTGGCGAATTCAATATGGCGGCAAAAAAAAATTCCATCCGATTAAACGGATATTTTGCATGGACTTTGGCTTTGGGTAACTGATTCTAATTCTGCAATGTGATTTTGGTAATTCAAAATGGTGGACGAAATGTAGACGCTAAAGTTTGTCACAACTTCCACTTTTCGTTCAAAAGACTTATCTTTGTCTTAGCTAGCTGAAAGTGTCCAACAAGTGGTTTATGGGAGGGTTATTTTAAAAATGTACTAAAAAAATTAAAAGTGGTGGATCCAATATGGCGTCAAAAAAAATAATTTTAATCCGAGTCAAACAGAAAACTTGTATTGACTATCGCTAGGGTAATTGATTCTAACTATGCAATTCATTTTAGAAATTTAAAATGTAGGACGAAATATAGCGGCCAAAGTTAGTCACAATTTGCATTTTTGTTCAAAAGCCTTTCCCTTGGTACTTTAAATAAAACAAGTTTTTTTATGAAACATCTGGATTGAACTTTTAATAAATAATGATAGTTTTTAATAAATTGTATAAAAGCTGAGTTAATTTAATGAAAAATGACGAGTATTTAATGCAACTTTATTGCGTTTATGCAAAATTTCGTTAATACATATCTGCATAATATTAACGAAATTGTCAGCGTACAAACATTTTTGCACTTTTTCATTAGGGCTTGCATTTCGGGAAGGAATTAAATTGACCTTGCGTGTTTTTTTTTTGTGCAAGTTTATAAATTTTACTACTTTGAAAAAAGGAGATAGCAAAAAATAAACAAAAATCCAAAAATTGAATATTTGTGTTTGTTATTGTTATTGTTGTCACTTCTTGAGTATAATATACAATAACAGAAAAGCTAATAGGAAAGAAAAAACTGCAATTTAGCTGCATTACATTCGAGGCCATACTTGGTTGTGATCGCTAAACGGTCATGACTTGGTATTGTTACGTTTGTAATGTAAGATGAGCGCAGGTTTGATTCTTACAGCCGCAGGTTGTTGAAAAATTTACCATATGGAGACAATCTGACAATTATAAGACACAAATAATTATACAATTTAAATGGAAAATCACTGATGACGCCTGTCCATAAAAAGGCAGAAACTAGTCTAGTCTGATTTAAAAGTTAATAGTGTTTATAAATTCTAGAGAAAAACGTTTATTCTTCTTCTTAACCTCAACATATTTAAATAAAATTATTCAAGTTCGAGGCCATATTCTATATTTCTTTATTGGGATATTGTCCTAAAAAATAATCTATAGAGTTTTTGTTTTCAAATTTATGAATTGACAACTAGCAGGGATGTGCTGATAGATCTATTTCGGGAAACGAACAAGTTTTCAATTTATTTTGATCAATGGTGATAATCTTTAACTTCGAGCTCATATACTAGTTCTCATTTAGTGAGAAAACTAGCTTATATGAATGTTTGATGTTTTGCATGGGCTTGTCACTTCTTTCAAAACGTGTTCTGATGATGGGAGCTGTATTTTTTCTTGGGTCGGTATTTTTTCTAATTAATAATATTAACCTTATGTTCAATTTAACAAAAAAAAAGACAACTCAATTACTGCAAACATGAATTAATTATACGTGAAAGTTTCTCTATACACATATTTAAGTGTAGTTTTGATTTTTAGATTTTGCGATACTGTAAAATTCATGGGTGTTCATGAATCCTTTAGGAATTTGTAGCAAACTGTCCCAATATGTACCCAATTAATTGTCAGACTTATATGTTTAAAATTCCCAAAAAACTACTTTTGGCCAAAATACGATTTGTCTGGCCCTGTGTGCAATTGCAGCAGCTTTAGCAGTAGTAGAAGTAGTAGTTAGTAGTTGGTTAATGCTTGATGCTATTTTCTGATGCTTTTGAGGATGCTAAGAAGTATCAAATTGTGTATAAAAGAAGGTATTTTTCCTGTTTGTCTGTAGCTTTTTTTTTTTTTTTTTGATAGATGTTGGTTAATGTTGCCGTTGCTGTTGTTGGTTGTGGCAATCATAAAAGTGGTTAAACAGGAGTACGACCACCTGGTCTTTTTCAACCAATCAGAAATTGGCAAAAACAATTTGTTTTACTTTTTATATTCAGTTTTAAGTAGAAAACTAAGAATTTATTATTGAAGGGATCTTTTGCTAGCTGAATGATGCTGATGGAGCTGATGACCGTCGTACCGTGTCGGCTGGTTGGCAAACATAAAACTTGGATTTAGGGGAGAATTTCTTAAACAAGAAGACCTTGATTAAGTGGGGAAGAAATAAATGTCTATTTACGCATTCGAGTTTTAAGAGTAAATATTTTTCAAGTCGTTGTTTTTTTTGTAATGAAATGCGTTCTTTAAATAAGTGATTTGTTTGACGCTTTTAAGGTTTTCTGTATATATTTTTTTTTAACTTTTCTTATTTTATATCGACTATTACTGCTTTATTTTCAATATATTATACCTGTACTTATGTTATCATTTTAATGGTATGTCTTTAAAAGACATACTATTGGTATGATGTTATTGCTTAGTCTATAACTATTTTCATTAGGGTGGCATTTAACGAGGTACGTTTTCAATAAAAGGAAACACGACCGAATATCTCAATATTCTTTGCAGATTTTGGGATGTAATTCAACATAATATCTTAATATTTGAAACTTTATCTTTTAACATAAGATTTTTTACACAATTGGAAACTCTTCACGTAAGTGCAACATAATTCCAACTGATTATACATATCGCTCATTTACTTCAAGAACGTCACAACTCAAAAAACATGATTTTTGAGTTAATGACACAGAATTATTCGTTATATCACGTATGACATTGTGTAAAAAATGTCTTGAGAGAAATTATGTCGTTATTTTTTTCTTCAAGGTGGGAGTAAATTGTAAACTTTAGTGAAGTAACGTTAGTGAAGTAAATGAGTGATATCTCTCTTCCACCAGGATGTTTTTTGTCAGTGCTGTAAGCCTTTGAATTAGTTTACCCAATAATTTTAAAACCGAACCCCGTGTGATGATTTTTAAAATGGCAGCCATAAAACGTTTTAATAGATAAATGCTTGTTTAAAATACTAATGTTTTATTTATTGATTTATTATTTATTTTAAATTTCAATTTCTTTTTAATTTTAATTTTGAAGTAAAATTCTTGTTTAAGTTTTAAATAATTTGTCTTACTAAATTTATAATGTCTGAGATTTGTGTCAAATATGAAAATAAAAAAATAAATAGACTTGGGCAATCTAGGTTGTTTGAGTGAGCGCTCTTTCTCGTTCGATTGATCTAAATGAACTAGGTCGCTCTTCTAGTTCAATTGATATTTGACAATTTCGTTCAATCGTTCGTTAAATCGTTTGTTTGATCATTTTTCATCATCGAATTATTCATATTAGACACCTCTTTTTAACATTAAAAAAATTGAGAAAATGTTGCATTGAAAAAAAAAACAAAATTAAACTTAAAAGCAACACAAAGAAAGAAATATTACTCAAATACCATAAAAGGACGAAAAGAGCGAAAGACCTAAAAGAGCTACAGATTGCGAACCAGTAGTTCAAAGTAAAGACTAGTTCAATAGAACTATGTCTTTCACAAAAATAATTCAGTTTTTGGGTCAATCAAAAATTAATATTTTGATACTCTTAAAAACCTTGGTGTAACATTTAATAAACATCTGCTCTGGAGTGACCACGTCAGTATTACAACTGGAAAAATTTATGGAATGCTAAGGAACTTGTGGTGTACACAATGGTTTATTCCTCTAGAGGTTAGAATGCTTCTGGCCAAAACATATCTAATACCTACTTTATTATATGGCTGTGAACTATATTCTGGCTGTGATGCTTCTAGTTTGAGTAAACTGAAAATAGCTTTTAATAATATTACACGATACGTCTTTGGTATTAGCCGTTTTAGTAGAATATCGCATTATTCTAAACAGCTCTTTGGAGTAACATTCGAGAACCTGCTGAAATGTAGATCGCTAATTTACCTCCATAAAATAATAAATACATGTCAACCACAATATTTGTATGATCAAATTATACCCTTTAGATCAGAAAGAGGCTATCGTATTATTCAAATACCGCACAGGACTCATTTTTCGGATCAACATTTTTTTTATTTATACCATTAGTATTTGGAATCATCTTCCCCATCATTTACAGGTAGTCCGCAGCGCAACGCAATTTAAAAAATTTATATTTGATTATTACAAATAATCTTCTTGTAACTTTTTTTTTTTTGTCTAAAATATTTAAAAAATGTTATATTAATTTTTATTCATTTTATTTCATATTTTATTTATTATATAATTAAAAAATTGTTTGCTTTTTATTACTTAATTTTTATTAACGTTCTTGTTAGAACAATTTATGTTTTTCTACAATTATTTTAATTTTGTATTAGTATTTAAATTTTTAATTGTATTTAATTAAAACTATATTCATTGTAACTATTCCAGTAATTCAGTGCTTTCATATAAGATTAATTCTTTGCACTGAACATTAAGAGATAAATAAAAATAAATAAATAAATAAAATAAAAAAATATTAAAAAAAAAAAAAAAAAAAAAAAAAAAAAAAAAATTATATTTTATCGACCTTTTTCTAAATTAAATTTTTAAGTATATTTTAAGATTTGTTTAAAACGGGATTTTAATGTCCAGTTTATTATATAAAATGAAAGACTAATTAATTTAATGGTCCATCCGACGTTTCGTTTGTGTTTTTTTTCAACATCTTCTGAATTAAGATGTAAAAAAATAAATATAAATATCACAATATCAGAAATCAGTAATTTAGCTAAAGTTATTAGTCTTAATATTTTATACAAATTAAACAAAAAATAAAAAAAAGGCAAAAAACAAAAAAAAAAACGTGTATTGAATATCCACCAGAGGTGGACCTTGCACATAACAAACAAGTTTTCAATTTATTTTTTTATCAATGGTTATAATCTTTAACTTCAAGCTCATATATTAGTTCTCATGTAGTGAGTAAACTAGTTTATATGAATGTTTGATGTTTGGCATGGGATTGTTAACACTTTCAAAAACGTGTTCTAATGATGGGAACCTAGAAAATTTCCGAAATAGATCTATCAACACATTCCTGAAAGGGTCAAAGAATAAATTTGAAAACAAAAACTCTATAGATTACTTGTTAGGACAATATTCTAATAAAGAAATACAGAGTATGGCCTCAAACTTGAATAATTTTCAGTTTTATTGCTTCTTATTTTATTTTATTTATTTTAATTTAGATCATTTACTTGTGAAATTTTTTTACATCATTAATAATTTCAGACGGTCACACTTGTGGTCTTTTTTTGACAACACCATGGGACATAATACCAATATTTGTGTATGTATTTAATTACAGGGCAATTTCATTTTTACGTCTAATTACATGTAATTGGGTGTAATTGAGTAATTGCTCTGTAATAAAGTACCCAGATGTTGTTACTAATCCCCATGTTTGATATTAAAAATTTTACAAATTTACTAAGGAAGCGTTTAAGCTTACAATGAGATCGTACGTCTGAAATTACACTGTACAACACATAAAAAAAATTACAAGGTCCGACCTATAAATTTTGATAGAAGAGCCAAAAAAAAACAGACACGTGTATCGGCGTTTTGAAAGTTTACATCTGGGTTTCATTTTAGGGGGAGGTAAAGTTTCCCCCAAATGAAAATTTTGTATTGTGAATCGGCATAGAAAATCGAGTAAAGCTTACGTTTAAAGTATATGGTGTGTTCAGCAAATTCATATAAAATGTTATAGAGAACATGTAGAATATGTTAACCCTCTAACTCCTCAAGGTAAGGGTCTTTTTTGTTCTTCTTTTAAAAAAGAGCAAAAAAACACCATTAAAACACGGATTTAAGGGGTTAAAAAGTTCCGCAAAAATATTCGCCGTGAAATTTTACTTTAAGTTCCTGAATACACCAAAACGGAAAATTCAACCAGAAATCAGAAATAAGACACAACAAAAGAGAGCTTAGGGTTAAGTTCGCATTTATTAAGAATTTTATTTTAAACTACCCCAACAATTTAGGATGAAACAAAAATAGTTCAAATTTAACTAAAAATCAGTAATATCTCTATTATTTTACCCGATAGCAAATTTTGATAGGAAGTATTCATTAATTACATTTTTTTACCTCTAGGCAATTCCACTTCATTACACTGAACAACACAAAAAAAAATTACAAAGTCCAAGCTTCAAATTTTGAAAGATTGCCAGCTGTGTTTACATTACATTACAACAAAAACAAAAAAAAAACAAAACAAAAATCAAGTGCTATATTTCTTATTGTACTAAAAACGTGTCAATTTGCGGTGTATATATTGTGTACATAATTTGTTTTGTGATTTGAGTGTATTCAGATTTTGGTGTATTCAGGGACTTAAAGTAAAATTTCACGGCGAACATTTTTGCGGAACATTTTAACCACTTAAAACCCTGTTTAAATGGTATTTTAAACATAACATTAACATATTCCACAAAAATGTTCTCCGTAACATTTTATATAAATTTGCTGAACACACCATATACTTTAAACGTAAGCTTTACTCGATTTTTTATGACGATTGACAATACAAAATTTACATTTGGGGCAAATTTTACCTCCCCCTAAAGTGAAACCCAGATGTAAACTTTCAAAACGCCGATACACGTGTCTTTTTTTTGTCTCTTCTATCAAAATTTTTAGGTCGGACGTTATAATTTTGGAAAAAAATTGATTTTGTTTAACAGTGTTATTATTAATACAATTTAAGCTTTTTTTTCTAAAATATAAACTAAAAGAGAACATATTTTGATATACTAAATTATTTCGTTACTCAAAATTGGCCATTTCATTTACTTGACCAACTGGTTGATTAAAATGCATCGATTAATCGAGTAACGGTAAACCGATTGAATAGTATTTACATGAACTAACTAAGTTAAACGATAACAACCGAAAAAATTAGATCAACTGAATTGGAACCGTTTAACAAACCTTCGGACTAGCCTTTTTTATGAGTGTAATTACATCAAGTTATATCAAGCTATATAACTATTATTTATTTTTTTTTTTTTAAATTTGTGAAAAATTAAATTTAAATCAATTTTTAAGACCACCCTATTGTATTTTATAGAACGTATATTCTCCCTCTTTAATATGATCTATGAACGCTTTAGGTCATTTTCGAATCTATAGTTTATGTTCAATGTTGCTAGCATTGATTTAAAACAAGAAAAAAAAATATATCGACGCAATAAAATACATTGCTAACTGGAGCAGGTGTTTTATTTCAAATCTGTTTAATCGTTTTCATTTTTAGCCATATGATCAAAAAAAAAAAAGAAACAACGGCAAACTTTAGATGCTATGCTGAATTAACGATTACCAGTAATGTTTCCTTGACCACGAGCTGGCAGTGTGTCTTGACCTGGCACACTTGAACTTAAAGCGAAATAAATATTTTGAGGCAGGATTAACAGGATGTGAGACTTGAATTAACTCATTTTGCACAAGCCGTTTTGCAACACCTATTTTAAGGTATGATAATTTTGGATATGAGAAAGGTATAATAACGCAGTAAAAAACATGGGAAAGCAGGAAAAGCTTGTTATACAAATAAACAAAAAAAAAATGTAAAAACTGTTGATCCAGGATTGCCATAAAATTTCTTTATAAAAAAAAAATGCAATTTTTAAAATTTTTGTATGAAAAAAGTGTTTTTTTATTGAAAGAAGACCGATGTTATAAAGGTTACATGCTGTTTTGGTTAGGAACATATCGCTCAGTTACTAACAGACTGTCATAAGTCAAAAAATGCGATTTTTGAGTTAACGATGCCGATTTATTAGTTATATCATGCTTCACATTGTGTAAAAATTCCATATTAATAGCGTGTATACTTTTCGAGTTAGAGAAGAATATATTTTATTTTTTATGGAAAGTGGGTGTCAAGAGTATGTACTTATGCCCATTATGGGCAGGTCCGCCATATGACATTGGCATTAAATTGTAAATTTTATGATATTTTTGGAATAATCGTTAAATCAGTTTGAGAAAATGGTCATAAAAATCGGGAATTTAGGTTCACCAATTTTAATATATTTTCTTTTTAGTTTGAAAAACGACTTACTTAATGTTGAATGTTGACAAAAAATGTTATTTTATATAAATTTAAATAAATTTATATTAAACCCAGCAAAACTTTGGCAATGGGTGCGATAAAGTAAAGCATTAACTTCACTTAAATTACTATGTAGGTAAAGACCACTGCAATTGTAGTTGAAAACAAATGAAATTTCACTTAAAGAAAGGACGACTTACATTACAGTAAATTCAACTAATATTGTCATTTGTTTTTTAATGTTCAAAAAATGACTAACAATTGTAGTCAAAGTGAACCACATGGTAGTAAAAAATAAACAAACATTTATTTTTTTAATAACAAAAAACTACTGTAAAAAATTAATGTAAAATCATAAAACATTCATTTTATGTGGTTTGTTTTCTAAATGAACTACGAGGTTAGCAAATATTTTAATTTGTTCTACAAATGACTGACATTTACATTAAAAATAAAGGAACTGTGTGACAACCCAAACAACTGCATATTTTTAAAGCAGAAGTTCCCTGAGCGTTGTAATATATACTCTTAACATGTGATTTTTTGTAAGCATATTTTTAACATCGCAAACGAAAACTCGAAGCACAACAATTCATTTACATTTTAAGCAACCCATTATTATATGTGACGATAGCTCAGTTGGTAGAGTTCTCGCCTAACAACCAGAGAACCCAGGTTCGAATCTCAGCGCGAACACGTTATATATTTAATTTACAAAAAATATTTGTAAATTTTTTTTTTTAATTTAGTTTTAATGAAAATCTATTTATAGACACATTACTTTTCCGAACACGGTAGCAATAAAAGTAACTAGTTACTTTACCCCCTACTAGGTAATGAATCCACCCATAACTTTTAGGCTCATTGCCTGTAAAATTCATCAGTGAAGTAAGGTGTATTTTAATGCATGTAACCCTATGGCGATACATTACTTTACCCATTATTTGGTAATGTGTGTTTTTTCTGGGAAGTAATAAAAAAAGGGTTACCAAAAATAATAAACAAAATGAGAAACACGTATAAACCAACTAAGCCCTCAATTGCGGAGGGCTGATAAATACGACTTTTAAATGGCCCCAGAAAGTGAAAATGAAAACACAATTTTTTTTTTTTTTTGTAAAAAATGTGAACACTAAAAAATCAATATAAAAAGTTAGCGCAATAGTCGCAAAAGCTGTCTCAAAGTGAGTGATAATATTTTAGACTCCTAAAATACGAAAAAACTATTTAAATTTATGAATGAATTTTATATTAAAAGTTCTTTCGTTATTTTGAATATACAGAGTGCTCTTTTGGACAGAGAAATTTCATTTGAAAAACTGAAAGATCCTAATGTTTTCGGGCCCTCATTATGAGTAATTAATTCCTTGCTGGGTAACTACTAACCTTAACGTTCTGAACGAACAATATGTATTTAGTTCGCAAAAATATTTTCCACAAAAGATGTGAAAAGTTTAAAAAAAAAAAAATATTTTCTTATGTTTTTTTAATAAAATATTGTCATTTTGCCACCAAAAATCGTCCAATCGTCATTTGGCAAAACTTTTTTAACAAAAATAATCAAAATAGCGACAAATCGTCAAATTCGGTAGCTGTGATTATGCATTAACATTTAAAGTTGAAAAGCTTGTTCATCAACCTCATTAAAAAGTGTGTTAGAAATGAATTACTTTTTATTTTGTCATTTCTTAATGACTTAACTTTATTAAAGTTAAAAAGTAAAAACATTAAATATCAATGCAAATATTTAATCCACACTATGAATTTTATTCTTTCATAATTCATAATTTCATAATTCATGAAAAAATATCATATATTTTATGAAATTTTCATTGCGTCAATGAAGACTTACATTAAAGTTAATTTAATTAAAAATGTTTCATTGATTCAATGAAACATTTCTTTTCTTTTTAAAAACAAAATCTTTATCTTACAGAAGGAATTAATTATTATTACCCACAAAATTCTATCAGTGTACTAAAATTGAAATAACAGTTATTTAGTGACTGAAAAACTTTTCTGGGTGTATACATAGCATTCAAAATGATTACCTTTTAAGTAAAACCAAGTCATTTAGTATATTGCGTACACTGAACGAATTATCCTTCATGGTATTAATGAAACAATTTCATAAAATTTTTTTCGTAGATTCAATGAAGAAAATTTATTAATATTAAGAAATTTTTCATAAAATTTCATAGTTTCATAAAAAAAAAATTCATTTAATTTAATAAATTATCTCTTCATAAATTTAACGAAAATTTTCTTTGGAGCTATGAAATTATTTCTAAGACGTATTTTTTATTTTTTTTTTTACAAAATTTCCTTAATTTTCATACATTTTAAACTTTAGTTTTAAGATTTAATTCAAGTGTTCCATATTCAACATACGTTATAAACTGCTTTAGTATTTTAATGAAGACTTTTTTTATTTTTTTTTTTAATTTTATTAACTAATAATCATATAATTACAAATTATATACTGTTACCCTAACCGAGCACTAGCTACAATGCCTTCGGCGCGTTTTAGTGAAAACAGACCAGTGCCTCTGGTGGGAATCGAACCCACGACCCCCGCACAGATAAGCCAGCACGCTACCAACTAGCCTAACGGGGCGCACAATGAAGACTTTTATTAATTTTGGACTCGTATAAAATTATTTAAAAAATCGTATGAAGCAGTTTATTGGCTTAGTTTCATTGACTTCTTCATTTAAAAAAATGGAATGAAATTGTTTCATAAATTCTATAAACGCTGCATTGTCGGAATGATTCTTTAGTTTTATAAGGATTTTCATTAAATCCACAAAAATTTCATAAATATTGACTTTAATGAAACCTGTTTCATAGATTATATGAAAAGTTTTAATGGACGAGTTCCAAGGACAATTTTCATTAATGCTATGAAGAAATGAATTACTGAAGTGAAGATAATTCTCTCACTGTAGTTGCAAGCATTCATGGCGAAAATTTATATTCATTTGGGAAAACGAAAGAACCTGGTGTCCGAAAGTTTCCGTTTCCTGTACACTTAAGCTAATATGGTAAGGTGAATGTTTGCTAAAAGCAGGATTATTAAAGCAAATTGTATTGTACAAAAATCTAATAATCTATTTTACTGATTTTTAAGTTTTTGATATATTTGTATTCAGCGTGTTCAAATTATGTAAAAAATATGGACACATTTAAATGTCATTTATTTTTTCAATTGTTTCAATACGCAGTTGATTTTTAACAGAAAAAAATACTGTCAGTGAAAATATTTTTATATAAGCTATTATTATATGTTACCCCTAGAAAATGCCAATAAATTTATTAATTAAATTCGAAACTTGAGTAATCCATTAAAATAAAAAATTGTATAACTAAATGGATTTATGTTCAGTTGGTTGCAAGAAAATATAGTTATTTTATTTAAATAGTTAAAAGCCAAAAAAAAAAAAAACTTGTCAATTTTTTTATTAAGAGTCTATTAAACACTTTTATAGATAAACTCAAAATTTGCAAATGAGTGTCATTAAAAACTATTTACTTACTCGATTTACGCTAAAACTGAATTCAAGGCAAATGTTATAAGCTTATAAACTAACACATAAGAAACATTTAGACACCCAGAAATCAGACGCAGTAATAGCAACCGTATTTGCAGCCAATCGAATGGTTCAGTTGCAGGTATCGAATTTTGTTGGTAGTTATCACTGAATTACTGTTGAAACAATCGAAATTCTATTGCAGTTCAAGATTTCCTGTTGTTTCCATCGAATGATTGTTATCACAAGCGAAAGATTCATTTGCAACTACTAATGCATTCGATTGGCAACAAAATACGGTTACTACTACCGACTCTGTTTTCTGGGTGCAAATATACGTGTATGAATATAAAATAATGTGAAGTTTATAATGCTACCCATATACAGGATATGTGAAAGAGTGTTTGAGTGTATATTAGGCTGCTTTTTAAAAAACCAAAAATTGACAATCTTATGTTAAAAAAAAAAATTTAGGGGTAGCTAGCAGACTTTAAAAATTTTCAATGAGGACATATTTTCATAAAAATGTTTTTTTTTTTTTTAAACTTAAAAAAAATTAGTATTAAATTTTTTCTATTATACGAAACCCAATATAAAAACAAAGCAAAAGTAAAAAAATATTTCCTTTTTATAACATTGTTAACCCTTAACCTCCCAATTCCAAAAAATGTCAAACATGTTGCATTATTTTCAAAGCCACAATTATGAATAAAAAGAAAAAAATATTAAAATAATGTTGGAGCTTTTTTTCGACACATCATGGCAACTAAAAAAAAAATAATACTTGATTACTAAGAAGACAAGAATGGAGCAAAATTGATTATTAATAGGTAACTAACTTTTATAAAACTTCGGCCAGATCGAAATACTAGTATCAACCTAGCTAATATGTTTGATTTGCTTTATTTTTGTAAATATACGGAGGTTGAAAGCTCGTTATAAATTGAAAATAACATAAAAATAATCTCGATATATATAAAACAAATAACTAATATAACTGTAAAAAATATTACTTGAGCCAGAGTACAAACTAAAAATTTTTTATATAAATAGAACATTTTTGGTCTTCAAAGTTTAGTACCGCCATGATGCTTGTTAGGAAAAGACCTAACCACGTGCTTGATTACTAAGAAGACAAGAATGGAGTAAAATTGATTATTAATAGGTATTTTGTTAAAGTTCTGCCTATTATGGAGGCTCTAACTTTTCTAAAACTTCGGGTTCTGATGAAATCTTTAGCCAGATCGAAATACTAGTATCAACCTAGCTAATATGTTTGATTTGCTTTATTTTTGTAAATATACGGCGGTTGAAAGCTCGTTATAAATTGAAAATAACATAAAAATAAACTCGATGTATATAAAAACAAAAAACTAATATAACTGTAATACCGATTTAATGTTGTCGTATTTTTAGGAAATTTAGTAGTTTTGATAAAAAAAAAAAAAAAAAAACTATATTTTCGGTGAAAGAAACTAATTTTACATAGAAAATTGTTTAGTTAAGTCAAACTTCTTTCTTCTTTATTTGCCAATTCGTTTTCCGGATTTTAGCGACCAATACAATTGAAGTAGATTATATTACATTGCATGATAAATAATTTCATAAATTTTTCATAATTTCTGCAAAGCGTCCCTATTTCTCGCCTCGCTCAGGAGATTCCCCACATCTCGGATACCAGTCCATTCTTGTTATTAAGTCCATTCTTGTTATTAAGCCGCGTAGTTTATTTTCTTCCTCTAGTAGGTCTACCTTCAATATTAGCTTTCGTAATGGTTTGTAGAAGCTTATATTTTGGGTTTCTCATACTATGATCCAAGTATGCCGTTTTTCTTATCTTTATAGTGGCTAAGAGCTCTCTATCGCGGTGTACTTGCCTTAGTACTTCGTTGTTAGATATTAAGTGGGTCCATGGTATTTTCAGTATTCGTCGGTAGATAAACATTTCGAAGGCTTCCAGTCTTTTTACGTCAACTGCTTTAATAGTCCACACCTCCATTGCATATAGGAGTACTGACCATACATATGTTTTGATGAATCTAAGTTTTGTTTCAAGGTTAATGTCATGGCTGGTGAGAACTTTCTTATATTTAAAAAGTGCTTCTCTTGCCATTTCAATTGATTGTAACCCCCAGATACTTAAAGCTCTGTACTTTATCGACATAGGAGTTATGTATTCTTAAGGTGGTTATGTTGTGGTTACTTTTTCTGCTTACAATCATATTTTTCGTTTTTCGGATATTTATCTTCAGGCCATATGCTTTACTGTATGTAGTCAGTTTGTTAACTAGATCTGGAAGTCCAGACATGGTATCAGCCAGTAAGATGGTGTCGTCGGCATATCGAATATTATTGAGGAACATGCCGTTCATATATATTCCTTTCCGTACATTACATATGGATTCCTGAAAGATTCTTTCGGAGTAGATATTAAGTAATAATGGGGACAATGTACAGCCTTGTCTAACTCCTCTGGAAATTTCTATATTTTCTGTCAGGTCTCCGTTGACATCAACTTGTGCTATCTGATGTCAATACAGACTCCTAATGCATCGGATTTCAAACTTACTTACACTATAATTAATTTCTATTTAACTTTACTCAACTTATAGTATGAAACTGTACTCCTACTATAAGTAATTTTACTCGATGTGTGTAAATAAAAAAAAATACACACATTATGTGTAAGTTGGTGAACAAAAAGTGTGTAAATTTACTACGCAAGTGCGTAAAAATTTAATTAAATTAAGAAATAAATGAATAATTTTACTGAATGTTTGAGTAAAAAAACATGTTTCACATGTAATAAAATGCGTAAAAACTGACTGAAATGCGTAAGAACTGACTGAGTTACCAACGATTGAATTCAGTGATTGAATAACTCGAATGAAGAATGTAATTATTTATGGCACTGTACATATATTTTATTTTGAAAATATTTTACCACAATTAGGCTGAAAATACTTGGAAATTCCATTTCTATGTATGGATGTATAAATGTTTTTGTTACATTACGAAATTTTTTAATATACAATACTATCACAAATATTACATTTATACATTTTAATTTGTTTATTAAATCACGAAAAATCTCAAAAAATTTTAACTTTTACATTTTTTGCTTTTTTAAATTTGTTTTTTTTTTTTAATTTAAAAATGTCAAAATATTTATTACTATTATAAGTTAGTATATTTGTAAACTTTGTGCGTAAAAATGATACAAAATAATACTATTTTAGACATAATGTGTCTAACTGTGAGCACATTATGGGTAAAAATATTGTAAGCGAGTGTTATTGTATATAAAAGTGTGCGCAAAATATTTTTACGCATTTTGTATTTAAATTTACCGAATTTGCGTAATTATACAGAAAACTTTACTCATTTTATAGTAGTAAATTTACAATCATTTCTTAGAGTGTAGTTTCGAAATTATAACTGATTATTTTTAATTAACCGACTAAAAAAAATTTAGTTCGTAATTCGTAATGAATTTTGTACAGGAACTGATATTGTATTAAGATTCAAACAGAGAAAAAAGTAGATAATATTATAAAAATGTCCGTTTTTTGCCTCATGTATACAATTTTGTTTTTAAGTTTTTTTATATGAAAATATTCAGTTACAACTTTAGTTACAACTAAAAAGACAAAAATAACTCATAATGCTCGGGTAATCAATATAACATCACGTTTTTTCTGTGATTGTTCGTTTAGGTCGAAAGTGCGGTACTCCTTCTAGCGCTGTTCCTCACAAGATTTTTTCATCTTCCTCTTTATTAACAATGTAAGAGAAATGGTAATGGTTAGCGCGTTGGACATTTACACAGATGGCCCCGGGTTCGATTTCCGATGACGACAACATCGCTGTTCCCATAGCACTTAACCCCACCGAAGTAAAATAATGAATCAGGGCAATGAATCAAAGAAAGCTTAAATAAGTTCACCAAACTCTTCATCAGGTGGCGAGCAACAACTGAGACTTATCATCTCGCGCAATTACAGTGTTGCCATGTCTGCAGTCCTTCATCTTTCCCCACCTTTCATCTCTCCACTATCGCCTTTCCAAAGAAAGCAACACATTATTAAATAGGAAGAATTTCCTGGGTGTTGCTTCTCTCTAAAAAAAATTATGATCTCAAACCCGACAATTCAAAATGAAATGCAATTTTAAAACATTTATACATCCATATTCTCAATCGTTAACATTTTCAAAAACGTGTAGCGAGCCCTTATTATTTTTCGGAAATTGTAAAAAAAACTAGTTTTCATGAATCTTAATCTAATCCTGTCAAAAGTTTAGTTTTCTAAGAAGCAGCCTAGTGTATATGCGTGTATTTAACTATAAAATATTTATGTAACCATCCATCAAACTATTCAAAAACATCATGCATCAAGAAAATCATCTAAACACTATGTGCTAAATGTATGCGGTTTTATTAGAAATCTTTATCACATATAAACTTTAAATATTTTTAGACGATTTAAAAGATAAGGGGTCTTACCAGGGTTGTCAGATATTTCGATTTCTCTCCAAAGGTGTCGATTTTGAAACTCGTTTGGCGAGGGCAATTTTTCTGTCGATTTTTCAAGTGGCGGGCGATTTTTTTTGGCGACTATACATACAAAAAAATGCTTGCCAAAACACTGGAAATATATCAACAATTTTACGAATAAAATTTATTTTTATAATTCAAAAACTTGATATATTTTATTACAATCAAAAAAGTTAGTATAAAAATTAGTAAAACAGTGAGATGGAAATCACTTTATTATTACTATACTAGTTTTAGAATAAACTTATTTTTTATTACACTCAAAA
Source organism: Delia radicum (assembly GCA_021234595.1). Taxonomy (NCBI): domain Eukaryota; kingdom Metazoa; phylum Arthropoda; class Insecta; order Diptera; family Anthomyiidae; genus Delia; species Delia radicum. The sequence goes on along the minus strand of CM037852.1, from coordinate 208,965,676 downwards.
AATGTTTACCAGATATTAAATAATTTGAACTAAACTTTAAGAAATATAGGAATGATTTGGCTCCAAAGATAATTTAACTCAAATTAAGTATGCAGTTTTCTTAAAAAACAACTTCAATTAAGTAAATTTGTATAAAAATTTAATTTTGTTTTAAATTTTATGAAACTTTACTAAAATTTAGTATTTTGTTAAATTAATTTAAATATACATTTAACTTAAATCTAATAAAAACATATTAAAATCTAATTTATTTTACTTAAATTTTAAGACGCTTGAACTTGTGCTAATGCAAATTTAACTTATTTTTAGTTCATAAGTTACACTAATAACACTGTGATAGTTTTTGACCCGAAAAAAAATGAACTTTGATGAATCCTTTTCGAACTATTAGGGGTAAGTCCCCTGAGTGCGAAAGTACATTTGGAAGTGTCAGATTGGATCCAGTTTTTGAGAAATCGGTATATATCCATTTTTCATGGATATAGCTAAGTCTGTGCTATTTAAAAAATGTTTATTCGACTGTATTAGTTTTTTTTTGCCTTCTTAGCTTTCTTTTATGGAATGTTTTGACTTTCTTCCAAAATTTCACGTACTTTAAACCATTAATGTCGATCAAAAGTAACGATTTTTGACCATTTTTAGCCATTTTTTAGGTTTTTAGGTCGTCTTACCAAAATGTTCCTAGCATATGCCTCAGGTTAAGCTTCATAATTAAAATATTGGACTTTTTTTTGTTTAATTTTTTTCTTAAGTTAATTAATTGTAATTAAAAAACTTTAATAAAATATCTTTGTATAATAACGATAATATTTATTTGTTTAAATTAAATCACTTAGCACATAACTGGAAGTCATATGTTGCCAACATGCTTCAATCCTTTAAAAAAACTAATGTCAACATGTCATTAAAAGTACATATTCTTCATTATCACCAAGATTACTTCGACCGCCAATTGCCATCGGAATCAGATGAGCATGGTGAACGATTTCATCAAGTTTCAGCTCAGTTAGACCATTGGTATAGTGGAAAAAGATTAAATTCTCTTTTAGCAGACCTTTGCTGGAATTTGCAATCCGAGTTGTATGATGAAGATCAGCATTATGTTTTTGTAACGGTTATTTTTTTTAAATTTTTAATTTCTTTGAATTTATCGTTAATAATATAATGAATTTATCTCAATTAAAGCATTTAAACTAGTAAAACTTTAAATTTTGAGTATTTTTTGTTAAAACAACTTATAAGAAGGACAAAAAAGACACCAGATTTGAAACTTTGCTGCTAAAAAGGCTTAAAAATTCACGACGAAAGAAGAAAATAACAAGGATTTTGATTTTGAAGCTTAACTTGAGGCCTATGTTAGGAAAATTTTGGTAAGACGACCTAAAAACATGAAAAAATGGCTAAAAATGGTCAAAAATCGTTACTTTTGATCGACATGAATGGTTTAAAGTACGTGAAAGTTTAAAAAAAATTCAAAACATTCCGTAAAAGAAAGCTACGAAGGCAAAAAAAAAACTAATACAGCCGAATAAAATTTTTTTAAATAGCACAGACTTAGCTATATCCATGAAAAATGGATATATACCGATTTCTCAAAAACTGGAGCCAGTCTGACACTTCCAAATGTACTTTCGCACTCAGGGGACTCCCCCCTAATAGTTCGAAAAGAATTCATCGAAGTTCATTTTTTCGACTATCACAGTGTAATAAGTAAGTATATTTAAAGCAAACAAACAACAAAATGTTTGCTTTGTGTGTTTCATTTTATTTGTAATATTATTTATTAATTGGTTATTTTCAAAAATATAAGTGTTTGGGTTTGGCACCTATCAGTCAAGTAATCGATTTTATTTATCTCTTAAGTTAATATTAACGATAATAATCTTATCATTTTAAATGTGAAATTTAATACTTAACTTTTACTTGGCAAAACTAAAATACTTATATAGATGGTGCATAAAAACAACACCAAAATCATTGTGCAGGCATTTTGGTAAAAATTTTGTTTTTATGAAAAGTTTAATAACTCAATCAATTATTTATTTATTTTTAACCCCAAATATGTTAAATAAATTCAATAGAATTATAGTTTCTGAATAAAATAATGTATAAAAAACGTTACCAAAGTTGAAAAATATTTGAAAAATCTACTAAATTTGTGTTTGCTGGACAATAACACCCAAATTTCTCAAGTTTTCTTAGATAAATTATATATCATTCGAAAGATCCCAGTTTCTTCTTTGCAAATCTAGTAAGAAATTGAAAATCGGATCATTATCAACAAAATTACAGGCTTATAAGTGCGCAAAGGTACAAAAACCGGTTTTTTAGCCGTAAATCCGGATTTTGGAGGTGTCCGGCATATTTCACTATTGGAATCTTGTTTTACTCGACAAGCCCTACAAGAAAAATAATATCCGGTCCCAGGTTTTTTGGACTGTCGCACCGTGTAATATGAACTATAAACCAGCTGATAATTTTATAATTTTAAAAATTTGAATATTCTTAAACAAAATTTTTAAGAAATTATTTTGCTTAATTTTAGGAAGTTAAAATTTAAAACTAAAATTAAGTAAAGTGCATATTTGGTTTTTAAATTTCTTAACTTTTAGTTTAATATTTTCTTAAAATTTTAAATTTTTTACTAAAAACAATTAAATTTTTTAATATTTTTTAAGAATATTAACCTGATTTAAGAATGGAAAATTAAAGAAAAAGGCTTATTATATTCGAGTTAGTGAAAAATTAATATGAAGCAAAACTAATTGTTCATACACAAGATAGGGATCTTTATTTCCACACTTAAATATTAACTGTACTCAGTGAAAAAAGTTCTCAAATATTGGTGAAAATGGTTTAAAAAATCGTTTGTCATAAATTTTTCATCATATATTTGGTAAATGTAATTGCTTTGGACAAATTTTTATAATGGCAGAATTTTTATTATTAGTTAAGGTCAAAGTCTAAGAAAAACAGCAAAGTTAACTGTTCCAATAAATTTATTACAATATTTTTCTTTAAACATTTTTTAAACAGCAAAATGCGGCATTAAAAATGTAGAATATTTAACTTTACTGCTTGAAAATGTATTACCAAAAATCCGGAATTTTCGAACCAAATTACCGGGATTGGGGAAACCGAAAAATGCTTTGTTTCCCATGAATTCCGGTACGGGAAATCCCGGGATGTATTCCTAACCACAACCCAAAATTTTAATTAGAGTTCTATTTTCAATAGATAGATTATGAAATATATAAAGGGCTTATTGTTAAAACTTGATAAGCTACATTTTATTTTAAGTCTATTTTCTTCTTTTAAAGGTCGAAAAAAAATGCAAAAACTATGACTTTTACAGGACGTTTATAATTTAAGTACTTGTAATAAGTGTTTAAGTAAGACTTCTATCCAATATTAATCAATGGATGTCTAGAAAACAGCGAAAATCCATAAAATAATAAATGTGGGCTATCAAGTTTTTGCAATAAGCCCTTCATATATATTTTTAAAATTTTATTTTGTTTATAATCGGATATTTATCGATCATAATTTTAACCCATCTATATATCGTAGTATATGTGTTAATAGATTTATGTATAGCATATACTATAGTTATCCTCTCGATATATGAACATGGAAGATATTCACAGTTGTCTTGAAGAGTCAATAGGTGTGATGTAAATGTAGCTAAAATTGGCATTCGGTGTTTTATTTGTAACAAAAAATTCAAGCCCCGAATTCGTAGCTGCATTCTAAAAATATCGTGAAAATACATTATTTTAACATTTGTAACGGTATATGGTCATAATATTGTCGATTTAATTTTTCAAAATGCGATTTTTAGGGAATGGTGCTTGCTTTCTATATAAGAATAAAATTTATGAAATTTTTTGGCAATCGAATAAAAAAAAGTCGTGCAGAAAATCTATTGAAAATAAAAACTGTATTTTGTATAGGGAAACACTTACTTTTTCAGTTTTTGTAAAAATTTTCAAATGTCGTAACAGTTTTTGTTCTAGATAATAAATTATTTGACATGACTATAGAGTAATGTTTTTTCATTTTGAATTATCAGGTTATTACAAATAGAAAACACTAATAGTTAATACATGTAAGAGAAGATCTAGGACCAGCGCTAGAAGGAGTGCCGGACTTTCGACCTAAGCGACTAGGTCTTCTTTAGCCTAATTCTTATCCACCACCACAAGAAACTCAATGTTTGATCAGGTATATATATCAACCAACCACAGATAATCATTGGCGTTAATTGTTTACCCGATCAACATGAGTTATTTTCGTCTATTAGTAGTTGGACTGGCAACCCTGCCAATAAAAAGCTTTAAGATTTAAAGCTGCTCTTGGCTGAACTTGTAAGAAAATACGAAAATCACTTGCGTTGTTCGGGTAATAAATTAACATCACCGATTTTCTCTGGTTGGCTGATCCCCACAAGATTTTTAACTTGATCAAACCTTGAGTTTCTTGTGGGTGGTGGATTAGAATGAGACTGAAGACGACCTTAGGTCGAAAGTGCGGCATTATAATTAGGCTGCAGATGACCTAGTCACTTAGGTCGAGAGTACGGGACTCCCTCTGGCGCTGATCCCCACAATTTTTTTTTTCATATTCTCTTACGTTTATTTCCATTTAGTGTTTTCTATTTGTAAAAGTAATATATTAATTATGATTTCAAACCTGATAATTCAAAATAAAATATAGTTTTAAAATATCGACAATACATACAAAATTCTTAAAGATAAAGTTATGTTTCAAAAAGGTATAAAATTTCAAAATCGGTTAAGAACTAGCCCAACAATAAAAAGTGCCCCAGCTCACTAACGTGCCAAATACCACTTGGCCACGAAATCCGTACACACATCTCAAAAGTTTTTGAAAATGATTACTGCACCATAATTATTTTATTTTATATTAGATTCATTACTAGGTAGATATGAAACGTTCTTTTTTTTAGGATGTCGTTAACCTGTTCTAAGGGGACGTCAAAAACGGCCAATATTTTTGGTATATTTTTTAATCCCCAATTTGAAATTTTAAAAAAATTACTTCAAAAAAAGCGCAAAAATTTACATTTTAACTTTAGGGAATTTTTAAATACATTTTATAAAACGAAAATAATAAACTGCAATAAATATCCTAGGATACGCATCGGTAGGGCAGCGATTTGATTTTTGTGGATTTCGAGGAAATTTTTTGGTAATAAAATTTTCCCTGTGGCGATGTCTCAACATAAACGCAAAGTTGTCTACACTGAACGTAAAAACCATACGTCAATAACTTAACGTTGTGAAATAGAAACGGAGGATATTAGAAAAATAAACAAAAATCTAAAAATAGGATATTTGTGTTTGTTAGGGGTGGTCGCTTCTGAGTATAATATACAATAACAGAAAAGCTAATAGGAAAAGAAAACTGCAATTTAGCTGCATTACATTCAAGGTCATACTTGGGTGTGATCGCTAAACGGTCATGACTTGGTATTGTTATGTTTGTAATGTTAGGAGAAGCGCAGGTTTGATTCTTATAGCCGGCAGGTTGTTTAAAATGTATCATATAGAGACAATCTGACAATTATAAGATACAATTTAAATGAAAAATCACTGATGACGCCTGTCCATAAAAAAAATGCAGAAACTAGTCTAGTCTGATTTAAAAATGAATAGTGTTTATAATTTAGAGAAAAACGTTTTTTTTTTCTTCTTAACCTTAAACTTTCTGAAAGACTAATTTGTTGCCATAAAAGTTTTAAAACCAAAAATGTGCTATTTTTGTAGAGTCTGTTGTTTTATTTTATTATCGTTTATCAAAGTTGAACAATTTTTTTTCGGATATCATTTACACATTTGGACTTATTTATGTAAATTTACAAAAAACGTTAAAGCTTGGCTTCCTACTCTTGAATTTTAAGAAAGGGGAATAAAAACTATTATGACATTTAACATAATTTACAAAAACTGAATAAAACGTAACTTTTTCCCTATACAAAACACAGTGCAAATATTCAATAGATTTCCGGCACTACTTTTCTTTAACCGATTGGTTCCAAATTTCTTATATATTATTTTGAAACGAAACAAACCCGACCCATCCTTACCCAAATCGACAATATTATGACCTTATACCGTTACAAATATTATAAAAATGTATTTTCCCGATATTTCGGGAAGCCGATCAGCTAAGATTTCGGGGTTTGCATTATGTTTAGCTTAAAACGAGTACAAATGAGATATCGAAAGCCGATTTTATCTACATTTTCATCACATCTATTGACTCTTCAAGACAACTGTGTGCATACATGCAATGTAACTTAAGTGATGCAGCAAAACCACTTAATACCTGATGTTATTACAAAACTGTGATGGTGCAGAAAATATTAATAGTTAACTGCAAAATTTTGTCGTTTATGATGTCTGGCATTGATATTGTTGCTGTAGTTGTTGTTTTTTTTTTTTTTTTTTTTTGTAATTTTAACAACTTGCCTGGTAATTACTTAGGTTGTCGTTCATTCTTTCACTTACTTCACTCTAACCTTAAAATATTTAACAACTCAAAGAAGCAGTAGAACAAAATAAAGACAAAAGTCAAAGTTACGAGTACAGTAAGAAAAATAACTAAATAACTATTTGAAGATAACATATACTCTGAAAATTATGTAGTCTAATAAAATAGTTTCCAGTTAAGTTTGAAACAAGTGTACTTATGCCCGTAATTTTAAGCAATAGAAACCTACCGGTGCTTAGATACCTACCCGATTTTGTTCGTGTACACGGTAGGTATCTAAGCACCAGTAGGTATATATTGCTTGAAATTACGGCCATTACACATTCAAAAAAGTTGGACTGTACTAAAAATTACAACTAAAACAATTATAAATTTAAACGGACGACAAAGGTTAATATCTTAAATTAAACCTTTGTTAAAATATCTAAAAATTTTATTTTTTTAACTTTTTAAAAACAACTAACAAATGCAGTAAAAATAACTAACAGTGTCAATGTGTAAAAGAATTACCATAAAAGTGGTTGTATATGAACATTAGGGTGACAATCGTTTGTTCAGAATATTGTGACATCTTAAATTTGAGCGCTGAAAGTTTGAGCCAAAGCGTACAACGCTTTCGGGACGCACTTCGAGGTCAATGTTTATTTTACTTATAATTTCTTCATCCGCTAATTTAAAGCAGACTTTATCTACTCCGAAAATCTTCAGAGTGCCAATGTAGAACGGGTAGAAGATTTAAACAAATTATAATTTTTTAAGGAAAACGAACACGCTTTAACCGTATTGTTTTTTTTATTTACCCGATGAAAAGTAAAAAACAATATTGGAAGAATTGAACTAATTCAAATCAAAAATAAAACATTTTTAACTAATAAACATTTTTAACTAAAAAAACATTAAGTTTAAGCCGTTAAAAAGATATGGAATCCCAGGTGAAAATGTTCATATATGATCATATATTGCCATATATGGTTTCATGTATGAGCATATAATGTTCCATATATGGGCATATATGAACATATATGTAATGTATGGGAGCATATATGGGTAAATACATTCAAATGAAAAGTTCATATATGGATATGAATGACACCATATATGATAATATATGATAATATATTGCATATATTGGTTCATATATTGGTTCATATATGCCATATATCTCCATATATGGATTCATATATTATTCCATATATGGTAAATATGTTCTAATTTTTGATCAGATATGACCATATATGAGGATGAAATTTTTTATGTTTAACCCTTATTCTGCCGGTCTACGAGTTCTTGACAAAAATATATAAATTAATGTTTTAATGATTTATAAAGACGATTGCAGAGAACGAGTTTTGAATTGAAATTTGAGTTGAAAATTTATGAAAATTGGTCCATCAACTGATATTATCACGCTAAATTACCATTGGTAAAATTTGTTGGTGAGCACCTCCTTTCCGGGGGAGGGATTCAAAGTTGGAATTTTGTTTTGCGATTTTATCCAAAAGTTGTGAATGGGTCGGAACATGCACCATCGGAAAGGTATAATATGTCCCCATTCATTAACCCATTACAAGCTATCTTAAAATTTTGATTTTTTTCATATTTTTTTATTAAAAATTCGCATCTAAAAAACTAATAAAACCTTCAAGTTTAAGTTTAACCAAGTTTACATATTAACAGGGTCGTATTATACCTTAAATGAAAGCTCAATATCTTGTTTATAAATTACTGACCTCAAAACTTACCTATAATACAGATAATTTTTAAAATAAATAAAAAAGACAGGAAAATTTAAAAAAAAAATACCAAATATTAAACTGACTCGTAATGGGTTAATGAATGGGGACATATTACTTTTTGCAAATCACTTTTTGCAGATCATTCACAACTTTTGTATAAAATCGCAAAACAAAACTTCAAATTTGAAAAAATTTGGAAAAAAAACTAAAAAAAGCTTTTTTATATACGAGAATATATGAAAAGTAATAATATATGACAATATATGAACATTCATATATGACCATATATGAACATTCATATATGTCCATATATGAACATTTATATATGTCCATATATGAGCATATATGTCCATATACCCTCAAAATTCGGATCCGAGCATATATGTATTCATATATGAACTCATATATGTGGCCATATATGATAATATATGCACTTTTTCGCCTGGGATATTACTTTTTTAACATTTAACGACTACTTTTTTCTAATATTTTTATGTATTTAGGTTGATTATTGTTCTACCTGATGTTCAAAAATCTAATAACATATTGTCATATTAAATTTTATTTGTTGCCTTTCTAAAAGTTGACAATACAATTATTTCATTGAAATTATAGAAAGTCTGAAAAAAACTATTTTTGTATTTAACATTGCTCTTCTCAACAAACACTGTTTGTTGGGATATATATTGTTTTTATAAATTGTAATGCAACAGACAAACAAACATGTACTGACATACAAAGTATATCGACATTTATATCGAATTGTTGTTTTTCAAATAATTTGGTTTTACAAATTAAGGTTACCAGATCAAGCATTTTAAACACTAAGGTCGACTAGAAGATTCTCATAGAGTTTATTTTGTCTGTTGTATGTAATGTCTCGGTGTGAGTTAAGCCAATTCACTTTTTCTATTGCAGACAACTAAAGATTTGGGTGATGCCAATGAAACAATTGTAATGTCTATCATGCAAATGATCATACTCTTTAAAAAGTAATAAATAAAATCTAATATGACAATATCATATCAGATTTTTTGACTTGGGGTAGAATACTATTCTCAATAAATATATGAAAATATAGAAAGTCCGAAAAAAACAAATTCTGTATTTCTAATACAAAAATTAAAACATTTTTAAAGTCTACATTTGGACGAGGTTACAGTTATATGATGTTCATCTTGTATACCAAGTTTGGTTGAAGGGGGTGTAGGAAATCGAGTGGTTGCTTTTATATGTTTTCAGTCTATTGTATTTTCAAAATTTTTCTAAAAAAGAAAAAGTTTTTTTGCAATTAATTAAAAAAAAAACATTGGAAAAAATTCTACCAAAAATTTAACTTTTAAATACATTTTTTTTTTTTGGAATAAAAAGTAGAAAAATAGCAAAATGTTACTCAAGAATGGGTAAATGTATTTGGTTCAATTATATAGTATAAAAAAGTGCGATTCCCAAAATATTGTCTCTATACCATTATTCGACTTCACACTTCAATTGATAAATCTGAAATACAATTGATAACTTCTGAAATACAATTGAAAATTGTGTAGAGTAATTATTTTTTTTTTTTTTTTATAATTTAACCAATACTCAGGGGATGCCCCCTACTCATGCAGTGCATTGTATTGATCAGGAAAATAAGGTATGGGAAGGAGGAAAGAGGGAGTAGTGTTTGTGGATATTTGATTTAAATTTTTCTAAATTGTAAGTAACAGGGAAGACTTCTGCGGGAAGTTTGTTCCACATACGAATCGTTCGACTAAAAAACGAATTTTCTCTGTAATGCGTTGTGCGAAACACAGGACAATCAACTACAAACGGATGTGCTCTACTAGATAAGCGAGTATTACGAATAAAAACTCGGGCTCGTGGAATAAGTTCACTTATCTCAGATGAGCATCTCCCATGGTAATATCGATAGAAAAGTGTCACACAACCCACATTCCGACGATGCTCCAATGAATCAATAGAGTTGGAAACACTACTGTCATTGATAAGCTTCACCGCCCTCCCCTGAACACGGTCCAGAAGCTTCAGAATAGACAATGGAGCCCCTGCCCATATATGAGAGTTGTATTCCATTTTTGGCCGGATATAGCTGGTATAAATAGTAAGGAGATCGGATGGAGTGAAGTAAGTCTTGCACCGTTTTAGAAAACCGAGACACTTGAATGCCTCTTTCGACACTTGAAATACGTGCTTATTCCAACGGACATCACACTGTATTCTCATGCCCAGAACATCAAGAGTATCCGATTCCTCAATACCTATACCATCCAAAGTTACAGATGACAATGTCAATTCCACAGCCCGTCTGTGGGTTAACATACAACATTGGGTCTTGCGTGCATTAAAATCGACCTTATTCGCGCGACCCCACTCGGAGATTGTAGAAAGGTCTTGATTGAGTGTGTCATTCATGTTCTGCCGCATGCCCTCTATCTCCAAAGAGCTTGGCCTGTGATCGAATGAAAATGAATGACAAATGTTGCTGTCATCTGCAAAAGAGTAGATAGGGTTGATGGTCTGACCAAGAAGGTCATTAATAAAAATAAGAAAAAGGGTAGGAGAAAGAACAGAACCTTGCGGTACCCCTGAATTTAGCTGAAACTCGTTTGATGAGACCCCATCTAAAACAACACGTATAGTGCGGTCTCTGAGAAAACTCGTTATAAATCGAGAGAAGACATTACCGACACCAAAAGCAACTAGCTTAGTCACGAGTGCTCCGTGCCACACACGATCGAACGCCTTAGAAATATCTAGAGCAACCACTTTACTCTCACCAAAGCGGTGGATTGACCGGCTCCAACGTTCCGATAGAAACGCCAACAGGTCTCCCGTAGATCGACCACTACGGAAGCCATACTGTCGATCATTTAAAAGTGAATTGGTCTCTAAATATTTCACAAGATGGTGGTTAACCATGGTCTCCATCACTTTGGAGAGCGCAGAGCAAATTGCGATTGGGCGGTAATTTTCAGGGTTGCTAGCCGCACCCTTTTTAGGGATAGGCTGGACATTGGCCACCTTCCAGCATGAGGGGAAAATTCCCGCACGGTACGAAGAGCTGAAAAGTTTTGCCAATGGACGTGCCAACGTTAAAGAGCACTGTTTCAGCACCAGTGCTGATATGCCATCCGGCCCCGGTGACTTGTTTACGTTGAGATCCTCAAGTACCCTTTTGACTGCCCGGGCCCGAAAGAAAAATCAAAGGCATAGTATAGGATACCCTTTCGAGAACGGGCAGTGGTTGATCGCTTTCCGGCAAGAAAGAATTTCTTGCAAAAAGTTCAGCGAAGAGGTTGGCCTTATCAACCGGGTCGGTGAATGATTGATCGTCCTTTATAAGAGTTGGAATAGAAGAACTAGCATTATCCTTTACTCTTTTAACGAACGACCAAAAGGTCTTACTGCCCCGAGGAGCAGAAAGAACTTTCGCACGTAGACGCCGTTCGTATAAAACTTTTTCGCGTCTAAGTACTTTGGCACACTCGGTTCTCGCCTTTTTGCGATGCAGATCAGTAACGACGTTCTTATTCGAACGCCAATTACTGAACGCTGCCTCTCTGGATCTGACTGCATTTTTGCACGTCTGGTTAAACCAACACTTATGTTTTGATTTTCCCGAAATATGCTTCGTTGGAATAAAAAGTTTCATTCCTAGCATAATAATATTGACTACCATTTCTGCAGCGGCATCGACGTTGTCGTCGAGAAAACAAATTTTCCAGTTAAAATGCCGAAAGAAATCGTTGAGCTCGGCCCAACGAGCTTTTTCATAGAGGAAAATAGAACGTTTCTGCGCTAAGTTAGAAACACTACGAAGAGTAGAATATGAAAAAGATGCAGAAATAGTACTGTGATCCGAATTTCCGAGAGGTGCAAGTATTTTCACTTCGTACTTTTCAGGGTGAGAAGTGAGGAAGAGGTCAAGAGTGTTCCGCAACTGCCCTTCAACAAGGATATGTAAGACATTTGGTATATTATGTTTTGGGTTACCCTGTTTTAAAGCAGAATGATTACCAGGGTATTACAGTTGACTATTTAAATTCCTTTTGGAAATTCTCGGATATTCCTTTTGGGGAATTTTTGGAGATTTTGGATATTCAAAAAAATTCTGTTGCTTATAGGGAGTTTCGACTGAAAAGTTAATCTAGTAAAAAGTAATCCACGGCATATGTTGCAATGAAATTAAGTAATTAATCTACTTTTTACAATTTTAACCTCTCAGTCTACATTCCCTTTTTATACTTGATTAACATATTAATTTATTTCAAATATTTTTTCTCAGTGTAGTTACTTGATATAACTACTTATTTTAGATTACTTGTTTTATGTTTTGTTTTTGCTGTTGTGTAGTTAATATTTTCATTTTATGTTTCATAATTTAAGTATAACGAAAAGTGGAAAGCGTAATGTTATTGTTGCATGCATTTTTTGGTTGTTGTCACATAAAATTAACTTTTTCGTTTGATTATTTAAAATTTTTTTTTTATAGTTTTTGCACTTTTTACAAAATATACCTTCAATAATGATATAACAAGCTTATAGTACTTATAAAAAATGATTGAAAAGAAAATTACAAAAAAAAAAAACTGCTTCTTAAACAGGTCTATCTAACCTGGGGTTCTTAAACTGATAGTGTAACACAAAATCATTAATTTTGATTAAGGTAAAATATCAAAATATTTCGTAAAGAATTGTGTAGGTTTCTATATTGATAATGAAGAAGATATTGTTAATGAATGATGAAGGACTGCAAGAAAAATACAAATGTGTTAAAATATGTCTACATTTGATGCAATTAATTGTAGTTTTAGCCTGTATTGTTTTAACTTCTGGTTGCATTAATATTTAAAAAAAATTTAAATTTTAAAAAAAGTGTAAAGCATTTCGTTTTTTCGATAATGGGAGATAAAGTTAAAATGTGTCTTAAAAACCGAAAATAAAAGAAACTCGTTAAATCGCTTAAATTATGCATATTACCAAGCTATATACCAGTGGTGGGGACGTAAATGGCTTGAAGGGCCAAATTTCTGATTTCACAATCTTAGGGCGGACCGCACTGCTATAAACAGATCCACAAAAATCCGCCTTCAAAAGCGGTTAAAATTTTTTTGAAACATTTTTTAATGAAAATGAAAATTATTCAAGTTCGAGGCCATACTCAATATTTCTTTATTAGGATATTGTCCTAACAAATAATCTATAGAGTTTTTGTTTTCAAATTTATTAATTGACCACTTTCAGGAATGTGTTGATAGATCAACTTCGGGAATTTACTAGGTTCCCATCATCTGAACCGTTTTGAAAGAGGTAACAATCCCATTCAAAACATCAAACATTCATATAAACTAGATTTTCACTAAATGAGAACTAATATATGAGCTTGAAGCTAAAGATTATCACCATTGATCAAAAAATAAATAGAAAACCTGTTTTTGTGTGTAAGGTCTAGATATTCACTACAGGTTTTTTGTTTTTTTCCTATTTATTTGTACATTTGTTTAAAAACAAAATGTACATGGAGAGTAGTAAACAAGACCGTACTTTGTCTTTTATACAAGTTTGATATAATTTTTATTAAAAATAAAAATTATGTTTTTTCGACTTTTAATTGTGCAATCACCATTGCTCAAAAAAATAAATTGAAAACCTGTTTTTGTGTGTAAGGTCTACCATTGGTAGATATTCACTACACGTTTTTTGTTTTTCCCTTTTTATTTAAACATTTGTTTAAAAACAAAATGTACAGGCGGTGTAGTAAACAAGACCGTACTTTGTCTTTTATGCAAGTTTTAAATAATTTTTATTAAAAATAAAAATTATGTTTTTTTTTCGACCTTTAATTGTGCAATGAAATGATCAATGGTGATAATATTTAACTTCGAGCTCATATATTAGTTCTCATTTAGTGAGAAAACTAGTTTATATGAATGCTTGATGTTTTGCATGGGATTGTTACCTCTTTCCAAACGTGTTCTGATAATGGGAACCTAGAAAATTCCCAAAATAGATCTAGCAACACATTCCTGAAAGTGGTCAATTAATAAATTTGGAAACAAAAAACTCTTTGCATATATAATTTTGAGCGCTCGTCATATTTTTGCTTCTAATTCGATTTTAAAAAATTAACACATTTGTAATCTGCATGCTGACATGTGGGGGTTATCTCTAATAGTTCCCGAGATACTCCCATTTGAAAATATGAAGTTCCAAATTTGGCCCGACTAAGCTCTGTTTTTTTTCGAATAGCGGGACGAAATCAGGGCACATTTTTTTTGTTCAATCCTCACTTTAAATGTAGACATGGCATCCAAAAATGCAAAAAATCTTATTTTTGGATGTTTTTTTTATGTTTTAGGGAATTGTGGAATTGCTTACAGCAAATCATAAATTCGGACATAAATTTAATATTGTTGACTTAAAAGTCGATTTAAGTCCAACAAACCATTGGATTATGTCTATTAATAAATATTTGATTGAATAGTGAACATTTACATTTTAACAAATGGAACCCACGACCCCCGTACTGATAAGCCAGCACGCTACCAACTAGCCTACCGGGGCGCACAATTCTTTTTAAAAATCTAGTACAGAAAATTTTTTTACAACGATACCAAATACTTTTATGATATGTTCATAACTTCTTAACAGGAAATCTGCAAAAGTTCTCCATATGAAAATATGTTTTATTTTGAGTGTTTGTATTCATTCTTAAACTGTTTTCATTGATGCGAGATATGAAAACAAAGACCCATAATAACAAATATTTGCATAAGAAATATTAGCACTATTGGAAGAACAAAAACTTAGGAAATCCTAATTGAAAGATACGAATTTTAATTTTTGTTAAAATGTAAATTTTTCCTATTCCATAAAATATTTATTAATAGACATACAGACCGATTATGAATATTCCCTCAGATTTTTTCGTCTGTGGATTTTATTTTATCGAGAAAAAAATCCTAAACAGTAGGGGATAAGAATAATAAGGGAGAGAGAATTGAAGATCGTAAAGCTGGTCAGTAGATCGATAGAACTTTTTGATATTTTGCTGCTGATCTTTCAAAGCTTCCGAAATATCTTTCATAGCTACCGAAATATCTTTCAGAGCTACCGAAATATCTTTTTGTATAATCAGCTCCTCTACAAGGGCACCGGTAGGAGAAATTTTATGTGTGGGCAGTTCACTTTTTCGTTTTTTTTTGCCGGTGACTGATGGGGTGGAGTCTCTTCGTCAAATTTGTCAACATTATTCTCTATCACATCTGCCAGTAACAAATCTAATGAGCTCTCAATGTTTTCTGGAGTTTATTATGGAAGAGCCTAGTCCGAATCTGTTTGCCACACCTTCAACTGACTCTTTCATACCAACTAAATGGTATATAGTTTCTTCAGTGGGCGAAAGCTTCTGCTCAATATTTAGGCCGCCACCAGTTCCTTTAATGGCTTTAAGATTTTGGGACGCCTTGTGCCGCACATACTTCTTTTGATCGGCCCAAACCTGTAAAATATTTGGCAGTTATATATATACATTCTTAAGGACAAATTTTGTCATTCTTACCTTCTTCCATTCGGTAACATTTTTCTTTGGTGGCCCTGCTGAGTTCAATTCTTTCTCCAAATTGTACCAAAGCCTGTTGAGCTTCTCCTTGCTTCCTTTACAAAAACCGCACGCAATATCTGGGTGCGTTTGCATTGTATTTAAGAGAATCTCTATCTGCTGCTTATTTAATGTTTTTGACCTGACAGTAAGAATAATGACATAATAATAATTAAAATAATAATAATGTAATCATTTTTTATGGAGATAAAATACTTACATTTTTGCACAGAGCTCCCTTTAATTTTTTGGTGGAATAGTTCATACAAATGCTATCACAATTCTCAATATTATTGACATTCATAATACCTCCTATTTTCCGGGGAAGAGTTTCCCATTTTCGATATTCGTTTAGAATAAGGGAAAAGGGTAAAGTGAAAAAATCCCCGGGCAGATTTTATTAAGAATAGGGGAACAAGGAATAGGGAAAAAATTCTCACGGAATTGTTATTGAGAATCGGGCTGATAATTACATGGTTTTTTTGGACTTAAAATGTGGCAACTTTAGATACTTTTTGAACACTACATTCAATTTCAATTAAGCATTTAATAGATACTTTTAATTGAAAGTGTGGTTGAAATATTTTCTTCAGTGTAATGATATGATCAAATTAATTACTCGTAAGCTAATTTCAAAGTTTGGCCAATTCTGCAGTAACCTTAATAACTACATAAAAAACAACCCTTTTCGTTAAACAAAAGATTTTATGCTGTTATAGGATACTCACAGATACTCTACGTGTTTGTGTTTATGTGTGGCTGTGTCGGGAGAATGAGCTTGTGTCAAGTCACAAGTCACGTAAGGCTTCGGTAAGGAATTTTGTTACTATACATACTACGTATTTTTTTTCCAAGATATGTAGTTGTGGTGTAATGTATAAATTTCTTGGTGTTTATTTTTTTCTTCTGTTCTTTCTTAAGTTTATATTAATTAAATGCAATAAAAAAAACCCTTCACATTCAAACAACCTGTATCCAACCTACCTACGTACAATAAAATGTCAGGCTCGGATTTAGTTTCAAGTTTGTATTAACATTACAATTTTTTCTTATAATTTTTTTTGCACAAATTATCCTCTAATAATCCTGCAAGTCACGCTTCAAATGGTTCAAGTTCAATAATTTTAGTTTTAAATGAAATTTTTTCTTTTGTTTCTACAGGTTTGTTATTTTTTCTAAATACAAAAAAGTAACTTTAAATGCGTCACCATGCAGAAATAAACGCAGAAGAAAAAAAAGTTTTGCAAAACTTTAATTAGGACCACCAACCGTCATGCACCCATACTTTACATTCATATAAACACACATAGAGGACCTTAGACACGCATACATAGGATTTGGGGTTATGCCTGACTGCAGTCACATTATTCCTCCTTACGGTTAATGATTATAACAGGTCAGCACTTTTTCAACACTCATGTATGACTAAACAAACCACTACTACGATTGCTACTGAATACTTTTAACCCCCCAGTCCTCTTTTTCTTACATAACTAACACCCCCAGTTCAAAACTAAATATCTCGATATTTAATAATACTCTGTGAATAGTTTAGTTATAAATGAAAGGGAAGCTTATTTTTTTTTTTTGCTATCGGAGGGTTGCATTTTAAGCTGTATCAGTAACAAATGGCATTTTGTTAAGGTCAGCAGAATTGTATTTAATTAGTTTGGTGTGCAATACCCACACAGTATGTGTACACTGTAAAAAAAACAATGCAATTTTAAATTAAGGTCACACTAATTTTGTAATATTAAATATACCAGAAACATTTGCTGCAGAATTATATTTCAAATGAATTGCCTAAAAATTCTTTAATTCGAATTTCTTTGAATTCACTTAACGGTATATATTCACAGGGATACACTAAAAAAAAAAAATTCTGTAAAAATAGCAAAAAAAAAAAATACTAAAAATAAATTAAAAATGACCCTGCAGAAAAAACTTATAAAATTATCCGATTTTTTTCTACATATTAGAACTAAATATTTGTTGCATTAACAAATATTTAGTTATAGTTGAACTAAATTTTAGTTAATTGAAAGTAGCAAATAATTTGCTCAAATCAGCAAAAACATTTACTAGATATTAGTAAACAAAAAAATTTGTTTTTTGCTGCTTATATGAAATCAGCAATCTAAACTGTTATTTGCATTCTATTAAATTGAGGTAAATATAGCAAACATTTGGTTAATAATACGGTTTTAGTTTTACTATTTTGTGTGTACAAATATTTAGTAAAAGTTTTTGCTAATTTTACAGAGTAAAATGCTATTTTCAATTAAATAAAATTCACATCGAATATAACAAATATTTTGTAAAGTTAAAATATTTATTTTTTCTGTTCTTATTTTATTAATATTTAGCAAAAAATCTGGTAAATTTAGCAGTTTTTTCTGCAAGGTAATTTTAACTAAGTTTTATTAGCTTTTTCTGTTATTTTTAAAGGTTTTTTTTTCTATTTTTGGAAATACTTCGGCCATTTCTCCCTTTAGAAGGAAACTACACAGTGGTGAATACGCCGATATCAATGTCACTTAGATATGTTGTTGAGGACAACAAAATATTAGACACGTATTAATTTTTAGGTACACAATAGCTTATTTACGGACTAAAAATTTGGTCAAAAATTACAACATTTTTGTACGAAAAATATTTAAAATTTATGGAATTCAGATTTTTTTGTACGCAGTATTAAAGTTATCGAGAAATAAAAAATTTTGACACCCATATAGCCTATACTGTGTGCCCAGAGTTGTCACTTATTTGAAATATTTTTTTAATAACAAAAATGTTCGGACATGTATGGATATGTTTTATACAACTGTGGATGCGTTTCAAAAATTCACTTCATTTGATACCCAATCTGAAGTTTAACAACTCATATACGAAATATATTAAAAAAAGTCAAATTGTGTAACTTTTTGACCACACTTTTTAACCCCTAAACTTTAGATTATGCATCTAAACAAAAAAAAAAAATACGCGTCTTATATTTGTTTATCCTTTACACTTATTCTAGTTTCACACAAATCTGAGGATTCGCTACCACGTAGTTTCCTTGTTAGTATTTCGATTGAAATGATGGCAATATGACAGCAATATGACACCCCAAAGTAGGTCGCTTTTTGAGGAAAAAATTTTGAGTGTTCACAATTTTTGTTTCTTATACCAGGAGTGCCCAAAAGTTCCTTATGGAAGAGCAAACACCAATACATTTAAAGAAAAACTAATTTTTATTCAATATTTTTTGTTGTAAAAACCAATACATACAAAGAAAAAAGAAAAAAATATTTCAATGTTTACCAGCAAAGCATACGAAAGTGTTGTTGCTTTTCTGCGTCATTAACTTAAAAATCATGTTTTTTGAGTTGTGACGTTCTTGAAGTAAATGAGCGATATCTATATTTTACTAGAGCACTTATAGAAATAAACCTGAAAAATAGTAGAAAACTGTACTAAAAATTAGTTAAAAATAACGTAACAGAGCAAAAACTGCTTAAATTAGCAGATTTTGTTTTACTAAATATTAATAAAAATAAGAACATCAAAAATAAACCTGCACCACTTTACAACATTTTACTTATATTCCAGTTAAGTTTTAGTTAATTTAATTTAATCTGCTAAAACTAGCAGAAATCTTGTAACGTGCCGTCTCAAAGAACCTATTTACCTAACGACCTTTCAAGTGCACAAGAATAAGCCTAATAATTCTCATTCAGTTTATTGAATTTATTACTTACAATACAACGTGTATGTGTGTGTTGCAATGGCGGGAAAATATTTTTATTACACACAGAGAAAAAGTTAGCTATTTGTTGACTGAAATTTGGTTAGTACAACTAAAGATCGGTTATTTCGAATTTAGTCTGCTGGTACAACTCAAAATTAGCTTTTACACCAAAGTTTGGTTATTTCATCTAAATATTTGTTGCAACACCCAAAACATTTTGAAATCTAATGTAAATATCTTTGTACTAACTGAATTTATAAGTTGTTAGCATTAAAGTACACTTTTCAATTCGGTTGGTACTTTATTTCTCTGTGTGTAATGATAGTATTAGTTCATAATAAAAAAACAACGTAGTTTCCAATAAAATGTTACATTTATCAAAAAATTTAAAAAAAATATTAATCAAAATTTCACTGCATTTAGTGCGGAAATTTTTTTAACGACCGTGAAAAAGTAAGATCATGTTTCTTAATATTGTCCCATGGTCTACACGGCTATGCCATGCAATTTTTGATGTTCACAAGAAAATGCAAAAAGTTATAACCCTATTGTTCATCCAATCATAACTGTTAAGTTCATAAAAAAAATATTAAGAAACCTATTACTTTTTTGAGGTTTTCCAAAAAGTTCCAGCATAAACCTTTTTTTATGTTGTAATACACATCTTATGAGCCCCTATGGTCCACAGGAAGTTAAGTGTATAAGAAGAAGAAGAATACACCTCAGGGTGTCCTGAAAGTGAACAATTTAATGTGCTCAAACGATGCGTATTATCCAGTTGATTATAGAAAAAATAGTTTTTTTTTTTAATTTTTGTAAAAAATTGGGCTCAGAAGTTTAGTTTTGCTGAGCATCTTTTTGTGTACATATTTATAAAATGTTGGTTTAATTCAAGTTTCAATTTCTATTTAAACCAAGTAAGAAATAAAATTACTTGTTTCAAACTAAACGATGCTGTGGTGGACCAAAATTAATCAATGGACATTTTATAAGCGTTTTCCCAGGATACGATCAGCATTGCTCAATGTTTAAACTCTACTTTGTTCAAAAATTTTAAAAACTCACTACGAAGAACGCTGATTGCATCTATAAGTAAACTCAAAAAATGTTTTGGTTTTTATCCATAAACAGCTCAATAAGTTTAAGTACGTGACGAAATTAGCAAATTTTTAAAAATTCGGGACAGACTAATACAGCCTTCAGACTTTAAATGCAGCAATACATAGAAGATCTAATTTTTTTTGGTATGTAACGATATATCTTTACATATAACTATGAATACGTCAAGATATCGTTTTATCCAAAATAAAACTCATTTTCTTAATGCTACAGTCGATGTTATTTTATACAATTTTCCTTTGTGTCGTATCTAATTATACATGTATTCGTACATAATTAGATTAACCATATATAATTGTATATGCGGTATATACGGTTGTATATTTGTCGATATGTAATAAGATATAATTTTATATGGCATCATATTAAAAAAATTAGAGGAAAAATTTGTACATATAAACATATATATTTACATATAATAGCATGTAATAACATACATATATATTTCAATAAAATAATGCATGTAAACGTTTTTACTCGGGAACATATATGACAATATTTGTCCATATATGGAAATGTAGCTTCATTTTTCTAGTATGTACGAATATCCCAGCAAAACCACACATTACCAAATCATGGATAAAGTAATGTATCGCCATAGGGCTTCACGCATTAG
This sequence comes from Delia radicum, assembly GCA_021234595.1. Lineage (NCBI taxonomy): Eukaryota > Metazoa > Arthropoda > Insecta > Diptera > Anthomyiidae > Delia > Delia radicum. Next base: position 208,944,350 of record CM037852.1, on the reverse strand, counting down.
ATTACACCTTACTGCACTGATGAATTTTACAGGCGATGAGCCTAAAAGTAATGGGTGGACTCATTACCTTGTAGGGGGTAAAATAACTGGTTACTTATATGGTTATATGATGGGAAAAAGTAATGTGTCTATAAATAGATTTTCATAAAAAAAAAATAAAAATTTAGTTTTACCCAAATTTTTTTTTAATTAAATAAATAACCTTTTTTTTTATTAAATAAATAACGTGGTCATGCTGGGATTCGAAGCTGGGGTCTCTGGTATTTAACAATTAGTTAGGCGATAACTCTACCAACTGAGCTATCGCTACATATAATATTTCATTGCTTAAAATGTAAATGAGTTGTCGTGTTTTCGTTCGTGATATCAAAAATATACACCTTACCCTAATGCTTACAAAAAATCACAAGGCAATGTGTCTATAAATAGATTTTCAAAAATATATATTAATAAATACTTTACGTTTATAATTCATGCATTTTGTAATTGATGATCGGTAAGTCATTATTTTATGTTTTGAAGTAATGCAAAGTGTAATGAGGTATCATTACAAGGTAATCCGTCAGTGTTTAATTATCGGTAACTCATTACTTCTTGTTGGAAAATAATGAAACAGGTAAGGAGTACACATTACAGGGTAATGCATTACTTTATCGCACCCATTACCTAAGTTTTGCTATGATGGTTGACCATATATGATCATACAAAACATATATATGATCATATATGAACTTTTTCAACCGGAAAAGAGAAAAAATAAAAAACACATAATTTTTTTTTAGGTTCCCAACCACACGTGTAGGGGTTAACATGTGGGGCCAAACTTAATACATTTGTGTATGGAAACGTATTATTTCCAAGCATGTTTTGATATATACCACTCATTCATTAACCATTGTAACTTTTTCAGTGTATGTTAGTTTGTTGGTGGTGTTTGGTCATCAATCACATGCAATTCTAAGATATCTGAGTAATGGTCTGTTATATTGGTATCCATTCCACAAACTAAATGCATGTTTCTTAGTGTGGGTGTCTTATCCTTTTTGCGTGTCTAATTAGGAATTGTTTTAGACAGTTGCTTTTAATACTTTTTATTTATTTTTTTTTTTTTTTTTTTTTTTGTTAAAATTTGTTTTTGTTTGTCATATATAAATAGACCTTTGAGTAATCACATTATTACCTTCCAAAAAGAAAATACTTGAACAAACTCGAAAGGGTGGTCACAGCATTGAGTGCCTAGAGTTAATTTGTTCCCCTTACACTTATTTAATTTTTGCATTTGGTAGACATATTCGCCCACTCATTGACTTTTTAAATTATAATGAGTGGGGGGTGCTGCGACGTTTGGTTTAATTTCTTTTTCTAAGAAATAGAAATGAATGGACTTTTTTTACGCTATAGAATGACGTGAAAACAAATTAAAATTTGTGTGGGTGTGTGTGCTAGTATGAGAGAAGTATATCCTTTTTCTGCATCTACCCCCTTATTTTATTACTAATTTTTAAATGATTTAAGAATATCGTACGAGTTATATGGAATTGCATGTCACCCTATAAAGTCGGTTAAATAAAAAACTTAGTTTTGGAAAAGGGCCTATGTCTCGAATAAAAGACTACGCTTGAAATAGAAGACTACGTCTTAAATAAAAGATTATGGCTTCAATAGAAGACCAAGTCTTGAATACAAACAACACTGAGTCTAAAATGGAAAACTACGTCTTAAATTGAAGACTACATAAAATAAATAAATACAAAAATACATAAATACATAAATGCATAAATACAAAAAATAATATGTCTCAAATAAAATATTAAGTCTTAAATTAAATCTTAACTCTTAAATAAAAAATTTAGACTTACATAAAAGGCGACATCTTAAATGGAAGACTACGTATTATTTATAGAAGACTACCTCTTAAATAAAAGACTATGTCTTAAACAAAAGACAACGTATTAAGTAAAAGGCTACACAGAAAAATATATATCCCTACCTTTTTAAATTAAATCGATTTGTTGAAAATTTTATCAAAACAAATTTTCCTTTCAATAGATAACAAAAAGTAATTTCTGTGTGAATTTGTTCACATAAGTAAAAATAAACTGCTAACTAAATGAGAATTATATGTCGGTTTAAATTCAATGTTAAATTCAGGCTATAAAAAACATTTGATATGGCAACATTCTTTTTGAGAATATATACAATATTGGTCACTTTTCACTCAAATGAGTTTTTATTTAATTAAAAATTAATTCAATTAAACAGCTTTAAATTTTTAAACATTTTTTTTTTTTTTGTTTTTATATACATCGACATTATTTTTAGGGATTTTTAACGAGCACTCAACCTCCGTATATTTACAAAAATAAATTAAATCATACATATTAGCTAGGTTGATACCAGTATTCAGATGTGGCTAAATATTTTATCAGAACCCGAAGTTTTAGAAAACCTGCAGACTCTAGAATAGCCAGGGCTTTAACAAAACACCTACTAATTATTAATTTTGCTCCATTCTTGTCTTCTGAGTTATCAAACACGTGGCTAGGGGTTTTTCCTAACAAGCATCATGCCGTTACTAAGCTTTTTGTTGGCGCCCACGCCCTTTTTGTAGTGGGCGGATATTCAAAGTCGCAAAGGCTTTATACAATTACCTGAAAAGTGCGTGTTTGATCTGGATCGTTATATCTTTAAAATTATATACAATTGCCAGAGATGGTAGCAGGTTCAAAAACATTTCATTTTAAAGCTATGACAATTTTTTACAAAAAATGGTTTTATAAATTTTTTTTATCTGTTAAAGGATAAAAATTGTTTAGGAAAAATTATGTGATTTCCGAATATGAAATTAATATTTTTATGAAAAAAAAGTCATAAATAATCTTAAAAGCACTTTTATTAAGTTGGAATGCTATTCAAGGTCAGTTTTTATTAAAATTATGAAAAAAATGTGTAAAAAAATGTTTGCAATCATATTTATAACAAATGTTTGCATACATTTTTCCTACTAATGAAATTAAATATTTTTTAACCTACTCCCAACTCTTGATATAATATCACTTTAAATGTACTAGAACGGGCTTGCCAACGATACCATTTTCATCTAGATCCGGTAAGTAATTTTTAACATAATCGCAAAAAATCATTCCAACTTTAACGACCTGCCCCCTACAAGACCGCCAACAAAAAATACCACCATATAATTCAGCGTAATGTTTTTAGACGATGAGAAATTTTGCAGTAATATCGGTTAAATTTGTTTTTTTACTTATTTTTTGCATAAATAAATGTTTTTTTGACAGTATTGAAATTCAAATTTTAAAATATGACATACACTCAGAGAAAAATTTAGCTATTTGCAAACTGAAATTCGACTAATACGACTCAAATTCGGTTATTACGAATTTCAGACGGTTGGCACAGCTTTACATTAGTTTTCTCAACAAAGTTCGGATACTTCAACTCAATTTTAGTTGCAACGCCCACAATATTCAGAAATTTAACGTAAATATCGTTGTATTAGCTGAATTTATAAGTTGTTACCATTAATATGCGCTTTTCCATTCGGTTGGCACTTTATTTCTCTGTGTGTATCAATTTTGTTTTTCCTCAGGAATAATTTTGGTCATGAGTTGTGTTTTCCTATTTCGCCTAGATTTCGAGAAAATTGGAAAATTTTAATTTTTTTAAATTCAAAACAGTTTTTAGCAAAAAGTGCTCGTTCTAGATTCGACAGATTTTAATCGCAAAATTCTTCTGAGACAACCCAAATGCATAATCATGAAAAACATTTTTGGTATTTGCTATTTTGGGTTAAATCGTTTTCCGGCGAGGCGAGACGAGGCAAGGTCTCGGTTTAAAGACTTCATCTTGAAGAAAAGACTACGTCTTCGTTAAAAGACAATGCCTTCGAAGAAAAACAACGTCTCGGATAAAAGACTACGTTTTGGATAAAACACTACGTGTTTGATAAAATACTACGTTTTTGAGAAAAATACTACTTTTTTGAGAAAATAGTACGTCTTGGATTAAATCAACGTCATGAATTAAAATCTACTCGTTCTGATCCACATGTTACAAATTTTAAAACAAACTACGTAAGTCTACCCTAAATTATTGTGTGATGCAGATTTTCAACAAGAAATATTCATCAGAAACAATACAAACAAGCATTAAACAAAAATAACATAAGCAAAACAAAAAAAAATCGAGGAATTTTTTTATAAGCCAAAGCTAAAACCGGAAGGAAAAAGTCTAGCACTCAACACAAAAGCATGCTCGGTACTCATATATGAGTAAGTGTGGAAGAAGCATAAGAAGGAACATATATATTAACCCTCTAAAGGGCGAATGTTTTTGAGCATACAAAAAAAAAATTAAGTCACACACGAAAGGAGAAATTTTAAGCAAAATACAATTGTCGAAAATTTTTTTTTGTCTTTAAATCTGTAGTTAGGCCACCGTTGTTCTTTTACGGGTTAATGTATTGTGGTGGGTACTTGTATTCATTTTTTTACGTACATAAATTGTGGAAACAAGTGCAAAATATTTTATGTGTATATGAGTTCTGTGAACTCTTTCCCATTCATATTTTGGAATAAAAACTCCCTCACTTTTTTTTCCTGATTTCATTTTATTTTTTATTGCAAAGCTGCTTCTCTAGTTAGTCATGAAATACCACTTATTCTTTTCTGGTTTTGTGATGTTGATTTGGTGTTGTTCATCCAGCTTTTATTTGGATTTTTTTATGTTTTTTTTTTTCTCTAAAGAAAAATATGAGTTAAGGACTATGTGCAAATGTATGTTGTATGAATGAATGCGTGAATTATGGGTTTATGAATGAATCACTCTTTTATGAATGAAAATAGAAGATTTTCATAGTAAAAGGATATAAAAAAAAAAGTGTGCATGTGAGTGTTGTTTTTTGCATTCCTATTATTTTAAAGTGTTAGGTTTAAAAAAGTAAAAACTTTTTCTTGCTAATATTGGTTTTTGGTTTCTAATGAAAAGTTTTAAACTTAAACTGGTAGTTGAAATAAAAAGGATGTTAGTCTTTGGAAACTGGCTTTGACTTTTTAATAAGTGATAGTTTTTATCAAAGGTAAATAGTGTTTTTTTTTTTATATATAAAGAGTCTTCAAAGCTAACGCTGTCACTTTTTAACAATAATATTATACAGTGCTCAAAATAACCAAAGCATATAAACTAAAAATCTTTGTTTTGCTTGTTGTAGTATTTATAAATTTCCAAATATTTTATATGTACACTGTATGGACACATAATCGAAATGTCATATAAAGACATTTCGCATGATGAGTGAAATAATTGTTATTCGTGAATTTATTTCTTCGTAGAACAAATTTACCGAAGAACGTAAAAAATTCGTTGAAGTTATGACAATTAATTGAAATTTGTTTTTTGTAATATGTACCTCCTTCATCCATAAATGAAGATTCTATTTACCACCATCATGGACAAAATTCGTGGTTATAGCTTTTTTATGCCTAATTCAATATATTTAACTTCAAGAGAATTTCTCGTGCTAAAACGGATGTCTACTATATTTTCCATCGTTTTTGTGGCACTGGAATGCTGTTGTTTATATTTTAAAACAAACAATTTTCTATACAAAAATCATTTATTTTTTTTTTCAATATCTTTGAGGCTTTCAGTGATATCCACTTAAAATTTCATTATAAATTTATAATTTTTATCTAAAAATGGAACTGCGACTAACTCTGACAAATTATACGTACCTCTGCGTCTTAATTTTTTAGTTCATCTAATAATTTATTCACTGATTCTTCCACTAATTTTAAGCATATACTGAAAGAAAAATTTCGAAAAAAGTGATTAAAGACTTTTTGTGATTCTTATCAATTTTAAATTTTTTGCACATCACATTTTTTGCTACTCCAACTTAGGCTTATTGTTGGGAAAAACTTATAATTTTAACCAATTTTAAATAAAAAAATGTAAACGGAAAATCGGAGGTATAATGCATGTTAATCCTATAACTGGCAAACGATGTTTTGCAAGGAAATTCATACTATGTGCTCCACTCGAAAAACAAATAATAAGTTCTTCAACAAAATTGTTTATCGTTGCCTAATTTGGCGATATGAGCCAAAATATTTTAGGGTGCATTTTGAAAACGTAAGCATATAAAAGAGAAGTTTTTACAAAAAAATATTTCTCTTACCAATATATAACCACGCTCGAAAAACTATTTTTTTTTCTGTTCCCATTTAGGAAGATATCGGGATTTTCGCTTTTTGGAAAAAGCGAAATTAGGCGAAAAAGTATCTAAACTTCAATTTATATTGTTCAAACTTCAACGCTTTGCTATTAATACTTAATGTCTTTTTACTGCAAAATTTCATAAAAATTCGTCTATTAGTTTATAAGTTAAGACGATGTCCTTTAGAGGAATCCTGATAAAGTAAGGAATTATTATTAAAGATAAAGCATCAGTCTTACTTACATTTTATTATAAAGAGTTTTTAGATTTTTGAAAACTATATTCTTTTAAAAATAATTAGTTTTTGAAATTTTACGAAATTTTGATTTTGAAGCTTTCTCACTTCCAAACATTGGACGACACATCAAAATTTTCTTCTCAAAATAGTTAGCTAATTTAGTTTTTTATCGGAATATAATAATTTCTAAGTATAAAACGCTCATTTGATGCATTTGTGGTATATTTTATGAAGGCTACCCTGAGGCAGCCTTACCTGTTAGAGGGTTAATATGATGTTTTGAGATGAGTTTTTAATGTGCTAAATGTAATGCTTTAATGGTAAAATACCAGCAAAAAATAAAACACGATTTGCTAAGCAGGAACTATGTTTGTACGCTTCCAATAAAGCGCTTAACCGCCTGGCATACAATAAAGCAATGCATTCTTTTGCAGCAGTAAATAATGCATACAATGAAGCATTCATATTGTCAATACACAAAAAAAAAGCTTCTCATTTCCTACACAGGCATGAATTTATTGCTTATTTATTGCACATTAAGCAAGAAAAAGATGTACTCTTTTAAAAATGGCGGAGTATTGTAACAAGACGTGGCATTTTATAAAAGACGTATTCTTTTAAACAACACATTGCATTTTAAAGAAGACGTAGTCATTTGAAAAATACGTATTCTTTTAAACAAGACGTATTCTATTAAAAAAGAAGTAGTCCTTTTAAGAAACACGTAGTCATCTCAAAAAGACGTAGTCCTAAAAAGGGAGTTAACTTTTAAATAATACATAGTCTTTGAAACATTACATTTTAAACAACATTTAAAGAAAATATAGTCCTTTTAAGTAAACACTTAGGGCCATTATTACAACTTGCCAATAGCTAAAGTTCGGATGTTATCTGACAGATTATTAGTTTTTTGTTATTATAAGTATACTTTAAGCTAAAAGTGACCCATAAGCTAAAGGGAAGACATTGTTGCCTTTAACTTTAAACGTAAGGTTTATGTGTTTAAAGTTACCACATTTTCTGCTCTATAAAGCAGACTTGGACGACGTCAATTACATTTCAAAATCGTTCACTTATGACATTTTTCTATATCATTAATAATATCAGACCTACACTCACACTTGTGAGCTTAATCGCTTCCTTGGAAAATTTCTAAAATCTTTAACACCAAACATGGGGATTAGTAACAACATCTGGGTATTTAATTACAGGGAAATTACTCAATTACACCCAATTACATGTAATTGAACATAAAAAAGTAATTGGCCTGTAATTAAATACACAGATATTGGAATTATGTCCCATGTCTGGTATTGACAAAATTGAAAATTTCCCAAGGAAGCGTTTAAGCTCACAAGTGTGAGCGTAGGTCTGAAATTATTAATGATATAGAAAAATTTCACAAGAGAACGATTTTGAAATGTAATTGACTTCGCCCAAGTCTGCTAAAAAAAAAAGAAGAAAATACCGAATTTCACAACCGAATTTTACAAATTATTGTTTGTTTGTAAACAAATAAATAAGAGTACGTTGCCACTACGTATTTTTATAAACCAATTTATAAACCAATAATCGGTTTTTAGTTTGGTGCTGCCACATTATCAAAAATATTAATTTTATTTTATTGGGAAGTTGTAATAACGAAAAACATTATAGCTCACTTTATTACTCACTTTAGCTAAAGTTACCTTTTAGTAACATTTACTTTAAAGGCAAGTTGTAATAATGGCCCTTAGTCTTTTAAAAACTTAGTCTTTTAAACAAAAGCTATATCGCTTAAATTGTTTTGAAACCATAATTTAAAATAGAAAAGGATAAAATAAACTTGAAAAATAATCAATTTTTTATCAATAAATAACACACAGTCACCAAATTAGAAATAGTTAATTTGGTTTAAGCCGCGATATATTTTTTTAACAGATTTTGTCTCAATGATTCCAAATCGTCTTGTCAAATTTTTCCATCACGTCTCAATTTTGCGAAAACCGCGATAAAAAACGCGGAAAATTGAGTTTTTAACCATTTTCGAAGTTGTGTACATACCACAGCCGAACAGCTTAAGAATTTCTATTACTTCGGTAGGTATATTTCAATTATTTTCTCTGTAATGAGATTAACAGACGTTTCAATTTTTTTTTTATTATTATAGGTACAAATTGCAATTGTACAAATTTACGCAATGCATCCGACCAGCTTTAATTTATTTTAGTTCCGCGATATAAACTATAAAATATAAGCATTCTTTAAAATTGTAGGAAATTGTAGTTCTTTTTTCTCAATGCAATACAAAAAAATTTATTTATTTTTGTAGAAGGCATTTGATAAATGCATCTTTACGCTATTTGATGAATCAGTTTTAGAAAGTTTCCGCGGTTTTCTCAAAATTGTGCCTTGATCGAAAAATGTTAATGCCGGATTTTGAATCAGGGCATCAAAGAGTATATAAAATATACATTCAAGCCAGGGAAGCTTGTCAAGGAGTGCAACTATTGCATAAAAAGTAAGTAGAATTTTAAAGGATTATGAAAATTTAATTAATTTTTTAATATTTGTATACTAAATTACATTCACAATTCCATCTGTATCCTGTGTAGCATTTATAAGCTCTTATTTTTTTTGTTAAAAAAAGAAACACCCTGCCCTAAAAAAACATTCGTTAACATGTATTTATAATACAAAAAAAACAGGCTGTACGGAATACCAACCCATTTCGTTTTCAATACCACAATTATGTATAAAAACATTTTACCTTTACAAAAATATATTTAATTATTAAAATCAATTGAATTGTTTATGTATGAAAAAGGATCTTGGTATTTTGTGGAAGCGCGTAAGCCATACAAATAACCCAGCGAAAGTTTTATAAACAATCTATAAAATATATTACTGTACAACACATTTTTTGGAGGTGAATAATTTCTATGACAGATGAATATATTTGGTTAGTATAGTAAAATCCCCAAAGGGTTTGCTCCTGTGTGGGTACATTAAAATTGTATGGACATTTGAAGTTTTAGTTTTTTTTCGCCAACACTGTATTGAATAAGAGTCATAAAGCAGTGTAATAGTTCTTTTGATATAAATTCTGATTTCGGATGTCCCAAACATAATTTTAAGAGGCATTTTTTCGTATTCTATTTAACACTATATCTGCAATTACATGGGACCTTTTAGTAATTTTTTCAAGAAATACCAAAAAAGTATCTTAAAGCGTACGTTTAATGGGTTAACATGTTCTGTGAACATGTTCAGCAGCAAATTTTACTAGGGGGTGTCGAAGACGAAAACGTTATCCGGTCATGTCTAAAATTTATTGAAAAGGTGAATCGTTATTAAAACAATTGAAGGGCTTATTGTAAAAACTTGATAAGCCACATACTAATTTTTACTGGGTTTGTCTTCAAAGTGCTGATTTAATGCATAAAGTATGACTTTTAAAGGACTTTTATTCTCTAGATACTTGTATTAAGTGTAAAATCAAGGCTTTTATCAAATACTCAGAAAACCGATAAAACCTGCAATTAAAAAAATGTGGCTTATCAAGTTTTTACAATAAGCTCTTCAATTGTCATTTGTTTCGAAATCGCCGTAGTTTCAACTTTTGCCAATTAAAAAAATAAAATTACCATGAAAAATACGAGATAAGTGTTAAATTACACAGTGCAACAAATGAAGACTTTTGGAAAAATGCACGTACTCGACAGTATAGGTTCAATTGTACTACCAAAGGTTAGTAAAACCCTGTACTCGGTTTGGCCAGTTTGACTACCATTTTTTTTTTATGGACCTCAAAATATTTTGAAAATCAGTGCACCACTAAAAAAAAGGTGTCGTCAGTTTTTGGCCAACAGCTAATTCAGACTTGATGATATTGCTTAACTATATTTGGCAATGATGTAGTGAAGAGTCTACTGAACAAATTTCATGAACATTTTATGTGCAAAAAAACATTTTTTCCTGCACTTTTTTGAAAATCTATAGGAGAAAATTATTTTTTTTTTACTTTTTTCAGCATAACTTACAGGGACTCATATTTTTTCACTTACAATATATGAAAAAATTGTAGCCATTGTAAATCTGAACAACTTTTGTGAACATATTAATACAATCTGAATGTGTCTATGCATCCTAAATAGCTTACAAAGAGCACTTTGTACCTTAAAAATATTCGTTTTTGACTAGACTACACTTTTATTGGATTTTTTTTACTTTCTTCAATAACAAAGCAAGTAAAAAAATGCAATAAAAATGTAGTCTAGTCAAAAACGACTATTTAAAAGGTACAAAGTGGTCTTTGTAAGCTATTTCGAATGCCTAGACGTAGTCATATTGTATTAATATGTTCACAAAAGTTGTTCAGATTTACAATGGCTACAATTTTGTCATATATTGTTAGTGAAAAATTATGAGTCCCTGTCAGTTATGGTTAAAAAATTAAATAAAAAATAATTTTTTCCTATAGATTTTCAAAAAAGTGCAGGAAAAAATGATTTTTTGCACATAAAATTTTTATAAAATTTGTTCAGTAGACTCTTCACTACAATTTTGGCAAATATAGTTAAGCAATATCATCAAGTCTGAATTAGCTGTACGCCAAAAACTGAGGGCACCTTTTTTTTTGACTGGTGCACTGATTTTCAAAATCTTTTGAGGTCCATAAAAAAAAAATGGCAGTCAAACTGGCCAAACCGAGTACAGGGTTTTACTAGCCTTTGGTAGTACAATCGAACCTATTCTGTCGAGTCCGTGCCTTTCTTTCATTGCTGCACTGTGTTATTAAATAAAATGTCCATTAAAATAGAACATTAGGTTTAAAAAGATAGATTTAGAAAAATTAATCTAAAATTGTTAATGGACTGGGCTGCACGTGATAATTAAAAATTCATCTTTCTAGTGATTAACATGACGGGATAATATTTTCATCTTCGACACATCCAACTAGAATTTGTTTCAGAACATATTAACCCCTTTAAACGCACGTTTTAGAATACTTTTTTGGTATTTATTGTAAAATGGACTTAAATGGCAAATGAAAGAGATATAGGGCTAAAGTGTTCCATTAAAAATTTCCATTTAAAATTATATTTGGGACATCCGAACTCAGAGTTTACTTCAAAGGAACTATTATTGAGACTTATTAAAAAATGTGTTGGCGAAAAAATTAAAACTATAAACGGCCATAAATAGTATAAGAAATAGTATAAGAACCATCCAACCAAAGACCATGACCCTCATTTCATACCATAGTGTAATTGATAATTTCTTTAAATAAATAATTTTTCAAGTTTGATATAATTTTTGAAAAATAAAAATAATGCTTTTTTGACCTTTAATTGTGCAATGAAAATTATTCAAGTTCAAGGCCATATTCTATATTTATTTGTTAGGAAATAATCTATAGAACGCGTTTTGAAAGAAGTGACAAACACAAAGCGTGTGTTATATATCTACCAAAGGTAGAGGGGGTGCACATAACAAACAAGTTTTTAATTTATTTTTGATCAATGGTGGTAATCTTTAACTTCGAGTTCCGATATTAGTTCTCATTTAGTGAGAAAACTAGTATATGTGAATGTTTGATGTTTTGCATGGGATTGTCACTTCTTTCAAAACGTGTTCTGAGGATGGGAACCTATAAAATTCCCGAAATAGATCTATCAACAAATTCCTGAAAGTGGTCAATTAATAAATTTGAAAACAAAAACTCTATAGATTATTTGTTAGGACAATATCCTAATAAATAAATACATATAAAGAATGGCCTCGAACTTGAATAATTTTAGTTTTCATTAAATAATTGTTCTCTACTATTTTTTTAATGTTATTTTAAATTATACATCATTTTAAATGTCTCGTTTAGGTTGTAATTTAACCTGATTCTCATAAAGTTTGCTGTATTATGTATATATTAAAACGATAAAAATTAAAATTCCTAACATGTTAAACACTATGAAAAAAAAAACGTGTATAAAATTCCATTAAACTAACAGATTAATTTTAAATCCCCGTAAATGTTTATAATGACAATACAATTACAATACAATAAAAAACATAATGGCTGTGTTAACATTTTGTGCGTAATAATTTAAAGCTGCAAACAATGAGTTGTTAATTTTTTTTAAAGCGCAAAAATTCGGGATAAAAAAAAACTATTAAAAAAAAAAAAACTCGAAAAAGAGAGCGAAATATAAATTAAAATAATTACTATTTTCACTTAATCACCTAGAAACCTATACATATATAAAATAAAATTAATAATATACACAGTGTAAAAAAGCTTTACCATATAAGTGGTTATATAAGTACGTATTTGGTAATGGCAAGTACTTACACACAGAGAAATAAAGTGCCAATAGAATTTAAAAGTGTATTTTTGTGGTAACAACTTATAAATTCGGTTAGTACAACGATGTTTACATTAGATTTCTTAATATTTTAGGTGTTGCAACTAAAATGTTGTTGAATTATCCGATTTTTGTTGTGAACACTAATGATTAGTTGTGGCTACCGACTGAAATTCGGAATAACCGAATGCGAGTCGTAGTAATCGAATTTCAGTTGGCAAATAGCTAAATTTTTCTCTGTGTGTACATTTCTCATTACAAATCTCATTACTTTTATATAGGAATGCCGCGGGAAATAATGACATTTCATGACTAACCATCTTACGAAAAATCCAAAAGTATGATGATACCCATATACTTCCCAGTATGGACAAAAATAATGAGTCTAAAAATAAGTTTGCAAAAAAAAAAAAAAATTTAACTCAAAACTATTCTTTTATAGAAAAATTTTGTATAAATAAAATGAGTGCAGACGGGATTGGAACCCTACTTCGATATATAAAAGTTAAAGAATATATTTGCTTTTATTGTATCATATATACTTATATATATTTATACATGAAAGTATATATGATCACATATGTAGCTATATCAAATATATAGTTATGAGGAGAAAAAATTGTAAATTTATATATACCATGAGAAATAACGATTTATGTATTAAAAACGTTAGTAAAAATAAGTATTAGATGTAAATATATACCGTTACATATGGACACATACATATGTAATTATATATAATTATATAAAGTTATACCAAGCTATATATGACTATATATGAACTTTTTCCATCGGGTAGATAAAAACATGAATCACTTGCTGTCACAAAATGTTATTGCTTTCCAGCTTACAAAAAATCAAAAATATGTAGTTTTATGTCCTTACTACACTCAAAAAAAAGTTAGTAATAGCAGCTAAAACTTTTGCTGAGTAAGCAAAGGTTTGGTCGGCAAGGTGCTAGCAAAAAAAAAATACTCTGGTAGGCAAAATATTTTGTTAAAAAATCAGCGAGCTGATTTTTAGCAACAAAATTAGTAGATTCCGCAAAACTTGGGCTAACACTTAGTTGATTAAAAATAAAAAAATTCATTGGTAAAAGTTAACAAAATTTTTGACAAATATTAGTAGACTGAAAAAAACTTGAAGAAAAATTATATATTAGTTAATTTATTTGCAGAAAATCCTAAACATTTTTTTCTGATTCTTTTAAAAATAATTTACAATGCGTTACAACATATAAAAATGTTTATACTCCCCACATTGACAACATGAGTTAATGTAATATCTAAACATATGTGGAAATAATTATATATAACATAAACAAAATTATCTTTCAACCACTTTCATCAATGGTTGTCTAAATGATGACATCTTTTAAAGGAAGACAAGCGCCTAGATAATTCTAGAAACAAAACCAAAAAATAACGAAATATGACATATATTTAACTTTTTTGCAATCCGGAAAAGAAACAAAAAAAATTGCCTAAGATGTGTGTCCTTGTCTTTCGCTTTAGTCTATCTACCTGTACGTATATTTGTTTTCAATTTGGCATCACTCCATCATTAACCACTATAAGCATTTAGTTTACAAATACACATTTAGACTTTATTAAATGTTTTATTTTGTCTTTAACACATTTAATCTTTATTAAATTTAAATATTTTATTTTGTCTTTAATTAAATTAATATACAATTACTTTCATAAGCACACAAAATTGAAGTTGTTTTAATCCGCAATGTTGTTCTATGTATGAAAAACAGATACAAAAACATTCCATGGTTGATTCTTTTTTTTGTTTTTTTGTTTATAGTATCATTTTTGTTATCTCTACTACATCTTGACATGCCGCGACATCTGCGTATACTTTTTAATCTGATTGTGGCACATTTTTTTTAGCAAAATAAATTAGTAAAACATTACTTATATATTAGTAAATCATTAGTTCAAAACAGTTAAATGCTGAATAATTGTAACTAACATTTTAGCTGAAAACAAAATTTTATCAATAAACTTTGCGGAAAAATAGTATAAATTATGTAAAAGACGTTTTACTAACTTTTAAACTAATTTATTTTTTTTAAGTGTAGAGTAGAAAAAATTATGAGTCTAACAGATTTTCAAAAAAAAATTTCAGATCATTAATTTATATTAAAATTAATGATAAAAATAAGTGCTTAACGGTTTACGCATTGTTTTTTGTATTACAATAATGGAAAAATTAACTAGGTATTAGTAAGTTATTATTATTTAAATCAAAGTAATGCATAGAGTAAAATGGTGCCGTTACTGGTAGTCCAAAAAATAATTATATGTCAATACCGTTTCTATACTGGGCATACTTATTTAAATAAATAATTATATATGTGTTATATTATTTGCAAATATTTTTTAAATGCATTCAATTAAATTTAGTTCAATATAATTATTGAAATATATAACATATCTACATTTTTAAAGACATTATAAAATGTTATTTATAATTTTAAAACAAAGCTTTTATTTTAAACTGGCAAGGAAGGTCTCAAACAATAGGTGCTCTAGAAATTATTTGTATGTATTTTTTCCATAACCAACTCAACAAGACTCTCCGTTTGAGTGCTATTCCGTAAAATTTTCTTTTTCGGGACACTCTATTGTCCATTTTTAATATTCTAACATTTGTATGTTAAAATGCCATGTCATATGGTGCAACATATAATAAAGTTATACCCATTTTCAAATATTTAAGGTGTAATATAACGAATAGTTTCTCCAAACGAATCCGAGCTAGACGGTGAGACTCTCTGGATCGATAAAAAAAATCTATTGATATAGAGGCATAACAACCATTTGCGATACGGTCTTCGGATATGTGACTATGGATACTGTTGAAAATAAATATATCGATATTTAACGTTCCTATGTGTCGCATTAAGTTTTTAAAAATTCGGTGCAGTTCGAGTTGAATAGCGTCTTCAAACTCGACATTTGTATCAAAACTAAAAGGAAGACCTCATGATTAAACTGCTCTAACTTATCCGATGTTTTTTAAATCGTTTCTCATATGAAAGATTTAGATATTTGTTAAAAAAATCATATAGTATCTTCACAGAGAGTTTTCAAAATTGCTTGGCGACCTGCGAACAAAGTAATATTAATAATAATGAAAATGAAAATTATTCATTTATTTGTCCTAACAAATAATCTATAGAGTTTTTGTTTTCAAATTTATTAGTTGACCACTTTCAGGAATGTGTTCATAGATCTATTTCGGGAATTTTCTAGGTTTCCATCATCAGAACACGTTTTGAAAAAAGTGACAATCCCATGCAAACATCAAACATTCATATAACCTAGTTATCCCACGAAATGAGAGCTAATATATGAGCTCAAAGTTAACGATTATCACCATTGATCAAAAATAAATTGAAAACTTGTTTGTTATGTGCAAGCTCTACCGTTGGTAGATGTACAATACAGGCTCTTTCTTTTTAATCTCCGTTTTATTTCCACATTTGTTTTGTTTTGCTTAAAATCGAGAAAGTACTTTGTGTTTTTAACAAGTTTGATATAATTTTCATTAAACGTAAAAATAATGTTTTTTCGACCTTTTATTGTGCAATGAATTGAACAAGTTTAAAAATAAAAATGAGAATAAAAAAAGGTAGAGCTTGCACATAACGAACAAGTTTTAAATATATTTTTGATCAATGGTGATAATCGTTTACTTCGAGCTCATATAGTAGTGAGAAAATTAGTTTATATGAAAGTTTGATGTTTTGCATGGGATTGTCACTTCTATTAAAACGTAATCTGATGATGGGAACCTAGAAAATTCCCGAAACAGATCTATCAACACATTCCTGAAAGTGGTCAATTAATACATTTGAAAAAAATAACTCTATAGATTATTTGTTAGGACAATATCCTAATAAAGAAATATAGAGTATCCCCTCGAACTTGAATAATTTTCATTTTCATTGCACAATTAAAGGTCGAAATATAAAAATTTTTAAAAATATTTTTTGTGATACAATTTTGTATATATAATTTATCTGCATATCGATTAATTTATCATTCATCTATAATAAAAACTATGAACCGTCAAAGATATTTCACTTTAAACAATTTTAATTTTCAAACGAAGGACAAGTCTAATGTACATATGTTTGATAAAAATACAGTGGATAGCACTCGTGAGTACATGTAAGTACTTTTTACACCTAAGGATTCAGGCCGAAAAATATTTGACAATAAATTATATTGACACGATATTTGTATATAGGTATACGGTAGACTGAATCTAAATCTGGTCTCAGAATCACACTCTGGCTTGAGGTGTTTGAGCTATATGAACGGAAAAAGTGTCGTTTTTGATCAAATTGCTCCCATTTTTCACTTTCCTGGAAATACATTTGTCATATTACTTGTAACGGCACCTGAACACCCTACTCTTACTGCTTTTTCTATTTTTGAGTTTTTAACACAACTAATTTTTTGACGAAAATATTGTAAATTGAAATTGAGATTGTAACACAAATTTTAAAGTGTAAAACTTTAAAAAATTGAATTTGTTAACAAGTTTAACCGAAGATAATTTCTGAAAAGATTAGATATCTTAAAAATGTAAAAACTATGAAAAGGGTAAAAGTAGTGAGTTCAGGTGCCGTTAAAAGTTTTATAAAAAATCGATTTTCAGGAAGGTGAAAAATCGGAGCATTTTGATCAAAACCTACACTTTTCCCTTCATATCTCGAACGCCTGATGTCGTAGAGTGATTCTAAGACCAGATTTGGATTCATAAGAGTATAATTTAGTTCTAGTGCCAAATATTTTTCGGCCTCAATCTTTAGGTGTAAAAAGTACTTACATGTGCTTACCACTGCTCCCCACTGTATATGGTATAGATAATATTAATTTTCTGGTTGTTTGTTCAGAGTACAAATTAAAGTTTTCTAAGGATTCCTTTTCAAAACGATATACAGAAACTTGTTGTCATAGGAAATGTTTCCAATAAGTTTAGCAGATTTTAAACAAACTTTTAGTTTTAAAATACTCAATATATTCCAAAAATGCTAATAATACCGGGAAACACAGGCTAATTTCGCTTTTATAATTTTATAGCAAAAATATTTATTTAATAACAAATGCATATTGGAAAACTTTATTTCTTGACACATAAACAAACACAGCTTTATATACATTTTTATTCAATACTATTCGATTTATATATAATATTTTCATATATTTAATATAATATTTGAATGTGTACTAAAATTATAAGCAATAAATTAGTATTTGCTTACAATACAAAAGCACTTTTCATATTACATGTGTATTAGTATGTCCTTTCAAAAACGATTAGTCGATATTCGTTAATTACACACTTAAGTGTAAATGGATCCAAAAGGAAGAATATGAAATGACCCATTTTATTAAAAGCGATTTTTTTTATTAAAAATTTCCAAAATTCGGAGAATTGAAAATTTTAAATTTTTGTTTAATTTAATCATCTAATGGGACATTCCAAAAAATTTCGATTCGATTTTAGTCGTTTTTAGAATGGATGTGTTTCGATTTAATTGGGGTGAACAAATTGGTATTCAACGTTCCTGCACTGGGAGAATTTCTGCATGATATCAATGAATTTTTGCATTAGATCAGTGAACTGTCACTGGAACTGGTCCATTGAAAATTTTCATTATATTAATACAGTTTTTCATGCACCTTAATGAAAAAAGTCTTATTAGTTATTAAAAATTTCATGCGATTAATGAAAAAGCTTCATTAGAAATAATTTCATTAAAACTATGAAGCTTTTTCATAAAGTTTAAGAAATTTTCATTCACATTGTGAAGAAAACTTCACTAGTTTGGTTACAAAATTTCTTTAAAACTCGTCCAAGAAATCCTCTCTGTGTATGATATATGTGCCGTATTAAGTTTTTCGAAATTCGGTGAAATTCGGAAATACCTAATGTGCAAACTACTCTAACTTTTTAAGTTTTTATTCAATTATTTTCTCATGTGAAAGATAGTATCTTTTAGTTTTAGATACTTCTTGGAAATTTATACAGTCTCTTTCGCGGTTTTTTCGCGAATATTTAAAAAACTGCATCTTCAATTATTCTTAAATAATTTGTGGTTATAAAACATATTGTCCTCTATAACATATCACAAATTTAGAGAGGGTTCTTCATGGGGCCAAAATATATTTAGATTTAATTAAAAGTTAAATTTTTAATTTTATTTAATACATACAAATTTTCAATTTCTTAAAACTCAACAATAGTTTATAGTATAGTTTTTAAATGTTCTTTTTGCGCTCTGAATCCGAATCTGAACTCAGAGCTCTTCCAAGTTATCAAGTTTTTTCGTCACAGTAACAGTTTATTTTAAAAACGCTTTTTAAATTTACTTGATATCTTAATTTTATATCTGTTGCATGCAATAACCAGTACAATATTCTCAACTTCTTAATTTTAAACGATAGGTTAATCTGAAAACAAATAGTGATATCTGATGGAATCCAAAAGTATTTTGATAATTACGTGTAATAGTTTAAGAATCCGTAACGACTTTCAGATAACAGAAGATATTCCTGGTGTGGTAAAATTCAGAATATGACTAAAAAACGTTTTTTTCTTTTGCATTTGTATGTTAGAATGTTTCGAAAACTTGATGACTTGGAGAAGTTCTGAATACAGATTCGGATTAAAAGCACCAAAGACAATTTAAAAAGTATACCTTGGACTACACTAAACTAAAATCTGCGGTGAAATCCACTAAATCCCATGTTGATTGAGATTCGGATTAAGAGCACCAAACGCAATTTAAAAAGTATACCCTGGACTACACTGTACAAAAATCCCATCTTAAATTGATAAATGTGTGATCAATACAACCAAAAAAACCTGTAAGTAATTTTAGCAAATTATTTAGTAAATATATTTTTTTACGTTTAACTATTTATTGATTGCTATTTTGACAAAATATCGTCAAATGCATTAACAGAAATTAGTTATTTAAAAAAAAAATTATTTAATCAAATTGTTTTAACAATGCGCTTTATTGAATTTAACAATGACCTTTATTTAATCTATTCGTATTTTGTGAATTTATTATTAATTCTTAATTTTATATTTCTTTATCTTCTATATTTTATAAATTGAATTTTTTACAAATATACGCCTTTAAATAGCACCCAAAACCCCAATTATTAAGAACAGATGAAATATAACATTTACAAAACACATTAACCCTGCGTGAAATTAAGGGTCGATTTATTCAAAGTGACAAATCTGTGATATATGATTTGGGAGCACGTCACGAAACTGGTGAAACCAAACATGTGTTTCCTTAATTTGGGTAAAATGACCAATCACGTGACGATAGCAATGGTGACAAAACATTGACTGGTTGGTACCAGATATATCATGAAACTGGAGAAATAGTAACATAACTTCAAAATGTAGTGATGCAACTAGGACTGTTGCAGTTGAAGTTGTTACTGGTCATTGAACTGGTTCGAAACTGTTAGTAGTGGATAAAAACATGGCAATTAGTGCCAAAGGATTCAGTCCCTTGGCTGCTGCAAAGCGAACATAATACTGAATGAATTTTTTGCGACAGTAAAAATGAAAACACGAACTGAATACGGAACTGTTAAGATGGTGACTAGGGTTATCAGAGGTAGCGATTTCTTGCCAAACGTGGTGATTTTAAAAATCGTTTTTCTACTATGAAATAATGAGTTTAATTATATTAATGTTGTCTTTTGAAAAAATGGAAACGCTGGAACGAATTTAATACAATTTCTTGTGTTATTCGACATTAAAGAATGTGTTCTGAAAGTGCTCACAATTTCTTCACATACACGGTGTTCGGCCAATTTCAAGCATTATCCGTCTGTATTTTCTTAAATACCACGATAGTTTCTTAAAACAGTATTCGTTTGTATACGAGGGCGGATCAATAAGTCCGTGACTTTTCGAACTTCCCTCGTAGTTATATGAAATGCAATACAGCTCGCAACAAGTACCACCTGTTAATATACTACTGTCAAATTTTGTGCAAGTTCCGTCATTTACTTTGCGTTTAACAGCTGTTCAAAACATACAACCACTTGGATTTTTTTAAAAATGGAAAAAAAAAATAAATTTCAAGTGCTCATTAAACATTATTTTTTGAGAAAAATAAGCCGTCAATCAAACCAAGGAAAAGCTTGATAAATACTATGGGGACTCTGCACCATCGATTTCAATGGTAAAAAAAGTAGTTTACTGACTTTCGTTGGGGTCGCACAAGGACAAATGACGCTGAACGTTCTGTACGGCCAATTGAGGTTAATACACCCGAAAATGTCGAAAAAATTCACAATATGGTGTTGGCCGATCGAAGAGTAAAAGTGCGTGAGATTGTTAATGCCATAGGCATTTAATATGGCAGTGTGGTTTCGATTTTAAAAGATCAGTTGGGATTAAGAAAGCTGTCTGCCAGACGGGTGCCGCGTTTGCTCTCAATTGACCATAAACATAAGCGTGTGACAACTTCAAAGGATTTTTGCCATTGTTTGGAGTTGTTTAACTGCAATTCGAACGTTTTGTAACTGTGGATGAAACGTGGATCCATTACAACGCTCCGGAGACCAAGCAGCAGTCTAAACAATGGGTTTCTCCGGGTGAACCTGCTCCGAAGAAGGCCAAGTTAAGTTTGTCGGCCAATAAGGTGATGGCAACAGTTTTTTAGGATGCACTGGGGATAATCCACATCGATTACCTTTAAAAGGGAAAAACAATAAACTGCGAATATTATGGCAACTTATTGTACCGATTTAACGAGGATTTAAAAAAAGCGACCCCATATGGCCAAGAAAAAAGTTCTTTTCATCAAGATAATGCACGGGTGCACTCGTGTTCAGTCTCAATGGCAAAATTCCATGAATTGGGCTAGGAATTGGTACCTCATCCACCAGATTCTCCAGATTTAGCCCCCAATGACAATTTCCTATTTCCAAACCTAAAAAAATTTCTCGTTGAAAGGAGATTTAGCTCCAACGATGAACTTATTGATCAAACGAATGCCTATTTTATGGACCTCGAAAAATCCTATTTTTTGGAAGGGATAAAAAATTGGAGAATGGGGTTTTTTTAATAAAAATTTTTGGAACGAGTACGATAGTAGAGCTGAGTCGAGAAGTTTGTTTTTTATTTTTCTTTTGTCAGACACGCACCATTTGGGCGCGGCAAGGATTAAAAGTTAAATTTTTTATAGTAATTAAATTGCTAAAATCCTAAAACTTATTTAACAAATTGTGAAAAGCAATCTGATGTAGGCGTGTCCCTATCCGGATTTCATTCCTGCCTAAGGAAATCTTCAGGGGACTTTGTTATTAGAATTTCTAGAGATATTTGTTGTTGTAAATCACAAACTCAATGAGAATTTCTTGTCCTCGTCTAGGAGCGAGATTCAAAATTTAAAATATCAAAGAAAAACCAAAACAACAACAAAAAATTGTCACAATTGGCTTTGTCATCTTCCAAATACTACTCTGTTCTTTAGACAGACCTAGCAATGTAGTGACGTTTATTCAAGTAAATCAACAATAGAAAATCATATGTTTTCTATTAGTGTCAGTTACATTTAAATTTGCACAAGCACCTGCATATTTGTTATTTAAATTTATTTTCATCGGGATAAACATTAATTGCATTTATAGTAATTAAATGTGCTAAAATCCCAAAACTTATTTAACAAATTGTGAAAAGCAATCTGATGTAGGCGTGTCCCTATCCGGATTTTTTAATTTAAATTTTCTCACAAATTACTTACCTATTCTGTACAAATTATAAGGGATTGGATAGCTTTTAAAATCTTCTTTCATATGATATAATAAAATTTTTATTTCCAGGGATTTGAGCGTGTTATTTCACTTTAAAAGTACAAATTAGCGAAATATTTTAACTGGCAGTTCTGGAATAATAGTTTTTATAATTAACGACCAACTTCAAAATGACAAAATACAGTTTTTTTTTTTTTTTTTGGTTTTCGTTAATTTTTAACTTTAAAGTAAAATAACACTCTCCCATTCCTGGAAAACTAAAACATGTAGATACTATATGAAAGCTGATTTTACAAGCTTTCCAATGACATACAATTTGTTCCGAACTGATAAGTAACTTTTAAGCCTTGAAATAAGATTTCCTTGCTTTAAACAGAAGTACATTTTATAATGTCAAATAAAAATAAATTAAGCGTAAAATTAAAAGTTAAATTTATTAACTTTTTGTTTCTCTGTCATGTTTAACTTTGAAGTAATGTATATATTTCATAGGAAAGGAGATTTTATAAGCTTTCTAATGCCACACGTTTTGTAAAGAACATGTGAGTAATTTTGGAGACCAAAGATTTTAAACAGGGGGCGTGTCTTTTAAAAAAATATAAATTGTCGAATCAGCTCACGATTCGGATCGTTCTTAATTTTTTATCAAATTCGGTAAGGTGCTGCACCTTTAAAATTTTCCTTGGAAAATAGTTTTTAGAGTATCTACAAACAGAATCCGTTTCCAGATTGGATTGGCGCACCGTGACAGTTCTTGCTATTTAATTCCATCAAAATAAAAGCAGAATGATTGCTTTCGAGAAGTTTCAAATGCAATAAGACTAAATGCAAGCTTTAAAGAAAATTTTCTCAAAATCTCAACCATTGATCCAAAAATTGAATACACCATTGAAATTAGCATGTCCGAAATATATATTATTAATGGTCAGATCTATATAAATTTTTTCTATGTCATGACGTGTAATTGTTTTATGACTGATACACTGACTGAGATACTGACTGAAATATTGAACGGATTTTGTTAACTTCAATTGCAAGTTTAGCGATAAAATTAGATTATACTGTAAACATTTTTAAAAACTTCTATATAGAGGCTTTAATCTTAAGGGTTGTGAATCAATTATGTACCTCAAATAAGAATATAGTGGTTTCTTTACATAAATAACGATATGTGACTTACCCATTAAAAAATTTTCGTGTTTTTAGAAGCAGGATAAAACAAATGCGCTGTAAGTGCTTACTATTACACAATATTGAGAAGCAGCAAAAGAAACGAATAATTTTCGTATAAAAATAAAGAAACAGAAAGTTTGAGCTTACTGTTTCTCTAACAAGGATGCAGGTTGTAAGCAGCTTACCCTAATCCCTTATAAGGATGCAGGTTGTAATGCAGAAAGTTTCATATCGTGGATTATAAACGATCTGTAAAAATTTTCAGGAGTGATTTCCGATTGTGTTTGGTGTTTTTGAGTATGAAATAAAAAATAATTAGTCGTTTAACTGTTTCTGAAGAGCTAGCACGTGGAGCGGTAAAAAAAAATAAAATAATTATATTATATGTCAAAAAATTTAACAACAAAAAACTAATATCTGTAGAATTTATGTAAAATAAATTGTGTATATGCATATTATTACTTGTAATCGTAATAATGTAGACATGAAATATGATTTCACTGAAATCCATGAAATCACTGCTTATTATAAGCGCTGAAATCCGCGCTTATTTTGCTCAAAAGTAATGCTTCCAAGTGGGAATTCGCCAAATAAAAATCATGGCATATGTAAGCAGGTTTGTAAGGGATTCTTTTTGACTTACTCCCTTACAAACCTGCTTCTAGGTAGGCAGCGTTTTTTACTGGGTTACATACTCTTTGATACAAAAATTGCCATTTTGGCTCTTTTTGAAGCGTTTTATCAAACGTTCTACGCTTTCTAGGGATTCAAAATAAATAATTACAATACACTTTCCTAGTGAAGATGACGCAATGAAATTTTCTAAAACTAATTGTTAAAATAGCGAAAAGAAATGCCGTCTGCAAAAAAAATATTGATACATTTTTTTTATGAAATTGATAAATAAGAATTATAATTTCGTACAATTTTAAAGAAATCTTATATTTGAAATTCAATTTAAACGAAGTTGGCGTAATAATTTTACCGTTTTTCGCCGACCTTAAAAAAAGGACATCTCAAAGTTTATACCGTGATCCTTGAAAAAACAGACTTAATATTTTGAATTGTTAATAAAAAACTAATTCGATTTTTTTTTTCTACTGGCCATCCTAAATTTAATAAATCACATTGTACTGAACAATAAAATAATTCTCTATTTCATAACTATTATTAACTTTATTTATTTTATTTGTTTTTTAGAATAAATTTAACACACCATACTCTACCTGCTGATTTGTATTTGTTATAATTCATATTTTATTTTTCAATAATAATTTAAAAACTTTTAAACATAAACAATATGTGAAGATGAGAACATTGTGCTCTAAAAGTATTTGCACTTAATGAATTATACTCCGAATTACTGGCTGAAAATCATGATTTTCTAGCTCTAAAGAAATATGGGACATTTTTGAAAGATTTAAAAGAAAACAAAATTGAAAAGAAGATTTAAATTAAAAACAATGGTAATAATCTATGAATAAAAATTACTAAATGTATGTGAAAATAACAAAACTCTTCGTAAAAGAAACAAATTTTCTTTAATCTTACGAAGGTTTTTGTTATTTTGACAATAATTTCGTATTTTTATGCATGAATTTATTTTTATTTTTCTAATGTTTATCAATGTGATGTGTTATCTAGTCTCTTGTCAATTAAATCTAATTCCGTTGGTGTTGATGCCATAGATCCTAGATTTCTCAAGATCCTCTTACCACAACTTCTTCCCTTGATTACTTTTATTTTCAACAAGATACTTACCACGAGTGTTTATCCTAAAATTTGGAAACTGGCAAAAGTAATTCCCATTCCTAAATCAAATTCTGATTACAGGCCGATAGCAATTTTACCATTTCTATCTAAAGTATTTGAGAGGTTGATTCATAATCAAGTTACTCATTATTTAGATACTAATAATATGCTTACTGATCGTCAATCTGGTTTTCGTAAGAAACACAGTTGCATAACTGCTCTGGTGGATGTTTCTGAAGAAATTCGACAACAAGTTGATCGTGGAAATGTTACTTTTTTGGTTCTTTTGGGTCACTCGAAAGCGTTTGATACTGTCGACCATAACATTTTGTGTTTTAAATTGAGACACATGTTTAACTTCTCATCTACTGCCACACTTCTATTATCTTCATACTTAGCGGAGAGATATCAATATGTTGAAACAACTACAAATAAATCAAACTATTTGCCTGTAACTAGGGGTGTTCCACAGGGGTCGATTGTTGGCCCTCTTCTTTTCTCGCTATACTCAAATGATCTCCCAGGGAAACTTGAAAACTTCAAGGTGAGAATGTATGCTGACGATGTCCAACTTTATATTAGTTGCAGGGTCACAGAAATTGAGCAATGTGTAAGAACTTTAAACCACGAGCTAAGTCGAATTTATGAGTGGGCTTCTGCTAATGGCCTTGGAATAAACCCTAATAAATCTAAATGCCTAATTATTAAGAAAAGATTATTAAAGCTCGATTATATGCCAAACATTACTTTAAACAATCAAAGAATTGCTATTGTAGACTCTGCCAAAATCTTGGTATTTATTTTAACAATACGCTTACTTGGTCTAGCCATATTAATTATGCTTGTGGTCGAACATTTTCAATGTTGAGAAATCTTTGGCAAACTCAGTACTGTACACCTATTAAGATTAGAAAACTTCTTGCCAAAACCTATCTGATGCCAATCTTATTATATGGTTGCGAATTAATTGCCAGTTGCGATAATGAGAGCAAAAGAAAACTGAACGTTGCATATAATAATATCGTCCGTTACGTATATGGTCTAAAAAGATATGACCACATTTCGTCATTTACTAGTCTTCTTTATGGCATTAATTTTGATAATTATGTTAAAACGAGACTTTTACTTTTTATGCATAAAATTATATATACACGTCAACCAGAACGTCTCTACTCAAGATTAAAATTTTCAACACTAAATAGGGGTAAAAGGCTACTTACATTTAAGCATCACACGCAGATTTCTAAATGGCAGTTCTTTATTTACGCAATCGGTCTCTGGAACAGAATTCCACATAGCTCTCAAACTATAAGTAGCGCACTTCTATTTAAAAAAAAACATTATTAGGTATTTTTCTTGATAGATAATGTATTTGATAATGTATTTAATTTGATTTTCAATGATATAAATATTTTAAAATACATTTAATTATATTTAAATCATTTCGAGCATTTCCTTGTTTTTTATGTAAATTAACATTTTTTTTTCTTTTATTTTATTTATAATTTCAATTTTTATTTTTGATTTTTCAAATTTATTCAATTTGTAAACAGTTATTTTTTATATTATTTTTTTTTTTCTTCTTCTTTTTTGATATTTCTATTGTTTAATTTTTTACTTGTCTTCTTATAATTATTAAAATATTTTTTTTTTATTATTTTTCTTTTGTTAATATTGTATTGTATGTGCATTAATGTAGTAATATTTATATATATTTAACGACTTATTGTATTTAACACTAGCTCAGTCCTATACTGCAATATAAGACATATAGTCTTGTGTATAGGATATCAAATAAATAAATCAAATCAATTATGCATTAATATAATAAAGTGCTCAATCTCTCTTATATTCAAATAAAAAGTAAGTAAATAAATTATTTAATTAATAATTTTACAGTTTTTAACTAATTTTTAGTACACATAGTTTTTAATAGACATTTTGTCTATTGTCTATATAAAAATTAAAATTTCTTTTACTAATTTTCGTTGCTGATTTTACTTAAATATTTTGTACACTTATATATCGTCCATTAAATGAGAGAACGTTTTAAAACGGTAATTTTTTTGGCCTGCAATCCTTTGATTTTGTTAAAATTTATCACACATTCAGTTTTCAGTTCCTTAACCCTCTAACTGGCAAACGCTGTTTTGCAACGAAATTCATACAATGTGCTCCACTCGAAAAACGAATAAAAAGTTTAACAAAATTGTTTATCGTTGCCTAATTTAGGCGATATGAGCCAAAATATTTTAAGGGTGCATTTTGGAAACTAAAGAAAAAGAGAAGTTTTGGACAAAAAATATTTCTCTTCACAAGATAAAACCACGCTCGAAAAGCAATTTTTTTTTTCTGCTCCTATTTAAGAAGATATCAAGATTTTCGCTTTTTGGTAAAAACGAAGTTAGGCGAAAAAGCATCTAAACTTCAATTTATATTGTTCAAACTTCAACGCTTTGCTATTAATGCTAAATGTCTTCTTTCTGCAAAATTTCATAAAAATCCGTATATTAGTTTATAAGTTAAGACGATGTCCTTTAGAGGAATCCTGATAAAATCCTGTGAGTCCTTGGACTAAAGCTAGGACTTATTATTAAAGATGAAGCTTCCATCTTACTTATTTTTATTAAAAAGAGTTTTTAGTCAACTTAAATTGGCTTTTTAGATTTTTTAAATCTATTTTTTTTTTTTAATAATTAGTTTTTTAAATCTTACGAAATTTTGATTTCGAAGCTATCTCGCTTCCAAACCGTGGACTGCACACGAAAAATTTCTTTGTAAAATAGTTAGCAAATTTAGCTTTCTAACAGAATATAACATAATTTCTAAGTATAAAACGCTCATTTAATGCACTTGTGGTAAATTTTAGGAAGACTGCACTGAGGCAGCCTTACCCGTTAGAGGGTAAAAATTTGCGTTTTTATTGCCGTTTTAAATTTTTTTTCAAAATCCAAAAAATTCTAAATGTATGAAAATTTGAGTAGCCATATTCCGCAAAGTAGATGGACTATTTCAAAGATTTAAAAAGCATATGAATGTTGTACTTTATAATTTATAATTAAAAAACAACAAACTTTTGTGAAATATAGTAAAGAATTTTTAAAAAAATGCATATATTTTACAATAAATTTGTAAAACTAACTTGAAACTTACTTACATGGCAACCAGAAACTTGCTGTATCATGTTTTTTTCTATGCGTCTTGTTGAAAAATGAATAAGGCATTTATCCGTTTCAGAATAATTGACGAATTCTTTTTATCGATTTGTTAGAGCATATTTTGGCATACATTGGCTCTTAATAGCATATTTTTGAAGATTTTTGAACTAAGAGCATATTTTTAATAAAAAAAAGCTTATTTTTTTTTAGCATATTTTAGTAGTTTCTAAATCAAACCGGTATTTAAGGGCACCTTTTTTCAAAAAAACAATTTGTTTTTAATTTTTTAATTCTATATTTTCTGGGGTTCGCAATATTAATTTCGAATATTCAATATTTTTTTTTTTTTTTTTTGTTTTTGAGTTTCATGTTTTAAGAATATTCAGATTTTGCTATAATTAGTCTTAAATCTCATTGAAATAAATTTACTTCGACTTAAATAAATAATAAATAATAAATTTTAAAATACGAATTTTTAAAGAAAAATCTGTTTTTAACAACATATTTTTTTTAATTTTGGAGTATATTTTCCATTTTTTGGGACACTTTTTATGGACATTAAATGATCTTTTAGAGCATATTTCTGGTTAACTTGCTTATGAAGTTGTATAATTACTAAGCAGTTCGATAATATCCCCCAGTTTTTTTCTGCGTGTACTTTTAAAATTTTTTTGGACTAAAAAACTGCAATAAAAACGCCAGAAACTGAAAACGGTAGTGACTAATAGAAGTCCAAGAGAATACGTGTACAAACATATAGAAATTTAAATGATCCCCGGTTATATTTTGGTCGATCTATCATAGAATGAACGGTATACAGAAATATAGAAATAATTACTTAAAAAAATTAGCTAATTTTTGCAAATCGATTTGCAATAATGGTTTACTAAAATTTTGCTTAATTTTGGTATAAAGGGTGATTTTTGGCAACACTATAACTTAACCACTAATCGACTTACAAACGAACAACGCTTGCAGATTATTGAATTTTATTATCAAAATTAATACTCGGTTGAGAAAATGCAAATTCTGCAAATTCAGTTCAGCGATGTAGCTCATTTCTGGTTAAATGGATACATGAACAAGCAAAATTGCCGTATTTGGTGTGAAGAGCAGCCAGAAGCATTGCAAGAACTGCCAAGGCATCTCGAAAAATTCTCTCTTTGGTGTGGATTATGGGCCGGTGGCATCATTGGACCGTACTCCTTCAAAGACGACGACGGCAGGAACGTTACTCTGAATGGCGAGCGCTACAGTGCGATGATTACAATTTTTTTTTTTTTGGGTGACATGAGGTTTCAACAAGACGGTGCCACATGCCACACAGCACGACAAACAATGGCCCAATTGAGAGCCAAGTTCAGTGAACAGTTTATTTTACGTTTGGGGCCGCACTGTGGTCAATATTTTGAGATAGCGGCCAAAACTCCTTTTGGTTTTTGTTCTCCGATTTTAAAGTTATTAGACTCATATGAAAGTAGACAGTAGTAAACCTCGGGAACCAAAAATTAGAACTCTATTTCAACTATTTCACTGAGAACAGGGTGGTCCAAAATGGGCTTTTTCAGAATTTAGTAAATTTATGATATTTTGAGTTAATTTTTAAAGTTTAAATGATCATAACTTTTTTGTTTTTCAAGATTTTTGGACGAAATAAATTTTGTGTTGTAACTTAACTTATTTCCTATTACTTTTAAAAAATTGAAGCTCTACTGTTTTCAGAACAATTTAAATATTTTTTTTGAAAAAGGTCAAATTTCTCGGAAATTTCCTACTTCATAGAGTACAACTCCTGTGAGTCAAGCTGTGTCAAAACACAAATTTACTATTTTGTAGACCTAACTCTCCCCTACATTCCTATATATACATGTCCATGCATCGGGACTGCACTTTTTGAGCTTCAGCAATTTTTGTGACCCAAGGAAAGATATTCGGTACAAATGCACGTCATATTTTTTGAGAAGTTATTTGTATGTGAAAGTGGCTATTATGCATATATTTTGATGAAATTTTGTACAAGAGTTCTTATTGACCCAAAAAATAATTCTGTTGAAATTAGGAGAAGTTGGCCCATATTTGGACCTAGTCCACATAGAAGGGTGTATCAAAAGTTTGACAAAAATGACAATAGAACTCTCAAATTATGTGGTATCTGGCAATTCATTTGGAAAAGGTAAAAAATGATTTTATTGCCATCTAATATTACATAACTTAAATACCTGAAAATTGCAAATACCTGTTATATTATTGCCAGTACCTGTTAACTCTCAAATTATGTGGTATCTAGCAATTCATTTGGAAAAGGTAAAAAAGATTTTATTGCAATCTAATATTACACAACTTAAATACCTGAAAATTGCAAATAAATTTAAAACCAATGGAAATAACTGGTAAAACCAAGTACCTGTTATATTATGTTTCAAAGAGGTAAAAAACATCATGTTGAAACTTCGAGCAATAGTATATTAATCCATGCATTCATTTTTTTTCTTCATTATTGTTTAAACAATGGCTAAATTCAGTTATAGTGTTCTATCTGATATATATTTTGAACGGAAAGATGAAAACGACATTATTTTACATATAATGAATAATCCATTCTTCAAAATATGCGACAAACAAGAAATTAAAATTCATAACTTAAAAATAAAAACATTTTAAATACTTTAAGAAAACGGTACAATCAATGTTCCAGAAACAAGAAATTGTTTTACTCACGCAACCAAGAATGGCTAAGAAATAAACTTATTTTTAAAACCGGAAACTGGAAACTGGAAAAGGTGGTCGACCAGCAAAGCCAATTGATAATTGTAGTGAAAGATCACGAAGACGCAAGCTTAAACATATCAATGAAGAAGTTTCTTGTAGCATCATAAAGGATTCATTTCTGCATCAAATTCAACCATCGAAAACTAAAAAGAGTAAAATTGCTATCATTGAAAAAATAGTGGAAGCAAGCCCCAGACGCACAAAAAGGATTTTTGAAAGTATGCCGACACCAACTGAAGAAAATAAATTTACTCCAGAAGAAGCATTTGCACTATTTTTGGATTTGAAAATGACTAAAAACCAATATACAGAATTGCGGAAGCGAACCAATGAAAAAAATTGTGGAATTTTTCCATCATATCGAGATATAGTTTCTGCCAAAAAAGATTGCTTACCTTCACCAACTGCTATAAGTGTAACTTCAAGTTCAGCAGAAATAAAATTGCAGGATCTTCTTGAACACACTGCAGAACGATTATTAAAGACATTTGATGCTGACTATTTAAAGAAGTTTAAAAATTGCAGCATGACTTTAATTTCTAAATAGGGATGTGATGGGTCCTCTGGCCAGAAACAATACAAACAATGTAATGCGGAAAATTCATCAGATGCCAATTTATTCATGATTTCTTTCGTTCCATTACGTTTAACAAAAACTTATATTGGTTCAGAGCCGTCAACTAGTAGAGCTGCAGAGATAGATGTATGTAAGAATGAAATCCCCTAGTCAACAAAATTTTGTAGACCAATAAAGTTTGCTTACAAAAAAGAAACTAAAGATGTCATAACTGAAGAAGTTGGCAAAATAAGAGATGAAATTAAAGAACTTCAACCAGTGATATTTGAATTTAATGACCAATGCATCGAAGTTAACTTTAAAATGTCACTTACAATGATCGATGGAAAAGTTGCACAAGCTTTAACCGAAACAAAGTCTTCGTCAAGCTGCACCATATGCCAAAAAACATCAAGTCAATTGAGCCAACCACCAACACAAGACGATGGTTTTAATGAAGCATATGAATTTGGAATGTCACCTCTTCATGCTAGAATTCGTTTTATGGAGCATATTCTTAAATTGGGATACGATTTGGAATTTGGCCCGTTAGGCGAAACAGTGAGAAACAACAAAGAAAATTTGGAAAAAAGAAAGCAAAAAAAAAAGATATTCAAGAAAAATACCGTGAGATAGGTCTTACAATTGACCAGCTAAAGCAAGGAGAAGGAAATTCTAATGATGGAAACACAGCAAGGAGATTTTTTTTCCGATCCAGAAACTGCAGCTTCTATAACTGGAGTAGATTATGATTTAATACGACGATTCCAAATCATATTAGAAGTTATAGCATGTAGCAAAAAGATAGATGCAAAAAAATTTGGTCAGTATGCTAATGAGACAGCAACCCTTTATAACCAAAAATATTCTTGGAGACATATGCCAACCATAGCTATTGGAAGAAATTTTTACTAATATTGTTTAATTAATACTAGTTTAAAGATTATAATTTGTTTCTAATTTTAGTATAAATTTTTATTAATACATTTAAATAAAATATATGTGCACTTTAAATCAATAGTAAAAGTTTACTTAAAATTTTATCGATGTTGTGTTCTGTATATAATATATCCAAATGGCATTGATATTGTTGGGAATTTCAGTGTTATTTTTCAGTTTAATCCTCACAAGAATTAGCTTTCTTCCAAAAAAACCAACCTTTGGCCCCTGTGAATATTG
Source organism: Delia radicum (assembly GCA_021234595.1). Lineage (NCBI taxonomy): Eukaryota > Metazoa > Arthropoda > Insecta > Diptera > Anthomyiidae > Delia > Delia radicum. Next base: position 208,911,122 of record CM037852.1, on the reverse strand, counting down.
AGACTAAATAAATGTCAGGGGCCAAATGTTGGCATTTTCTGACCAAACTTAAGTTTAGGAATAATAAATAAGTATTGGTTGTAAAATACCATTGAAGAAAATAAGAAATTATAAAAAAAATACATGGAAACTCAACAAAAAATTAAAATGCATTTTTAACTCCACATTACTTACGTTCCTATCAGTCGATTTTTACGTTTGAACACGCAAATTGAAGCTTAAAGTCCCTCCTATTGAACAAAACAAATTGCGTAAAAAAATACCAATCCGGTCAAAAGTTATAGAGTTTTGACCGCTATCTCGCGAAATTGACCACTGTGGGTCGGTGAATTGGCCTCCTAGACCGTGCGATTTAACACCTTTAGACTATTTTTTGGATATGTTAAGGCTCATGTCTGTAGGGACAAGCCCGCAACGGTTGACGCGCTGGAAGCCAATATAGAAGAATTTATTCGTGAGGTACCGGCCGATATGTTGAAGAGTGTATGCCAAAATTGGACCCAGCGTGTGAAGCATTTGAGGCGTAGCCTGGGTCAACATTTACATGAAAACATCTTTAAACATTCAATTATATAGATAGTTGTATCGACTCAAATAAAGATTTCATACATTTCTATAAATTTTATGTGTTTTTTTTTTATATAAAATCAGAAAGCTCTTAAAAATCACCCTTTACTTTATTGATTTTTCCAACTTCTTTCAGTTTCATAAAAGTAAGGGCCTAGAAATAGTAAATTTTTCTGAAATATTACAGAAATTTCTGTAACTTTTACAGAATTGTTTATTTGTGTGTTGTTTTCCAAACTTTATATGCTTGTCCAGAGAAACTATTTCATAAAAATATTAAATTTAAAATTAATAAAATTCTATACTCACACGATACTACTTCCAGTTTGTAAGGAATACGAAATCGACTATAAAATATAAATTTGTTTGTTTTATGATACTTTATGATCACAGGGTATTCACATTTGTTAGAACGACAACAGCAACAACAATAACCAACAACATATAAAATATTAATTTTCTAAAGTGAAACTTTAGTTACGTTTGTGTTGCAGTTGCTATTGTTTAAGGCATGCATACGTTTGCAATATTATGAAACAATTGGCAATTGAAATTACTTCCGTTGGTTTTTATCCATTTTAATCCCTTTCCATTTACTCTAATACCTACACAATTGTAATTATACCTACACATACAAAATGCATGTGTCATTTTGCTTAAATTGCAAGTACAATTGTATTTCTGTAATAAAATCAGACTTGGGCGACGTCAATTACATTTCATAATTATTCACTTGTGAAATTTTTCTATATAATTAATATTTTGAGACCTACGCTCACACTTGTAGGCTTAAACGCTTCCTTGGAAAAGTTTCAATTTTGTCAATACCAAACATGGGACATAATACCAATATTTGTGTATTTAATTACAGGCAAATTACATTTTTATGATTAATTACATGTAATTGGGTGTAATGGAGTAGTTACCTTGTAATTAAATACCCAGATGTTGTAACTAATCCCCATGTTTGGTATCAAAAATTTTACAAATTTTCCACGGAAGCGATTAATCTCAAAAGTGTGAGTGTAGATCTGATATTATTAATGATATAGAAAAATTTCACAAGTGAACGATTTTGAAATGTAATTGACGTCGCCCAAGTCTGAATAAAACACACACACACTAACATACATTTAAAAATTGATTAATATACATTCAATATAATATATTGTTATAAATTATCTATTGATGCACTTTTTAATTGTGCATAAAATGTATGTACGTATGTATGTATACAAGCCCTATGCTCCATTGAGGAGTAAAGAAGGACAAAGAAAAAATGTACACACTCAAGGAAAATGCTCCATCATATTTATGAAAAGTTCATTGATTTTCTTCCAATGTTACACTTCATAAATGTTATGAAACTGTATCATAAAATTGCACATTGATGACAGGCTTTTTCATATTTAGGAGAAGTTTACATAAAACAGGAAGAAGTTGTTTCATAAAGATTAAGAAACGTTTCATAAATATTATGAACAATTTCAGGAATGTGTTGATCGATCTATTTCGGGAATTTACAAGGTTCCCATCAACAAAAACTCTTTAGATTATTTGTTAGGACAATATAACATAATTTCTATTTTTTAATAAAAATTATATCGAACTTATTATGAACAATTTTCATAAATTTTTATACAATGTTAATAATTTTATTTTTAAAAAACTTCAGTTAAAATTTCTTATTATATTCAAAAAAAAAATTATAGTTTAAGTTAAGAATTGATGTTTTCTAATTTTTAGAACTTCTGGCAGTTTTTGCGTTTTAAAAATAATGATATTTTCTAAATTGAAGTCACTTTATACCGCTGTTAATATTCAGATTTTTACTATGAAAACAAACCCAGTGTTCTTTAATATTTTTTTTAAAGAATTTGCAATAAAATCTAAAAAATTTAGCAGGTTTTAGGAAAAAATAATGTTTAGGGGGATTTTTTGGTGGTAGAGTAAATGTAGGGGGTATTTTGGGCAATTTAGGGGAATTTGTGAACAAAATACTTGGCAACACGGAAGTGACAGCAAACATCGGCCTGACTTTAAGTCAGAGCATTAAACGTTCTGTCTAAAGTGTAGTGCGATGTGCATGTGTCATTAGAAAGCAGTTTATCTATTACCACGGTCGGTGATTTCCCAAAGTTTGATATAGACGCAATCAAACAATACAATATATAACAAATATCACATTATTATCAGAATCACTGATGGTATTTAACAACAGAAACTGCAGTCTGATTCAATTGAAAATTTACAATGTAGTTATAATTTTTAGAGTTTTCGTTATTGAAATTTATTTCAAAATTGCAATAAAAACTAATGTTTTACTTGATTTTTTTTTTAAATGAAAACATCCTTCGGAAATAATTAAAAAAAAACAGTTTTTTTATAACTTTTTTTTATTAAAATAATAATACGATTTTTGTTTGGGGTCCAGTGAGCCAGTAGAAACCCGTGAGGCAAAAGTTATTAAAGAAATAGTAAAAGTACTTGAAGAAAAAGTCCAACGTTTTGAAATGTTCGTGAATTTGAATATGCACCTGTGTACCGCTAATTTTATATTAAAGCCAAGATTGCAGAATATTGTAGGGTTCTTAAAACACTGAATAATCTATATTGAAGTAATATAGCGGTTTGAAACTGCATTAAATTTCGGTTTTAAATTGCTAGTTTTCTATCCACAACTGCAAAAAAAAACTACACATGTTTACATGGATTTGTTTATATTATTGAATTTAAATTAACTATTTGTATATATTGTTGCATTGAAAATTAATTATTTTCAAATATAAAATAGTTTATTGTTCTGTTAAAGTTAGTAAAACGTCTTGTAAACCAAGTATATTATTTTTCAGCAAATTGTTTGTTAAAATTATGTTTTTAGCTAAAATTTAGTTATACTTATTCAGCACTTAAGTGTTTCGAACTAATGTTTTACTAATATTTTACTAATGTTTTACTAATTTATTTTGCTAAAAAGAAATTTTTGCGGATAAGCAAATTAATAGTGTGGACGACAACCAGAAGCTATATAATATTATAAGAAAAATATTTTCAGTATAAAGTCACATATAGTTAAATAAGACTTAGCATGGAATCGATCATTACATACATATATTTGGATTATTATTATATGGCTTATGTAGCTATATATGCAGTAAGATTTGGACACATATAATTATATCAAGAGCCATATAAAAAATTCGCTCAACAAAACTTATCAGATGTATTTGTATATACTGATACAAGCTGTAATGTGACTCCATTCAAAGTCAGATATGACTTAATTATAATATATATGACTAGATATAACTATTTTTATCCGGGTTCATATACAATTGTGATGGATGCGTTATTTTGCTTTATGAAAATTATGCACTGGATGATAGTTACGTTATTTTACATTTTGGTTATAAAATCGCTTCTTTTTGTACTTAAATATGTAAAATGTTGTATGAGACAAATGAAAATTTAATACCAGCAATATCTTCAAACTAATTGTAATATTTATGCAATTTTTCCTTAAATATATTTTAGTAATATCTTTAAATCAAATTTATCAATCGTTGGGCGCCATACTAGAAATTGCATTACGTTTTCCTGCTTTCCAATCAACGTTATGAAGAAACAGTAGTTTTTCCTCAGATTAAATATGTTGTATGAATTAAACATAAAATGTTTGTATATTTTTAATTTTCATTATCAAAAATACTTAAAATAGTAAAAAAAAAAATTATGGGAAAAATTATCTGCTCATAAATAACTGATTATAATATAAAATATGAATTTATGTTTAAAGTCTATAAGATCCATAATAATGTTATAAAAGTTATTAGTACTGTCGCCAGTTGTTGTTTGATTATATTTTGTGTATTTTTTTTTTTTCTTTTAATATTTATTGTTTTATGTGCACTTTGACCTGTTATTAATTAAAATCATGTAGGGAAAAAATGTATAAACGAACACACAACTCGAATAGACAGAGCAACTGACAGACGGACTTGAAAGGCAGTTTATAATAGTAGGCACAATATGAAGCCATACAATTTTATAGAGTTTTATTAAGCAATTAAGCTTATATAGCATTTTTTAATAATTAAATACGTGTGCATGTGTATTTAAATGTTTTTTTTAAATATATTTGTATATGGATTTGTCAATATGGTTTTCCCTATATACATATTTATTTATGAATACTATAATATTAAAAAATACACAAACATATACACAAGTTATTAACAAAAAAAAAAAACATACAACAATATAATGACTTTTTGCATTTAATTTGTATGTTGACACAACAATTTTTTTATTAATAAAAAAAGAAAGAATAATTTATAGAAAAACAAGGAAAAAAGTCATAAAAACATTATAGATAATAAAGAGTGGACATGGGGATAGGGATGTAAAATTAATAAAAGTGTTATTTGTAATGTTGAGAATATGATCATATGGTCACATGAGACAATAACCTAGGAACATTTTTAGAACCGGCTAGTTAAATTATAAAACAAAAATTTGTCTTACCCATACATGAGACTAATTAATTGAATGGACTAATAAATTGAAGATCTCATTACAATTTCATTGATATCAATTGTATTGCTTTTCACAATTTGTTAAATAAGTTTTGGGACTTTAGCACATTTAATTACTATAAATGGAAGAAAATTGCAATTGACTGAATTTGCTAGGTTTGGGAAATATTCCGAAACATTTATTTTTTATGAAAAAACGTTAGTTTTTCAGGCATTAGTGTGATTAGTAGGACAAATGCTAATGCCAAAAAAAAATTCATTCCAATTAAATGGCAATGAAATTTTGTTGGCATTAGCATTAGTTAACTAATGCTAATGAAATTCCAATGCTAATGAAAAAATCCAAAGTATAGTCTTACCCCCACACTCAAATAAAAAAATTATCTGAAAAATTTGTAAAGCCTTTTATAAACCAATTAAAATTTGTTGTACTAATTTTTAATACAAATTGATTTCCCAATACAAATTTTTATTTGTCAATGGATTTCCTTGAAATTTGGTACACTGGACTCTCCCTCACACTCCAAGCAAAGTCGCCATATACTTTATGAGACCCCACGACCTCTATTACAACCAACTTTAAGAAAAATATAAATTTGCTGTTTTATAATGAATGCTGGATATACAAATTTATATTTTCCAAAGGATTACACTGAACTTAGTACACATGATTCTTATACTCAAAACAGGTCTGCCATTAGCTTTTTATTGGCCACGCTTCTTTTTGCCCCCCCCCCTTTTTAAGATTTTTAAAATCCTTTTTATTTTAAATGTTCACAATACAAATTTTTATTTTTCATCGGATTTCTCTGAAATTAAATACAAGGTGAAGTAGCAAATATTCTTCTTCGGGCACACCGTTTTTTTTTTTTTCACCCATTGAAAAAAAGTATAATTTGCTCATTATCAATGAATGCCCGAATTATTTGTAAACGGACTTTAATAAAATATGTTAAAATTAACTCGTATTCTCTAGTCAAGGACGCCATACATTTTTTATTGAACAAGCCCCCTGCTTTAGTATTTATATGCTTTAATATAAAAATACCTCAATTTATGTAAGAATCGGCAAAAACATTAAAAAATTCATATATTTTGCAATCGATTGAGTAAATTCACTACTCACATTGGATCACTGTTTGGTGGTACCTCCCTTTTTCAATGAAATATTGAAAGCGGAGATGAAGCTGGAGAAGACAACGTAATAAAGAATCACTAAGAAACATATCTGCAGAATTTATTTTTTTTTTTTATATTTTTTTTTTTTTTTAAGAGAAGCAACACTTTGGAAATTCTTCCTATTAATTAATGTGTTGCTTTCTTTGGAAAGGGGATAGTGGGGAGATGAAAGGTGTTGAAAGATGAAGGGCTTCAAACATGGCAACACTGTAATTGCGCGAGATGATAAGAGGTTAAGTGCTATGGGAACACCGAAGGTGGGCGTGGCGATATATATAAGTGATAGAAAACTCATACATATTATTTTTTTAAATTGATGTTGTCGTCCCCGGGAATCGAACCTGGGACCATCTGTGTAACAGACCAACGAGCTAACCATTACACCACAACGCATATTTATGAGGTAAAAATGGGTTTCAAAGTTATTCAAAAGTATTTTGTTTTACAACACTCTTTTATTCTTTGCACCTTAATGGAAAGGTCATTCAAATATCTTTCATTTCATATTAAATTTGTATACTGTTTCTTTGAAAGAAGCTTGAAAAAACGCCAATAATGGAAAATTGGGATAATTCTGTTCCGTTAACCCTTAAAGTGGTAATCGTTCTTATTTATTTTGTTAGATATCTAACTTGTATGGCAATCGGAGGAAACAAATCACCGGCGCTTTCTTTGTCTGCTTTGATTTTGCAAAAATACAGTGGACAAAATAAATATAAGTTCACATATCAAAACGCGATTTTTTTTTCTAAAATAGGTGCAATATTGAAAACTTTTTGATACCACATAAAAGAAACACACTCAGGAAACTTCAGCTTCAAAAATATGTAGTTGTTTGGGTTGTAATACAGTTTCTTTATTTTTAATGTAAATGTTAGTCATTTGTAGAACATACAAGATTTCTTACTAACTTTGTAGTTCATTAAAAAAATAAACCACACCAAATGACTGTTTTATGATGTTACATTAATTTTTTACAGTAGTTTTTTGTTATTTAAAAAAATTAAATAAAATAAATGTTTTTTTATATTTTATTAACATGTGGTTCATTTTTACTACAATTGTTAGTCATTTTTTGTACATTAAAAAACAAATGACAATATTAGTTGAATTTACTGAAATGTAAGTAGTACTTTATTTAAGTGAAATTTCATTTGTTTTTAACTACATTTGCAGTGGGTTTACCTATATAGTATTCTAAGTGCAATAATACCAGTAGATGACAACACCACTTTTGATCCATTTGCCTCAATTTCTCTAAATTTTTAAAAGTTATGTAATGTTCGCCTGCGAAATAACAATAAGTTCATTGAGTTAAAACTCAATTTTTGGGGAAAATATTTTTTTTTTGTACTTCAGCCTCATTGGAGTATTTTACAACTTTATTCCATCAATGTTAAGTTAATTTTTTTTGTGCAGCGTTCGTTTCTAAAAAAATTATGCACTTTATTTAAAAAAGTAGCACATCGATGTTTTTTAATACAAAAAAAAATAATTTTGGAACATTCAGCTCTAGAAGAGTTTATATGATTTGATCCATATAAGTAATAAATATTTGCTTTCAAATTATGAAGAAATAATGCAAAACAATTTGTGGTCTGGTACGAAACTTAACATTCCCTAAGACTCATACACTACTTTTTTTTGACGAAATTAAAAAATGAATAAAATATGTCTTAAACTTCTTCAAACAGCTTCATAGTTTTAATGAAACTATTTTTAATGAAACTTTTTCATTACTTATGATGTGAGCAACATTATGATTCATTATTCATATGATGTTTTTAAATAAATAATATGAAATTTTTCATGTATAGTAATTAAATGTGCTAAAGTCCCAAAACTTATTTAACAGATTGTGAAAATAATCTGCTGTAGGCTTGTCCCTATCCGGATTTCATTCCTGCCCATGGAAATCTTCAGGGGACTTTGTTATTAGAATTTCTGGAGATATTTGTTATGTTAAATCACAAACTCAATGAGAATTTCTTGTCCTCGTCTAGGAGCGTGATTCAAAATTGTTCATTTAATTTTATGAAAAAGTGCATTAATTTAACGAAAAGTTTCAATGGATGAGTTGCAGTGACAATTCATATATATAATGCAAAAATTCATTGATAAAATGCAGATAATTCTCTCAGTGTATAAAACTCTATTGGCATAGTAAAATTTCCCAGACAAGTAATACTGTAAATTTGCCATTGATTCTATTCACTCATTTTCTTCAGCTAGACGCTTGATATGGAATTACTCATATGTATAAGGTCATTAACCCTTAACTTATACTTCAAAGATATATATTTTGAAAAACAAGTACCACAAATTTCTAATATTCATTAAGAAATCAATGATTTTGAATTGAAAACCAATAGATGAAGACTCACAACACGAAAATAAAGACCAACTGAGCTTTTAATCTTTTTAGTGTTTAAAACGTTTGACTTTTTTTCTTTATTCATCTTCATCATCAATAGCTTCAGAGGCAATTATGTGAGAAAAATAATTCTTGAAGAAAAAAAAAGGGAAAATTAATTTAAAACAACTTTTGAAAATTTATTGATTTCACTATTAAAGCATTACAAACATAACAATAAATTTCAAAATGCACACAGTCACAGATTAAAGAACAACTACTGAACGGGTTTATTTAAGTTTTTCATTTCGTATTTGATTTCTGATTTCTGTTTTTTTTTTTTTTTATTCGAAATTTTTTTTTTTTTTTTTTTTTTGGGGAGTTATTATCTTTATTTGATTTTTTTAAGATGCGTCTACATTAATTTTACTATACTTAAGAAAAGAGTTTTTTGGAAAAGAGGAGTATACAATGCATAATTAAGACGACATAGCGACATTAAAATCAAATGATAACATTATCACAATGATGATGTTGTTGTTGTCATATATTAACATTGAGGTTGAAATTTTCAAAAGTCATAAACGCTCAAACACAAAAAGAGTTGTGTTGCATAGAAATTTTAACAATAGAATGAAACTAAAGAATTATTAGGCAAATACACTGAGAGAATTGTCCGCAGGATATCAATGAATATTTGCCTGAGATATATGCAATGTCACTGGAACTTCTCTATTGCAATTTTTCATTAAATTATTGTAGTTTTTCATAAAATTTAAATTTCATCTATGAAATGTCACTGGAACTTGTATTTTGCAATTTTTCATTAAATTAATGTAGTTTTTCAAAAAATTTGATGAAAAATTAAATTTCATCTATGAAATGTCACTGGAACTTGTCCATTGCAACTTTTCGTGAAATTAATGTAGTTTTTTATAAAATTTAAATTTCATCTATGAAATGTCACTGGAACTTGTCCATTGCAACTTTTCATTAAATTAATGAAGTTTTTCATAAAATTTAATGAAAATTTAAATTTCATCTATGAAATGTCACTGGAACTTGTCCATTGCAGCTTTTCATTAAATTATTGTAGTTTTTCATAAAATTTAATGAAAATTTAAATTTCATCTATGAAATGTCGCTGGAACTTGTCCAGTACAATTTTTCATTAAATTACAAATTTCATACGACAAATAAAAAAGTTTCTTTTAAAATACTTTCATTAAAACTAAGAAGGTTTTTCATAAAGTTTTAGAAATTCTTCATTCATATTGTGAAAGAAAAACTTCAATAAATTTTCTCTGTGTATAGAGGAAAAATAAAGATGAGAAAAGAGAACTGTATCATTGTCAAATGAGTTGGCATTTGATATTGTTGTTGCTATTATTGTCGGTTTGTATCAAATATTAAGAGCCTTCAATTAACAGTGGGATATCAACAATACACTAGAGCCATTCCAAAAAATTTCGGTTTTAGTCGTTTTTAGAATGAATGTTTTTGTATCATACTTGGGTATAGTTAATTGAATGGACTAATTAATTGACGATTTAATTGGCATTGTTTGATGTCAAGGGGAATACAATTTGTTGGCGTTACAATTTCTGAAAAATAATGCCACAGAAATTTTGTTTTTTATTGGCATTGATCGATGCCAGTGCCTTTAACAGACAATTACAATTATCTAAATAAATTTTTTTTTTTTTTTGAAAATTTTGATAAAAATTATATACTTTCGTAGTTATTTTCTAAATATTCGGTATTTGATCAAGTATATGTTATCAAAAGCTGATCCAACATGACTAATCATTTACAAAACAAGAGTAAATAAATAGTGGTGGTAAAACTTCAATAAAACAGCGAGCACTTTTAAAGGCAGGACTTAAATTTAAAATTTTTATAATTTTTTTTTTAAACAAAACACCTTTTAAAATCATTTATTTTTTCGTCAATTACAATTGCCTGTGTGAGGCATTGGTACTATTTCATTACCATTGGTCTAATCAATGCTAATTAAAAAAAATTCTTTTAGAAAGGTTGAAATTGTAAACTTTAATGCAAATTCTTTAATTTTTTCAAATTATAACAAAGTGTAGCCCACTTAAATGTTATATGAGCATTAAAATATTATTCGATTAAAAAAAAAATAAGACTTGCCATTGCAAGTGTATCAAATTAGGATTATTTGAAATTATTTGGTAGTTTTTCTAGCTTTTGCCGTTTTTCTGAAATTTTGTTTTACACTCTGCTTTAAAAATATGTAGTTGTTTGTTCTCTAATACAGTTTATTTATTTTTAATGGAAATGTCAGTCATTTGTAGAACAAATTACATTTTTAACTAACCTTGTAGTTCATTTAAAAAACAAACCACACCAAATGACTGTTTTATGATTTTACATTAATTTTTTACTATTGTTTTTGTTATTTAAAAAATAAAAAAAGTAAATGTTTGTTTATTTTTTACTAACATATGTGGTTAATTTAAACTGCAGTTGTTAGTAATTTGCTGAACAGTATACAACAAATTACAAATGTTAATTGAATTTAATAAAATGTTAGTCGTCCTTCCTTCTAGTGAAATTTCATTTGTTTTTGACTACAATTGCTGTCGTCTTTTCCTACATAATATTCTTAGTGTACAAAAGTTTCGTTGTTTTGACATTAATTTCGTATTTTTATGCATTAAATAATATGAGGGTTTGTAGGGTCGGAGTAAGGGATACCAATAGTGATTCATATTTAACAATCCCGGAATTTGTGATTTTGTAAATCACGAAATTCTGCTAAATACCGGGACTTCGTAATTTTTGTAACTAGATTTTTAGGGGTTTCGGGATTTTTTCGCGATTCCGCTATTTATTATATTAACGAAAACTTCGGTTAATCCAACTAAACGAACAAATTCGAAAAAAATGTAAACATTTTTGCTAAAACTACTACAAATTTGTTCAAAATGCAGTTTTAGGATAAGCTATTAAAATTCGGAGATTGTTTTGCTAAATATTAGTAAAATGAGAATACTAAAATAAATCTGTAGAATCAACAAAGTTTAAGTTGTGCATTGTTACACACAGGGAAATAAAATGGCAACCGAATTGAAAAGTGTATTTTAAAGGTAACAACTTATAAATTCGGTTAGTACAACGATATTAACATTAGATTTCTGAAAATTTTAATCGTAGCTACTAAAATTCAGTTGAATTAAACAAACTTTATTGTGAAAACTAGTGTTCAGTTGTACAAACCGACTGAAAGTCATATTAACCGAATTTGAGTTGTAGTAACCGAGTTTTTGTTGGCAAATAAAAAAGTTTTCTCTGTGTGTATTATCGTTAGCCTTAAAATATCGACAACGAAATATCGAAAATAGCGTTACCGATACCTTTGAAAATCCGTCGTTCTTAAAATACCGTTACCGAAATAACTAAAATATCGTTACTTATATAACTTAAATACCATTATCGCTTAAAAAACAAAACCCCACCGTTACCGAAATAACTGAAATTTCGTTAAACCTAAAATACCGTTACCGAAATCAAAGAAAATAGCTCTGCTATATCGGTAAGGGTAAACCAATAGCTGGCCATATCGAATCGGTTACCATACATGGTTTATTCTGCAACGTAATTTTTAACTAATTTTTAGTAACCTGTTCTGCTATTTTACAGGTTTATTTCTGTGAGTGTATTCATTTTTAATAGCCCACTGTTTATTGATGAATGACATTTTTTTTTTTTTGTGTAAAATTATGATTGTTCCAATGCAACAGTACTTATTTCTTGTTGTAAATTTCATCTAAAAATCAGTTATTTTCCAGGTTGCATGTGGTACAGTAAAATGATGCAGCAGCAACGATGATGATGATGGAAGAAGAAATCTATTATTAAAAGAAAAACGACACAAGCTCTGAAATGACGTCTAAAAAAGGGAAAAATTACACAAAAATCATAGAGTGAAGTGACAATCATCATTGTTGTCATGGTTAGTGATTGTTAACAATCAAAATGCTTAAATGTACGTGCTATTTCTATGAAAAAATTTAAAAAAAAATCTCTTAGAAGAAAAAAGCCATTTCACACGAAAGAAAAAATACTCTTACACACTTATTGATTTGCCACACAGACTCCCCTTTTTATTTAATTTTATTTCTCAAGTACAGCCATCAATAGTCATTAATAATTTAATATTTATTTTTGATCTAATTTTTCAATTTTTATACTAAAATTTTTCATTGTATGTTCTTTAATTTCCTTTAATTCCGTAAAGACCACCGTTGTTATCTTTGATAGAAATTGTTCCGACTTTTCTATGATATATTGTATCTTTTCCATAGTTGCTTTATCGCCTTCAATGCTACCCTTGAAACCTTCAGCAGTTCTTTCGATGTAACCACATATTCCCAGCAATTTAGCTTGGGCTGCAACGAATGCCTCAAAAAGACCTTTTGGTATATTGGCTTCTACATGAAAATCGCGACTGAACAATTGGTGACTCATTATTTTAGAATTTCTATAGTTTTAGTTGAGGGAAATTTTAGGTTTTAATTATTTTGTTGAAATGAAATTGAAGTATTGAAAAATGTAGGTACTTATTTTCAAAAAAGACAGAAAAATTCCAAAAAAAATGTATTGAAGACAAGGCAATTAGCTGGTAGAAACTTCAAAATGTCTACACTCAACAAAAAATAAGTTAGGAGGAAAGTTAGTAAAATATTTTGTAAATCAAGTATACTATTTTTTAGCAAATTTTTTGCTGGAATTGTGTTTTCAGCTTAAATTTTAGTTATACTTATTCAGCACTTTACTGTTTTGAACTAATGTTTTTACTAATATTTTACCAATTTTTTACTAACAGATTGAAAAATATACGCAGAATGAAGTAGATGTTGATCCATGTAAAGATTTAGTAGAGACGAGGAAATGAAATCATACTAAAAAAAACAAATGTGGAAGGCTTTTGTAAAACAGATTTGGGATAAAACAACTTAAATTTTGTGTTGACACCGGCTTTTGAAAATAATTGCACATTAATTAAATTAAGGACAAAATACCCGATGAAAAAAGTTCCGATATAAAAATATATATAGCCATATATATAATTCCATATCACATCATAGATCAGCTGATCGAAAATTGGCATACATAACCTTATCTCATGAGATCCCAAGAGAGCTCATTTGACATAATTTTAGCAAAAAAATGGGCTTACCTAATTTGATCAAGTAATATTTAATTTGATACAATTTGATATAACTTAATTATTTCACAAATAATAAAACACATTTCCATATAAATCAATGAATTGGAAATTTAGCCTTGATTTAATTTTGACTTATGCACTGTGTTCCGAAGCTAAAACGTCATTTTGTTTTTCAATTATTTCCTAAACAACTAAACCGATCGTTTAAGTGTCTTTAGAAGATTAACTCATCTCTATCGTATCTTTCGATTAATGTAATATAGAAAGTTGCTGTAGTATTTGTTGTAATTATTTAGTTATCAAGTGTTTATAATTATAACGTCATTTAAAGAAAATTTTATAAATTAGGGGTTAACCACTTTTGTTGAAAATAAATCTGTATGAAAGAACATTTTTGTTTGTATCAAAAAACATGTATATTCGGTGACTTAGTCTTGTTTCTGGATACATATATCTTGCAATCTGGTTGTCGTCCACACTATTAATGTGCTAATCAGCACATTTTTTTTAGCAAAATAAATTAGTAAAATATTAGTAAAGCATTAGTTCAAAACAGTTAAGTGCTGATTACGTAAAACTAAAAGTTTATATAAAAACACAATTTCAGCAAAACATTTGCTGAGAAATTGTGTACTTCATATATAATTCGTTTTACTAACTTTTATACTAACTTATTTGTTTTTAAGTGTATACATGTTACGAAACCCTATACCAAATTTGACATTCGACATGCTAAGTGTTAACTCTTTTAATTTTTTCTACTTTGATATGTTGTCAGTTTGTATTCAAGTGTATTAAAAGTGCTGCCAATTTTGTTTTTCACAGACATATTAAGTGTGAGGAACAAAACATGGCTAATGTTATTAAATTAAGTCGCAATTCACACTCTATTCATCTCTGTCTATCCATATTTACTATTTCCCAGTATTGTTGACAGGAATTGTCATATTATTTTAAATTCTCTTTTGAAAATGACATTTTGTATCGTCAATACTCGGAAATAGAAGATATGGGTAGACAGGGGTGGATATCGTGCACATAGAGAAACAAAGTGCCAACCGAATTGAAAAGTTTATATTATTGGTAACAACTTCAGTGTTCCCATAGCACTTAGCCCCACAGAAGTAAAATAATGAATAAGGGCTATGAAACAAAAAGCTTCAATAAATTCGCCAACTCTACATCAGGTGGCGAGCAACAACTGTTTTAAGACTTATCTACTCGCGCAATTACAGTGTTACCATGTTTGAAGCCCTTCATCTCTCACCACCTTTCATCTCTCCACTAACCCCTTTCCAAAGAAAGCAAAACATTAATTAATAGGAAGAATTTCCCGAGTAATGCTTCTCTTTTTACAAAAAAAAAAATTTTTTCATTATAAGACTCAATAAATTTAATTTAACTTCCCGAGTAAAAATAACATTATACAATCTTATATAATGTGATACAGTTTCGTAAAATTTAATATAGCTACGTATGACAGCATGTATAGTAAGATACAATCGCACTTGCTACTCTAACATTTTGTAAAATGTATTGTTGTAATTCTTTAAGTTTTTTTTTAGAATTCTGTTATTCTACTGAACTGAAACCGTTATCATTTGAATTATATATAGTGTAACTTTTGTAACAGCTAACCCCAGCAAAACCACACATTACCAAATCATGGGTAAAGTAATGAATCGCCATAGGGCTTCATGCATTACTTTACACGCTACTTCACTGATGAATATTACAGGCGATGAGCCTCAAAGTAACTCATTACCTTGTAACTGGTTAGTTATATGGTCACATGGTGGTAGAAAGTAATGTGTCTATAAATAGATTTTCATAAAAAAACTGCATAAATTTTTTTTTTTCAGATTTTTTTTTTAATTAAATAAATAACTTTTTTTTATTAAATAAATAAATTGGTCATGCTGGGATTCGAACCTGGGGCCTCTGGTATTTAACAATTAGTTAGGCGAGAACTCTACCAATTGATCTATCGATACATACAATATTTTATTTCTTAACATGTAGATGAGTTGTTGTGCTTCGTGTTTTCGTTCGTGATGTCAAAAATATACACCTTACCATTATGCTTAAAAAAAAATCACAAAGTAATGTGTCTATAAATAGATTTTCAAAATATATATTATAATTCATGCATTATGTAATTGATGATCGGTAAGTCATTATTTTATGGTTTGAAGTAATGTAAAATGTAATGAGGTCTCATTACAAGGTAATCCATGAGTGTTCAATTATCGGTAACTCATTACTTCTTATTGAAAAATAATGATACAGGTAAGGAGTACACATAACAAGGTAATGCATTACTTTATCGCACCCATTACCAAAGTTTTGCTGGACGTTTTTTAAAAATTTAAATTATACGAACATTACGTTATGCTAAATTTTTTAAATTTATCCAATTCCAGATTTATAAAATAAGAAATTTTTGAAAATAATACATGAGAGCTTTAAGATCTTTTGTATTTTTTTAAAATGTGGTATTTCAATTTAAAAATTTTGAATATCTCGTACTTTGGAAAGTATTTTATTTTGACAATTTGAAATATAAAAAATTATTTTATTTTTTCAATCAAAATTTTTTGAAGAATGTGATTTTGTGGAAAATTTGTTGGCAATAAAACAGAAAATATTCCTCAAAATATATATACAAAACTAAAAATATTCAAAATCAACTGAATACTTTCAAAATTGTAATTTTATATTTTTTTCAAATAAAAATTAAAAGATTGTTCAAATTGAACAACGATTGATTTGTTTTTTTTATTTAAATAATCTTGATATTCAACAGTTTTCTTATAAAACCATGTTTGTAAAATTTAATTTTTTCTTACTTTTATCTAGTCACGTCTATATTAGCTATTGTCAGAATTGACAGTTTTTTTACGTAAATATGATGTATAACATAACAATTTTCGTAACATTTACAGTTTTTCAACTACAACGGAATTTAATTCTGTTATTTAATATTTTCTGTTAAATGACATTTTATAGAAAAAAAAAAATTTTAAAAACTCTTGTTATAAGCATGTCATCATCAACGTTAAAGTTATAGAATATGGACATATGTTATACCATACGTTATTAGACGGGAATATATAATTGTATTGGCAGAATTAAATTCATAGATGGGATTAAGCTAAACATCGTATTGCCCCATGTTGTGGAAAAGTGACGTTTTTGTCACACTTTTGTCATTAAAAGTATCTCATAGTTAAAACTATCTTAAGTGAACATCAAAATTTAAAATTTCAAACTCCAAGAATTTTAGTTTTACATACAAATTTTTGATTGTTGGGCATATAAAATTTAAATTTAACTATACGCTAAACTCAAATCGGGCTGTTAATAAATTTTTGTCGGTTTTTTGCAATTTTAATTAAAGTTTTAATAGTATCTACTTAAAATTTGTTTAAATAAATAACAATTTTCAATTAAATTTGTAATAGATATGCACAGAGAAAATTTCTTCGACGAGTTTTAATGAAATTTTTTCACTAAAACTGATGAAGTTTTCTTTTTTAATTTTTAGCGAGCTTCTAACCTCCGTATATTTACAAAAATAAAGCAAATCAAACATATTAGCTAGGTTGATAAAAGTATTTCGATCTGGCTAAAGATCTCATCAAAACCCGAAGTTTTAGAAAAGCTAGAGCCTGCTTAAAAGGCAGAGCTTTAGCAAAAAACATATTAATCATCAGTTTTATTGCATTATTGTCTTCTTAGTAATCAAACATGTGGCTAGGGTCTATTCGTAACAAACATCATGACGTTGCTAAGCTTTCTTTACAATGTGAATAAAAAACTTCTTAAACTGTATGAAAAAGATTCAAAGTTTTAATGAAACTTTAACATTAATCGTTTGCAATTTTTAATAAATAAAATGAAACTTTTCATTAAATTTTATGAAAAACAGCATTGATTTAATGAAAACTTTCAATGGGCGAGTTCCAGTAAAATTTCATAGAACTAATGCAAAAATTCATTGATATCATGCAGGGAATTCTCTCAGTGTGATTAATATCTTAATTGAAACTCAAAGCAGTTAAAGAATTACAAACAAATTTAATTGCTACTACAATTTCCTTAATAGGACCGGATTCAATTAAACTTTTAATTGGATTAACAAATATTTTAATTGAAAATCGATTTTAGTTTTCTCTGTGTAAATCTAAATTTTTACGTAGGAATAAAAAATTCACTGTATTTTTTTAAAATTCACGAAACGATTTGGTTTATTGCATATACCTCAAAATCCATTTTGGAAACAGGACATATATTTTTTATAAAAAAAAGGACCTATTACCTTTGTTTAACATTGCAATCTATAACATTTGCACATTAAACTGACCTTTTAAAATAGACACTACATGAAATTATATGAAAAAAAACGTTAGTTTCCCTTAGTTTGAAACACTTCATTAATTTCAATGAAGGTCTTATCGTTTGAAGAGAGAGAGAGAGAGAGAGAGAGAAAGAGTGAAAAAGCTATTTTACATTAAAATCTTATCAATTAAGTTGATATTATTATAATGGCTTTTTCATTACATTTTTAGAATTTTTTTCCTTTTTCTTGGTTAAATAGTTCATTATACGATGACTATAATGATGACTTACCTTAGTTTTTTTTTTATTAAAATTAACAACAAATACTGCAATACATATTACAGAATAAACTATGATGCAGTTTTCTTTAATGAAAAAAAAAACACAAAACAATGTACTATTATGCTCTTTCATAATACACTGCGTTGCAAAACTATAATTACACATTCATTTCACTAATTTTCGTAAGTTTAAAAAAAGTAGAAGAGTTTAACCTTCAGAAATATAAAATTACTACACACAGGGAAAAGATCAGTTGGAATTCGTTCGATATTACATTATTTATGTTGGTAAACAAATATTTTAGCTGTGTGTTCATACAAATGTTAATCAGGACCAGTTATTTTGTCTAGTGCAAGTTTAAAAATTAGCTTAAAAAACTAACTTTATTAGTGACAGACAATTGGTTGATTTCCCTAATTATACAATTTTAAATATGGTTATAAAAACTACTAGTATATGCAACCAAAATCTTCAGTAAACACAGCTATTTTATTATAATCATAACCCTTGCTCGCAATTGCCGTAACTATCATACCTTGTTCTGAACAAAATAATTGTTATTTAAATTTATTTTCATCGGGATAAACATTAATTGCATTTATAGTAATTAAATGTGCTAAAGTCCCAAAACTTATTTAACAAATTGTGAAAAGCAATCTGATGTAGGCGTGTCCCTATCCGGATTTCATTCCTGCCTAAGGAAATCTTCAGGGGACTTTGTTATTAGAATTTCTAGAGATATTTGTTATGTTAAATCACAAACTCAATGAGAATTTCTTGTCCTCGTCTAGGAGCGAGATTCAAAATTTAAAATATCAAAGAAAAAACAAAAACAACAACAAAAAATTGTCACAATTGGCTTTGTCATCTTCCAAATATTTGCTATTTATGTCAAATTAATTATTTAAAAATTACAAAAAGAAAATTAAAACAAAAATACTGATAGTAAAACATAGAAGTACAAAAATTTGAAATCATTAGAAAATAAGTAATAATATTAAAAAAAAACACCATTGTATAGTAGTAAAAAAACAAGAAGGAGATGCTGATGTGGTAATCTTAAATTTTGTGTACATATAAAGGCAAATTATTGTAATTGCTCGTTTTTCTTTAAGAATTTTAAACATATTTGTAAGGATGACTAAAATGCGCAACAATATTCTTCTTAAATTACAAAAACGGGTGCTTTAAATATTACCACATATTTGAAGCACCCGTTTTTGTAATTTAAGAAGAATATTGTTGCGCATTTTCAAAAAAAACAACTTTAAAAAAAATTACATATAAAAACAATACTTTTTGAAAAATGCAAAAAAAAAGTGCGCATTTCAAAAAAAGTACTTTAAAAAAAGTATCTGTTTTCAAAAAAAACATTTTTAAAAAAAAAAGGATCTTTTTTAAAATAAGTATCTTTTTCAAAAAAGTACCTTTTTCAAAAAAGTACCTTTTCACAAAAAAGTTTTTTTTTAAAAAATCTTTTGAAAAAGTATCTTTTTTCAATAAAAGTTAATTGTTTAACAAAAAAGTAAATTTAAAAAAGTAAATTTTTCAAAAAAAAACTTTTCTATAAAAAATTTAATCTTATCAAAATAAGTGCATTTTCGACAAAAAAATATCTTTTTGAAAGACTCTTTTTTTTTTTTAAATGGTACTTTTTGAAAAAGATACTTTTATTGAAAAGTTTACTTTTTTTTAGAAAGATACTTTTTTAAAAAGGCATTGTTTTAAAAGGTCCGTTTGTGAAAAAGAAATTTTTTTATAAAAGATATTTTTTATAAAAAATGATATTGATGTAAAAGAGATACTTTTTTGGAAAAAATACTTATATTGGAAAAGTAATTTTTCGAAACAGGCTGGGTACTTTTTTTAAATTTGCTTTTTTTGGAAGAAAGTGCTCTTTTTAAAAAGCCTTTATTTAAAAAAAGATTCTTGTTTTTGAGAAAAATACTTTATTTGTACTTTTGTTTATGAAAAAGGTACTTTTATGAAAAGGGTAGTGTTTTTGAAATGAGTAGTTTTTTGAAGAAAATAAACAAACATATACTTTTTTTATTTTTTAAAAAACAAAAAACTATTGTAAAAATGTATGTAAAATCATAAAAACAGTCATTTGATGTGGTTTGTTCTACAAATGACTGACAGTTACATTAAAACTGTATTACAATCCAAACAACTACATATTTTTAAAGCAGAAGTTTTCTGAGTGTAGTTATGCAACGCAGTGTATCGTTAATAGGGGGCCGGTTTAACAAATGCCAAGTAAATTAAATGTTATAATTTAAACGGGAAAAAATTTTTCAGAGTTATGTTTTTTTGCATTAAAAAAAAAAATAATTTTACTTTCAATGAAACAGTTTTAGCCGCTGATTGCACTATTCGGCAAATTTTAATTCTTGGAAGGACCTCCTCTTGCAATATATTATTTCCGCATAACCTTTGTATGCTGATCACAAATACGACAAACATTTTAAAAACCGTGCGGTTATTTTTCGAGATATGTGAACTTTTTTATTTTCACTAAAACGAACTTCAAATGTTAAAAACATTTTATATGTAGTTTTAAAATCTACTAAAGTTAAGATTTTATTTGATTATAATAAATGGTTTTAACGATGAAGGATGGTTTCAGAATTCTTTAAGGAATTGGAAATTTCGAAACTTTCTGTTTAAGCCCTTTAGTTTTTACAGCAGCTATTCTTTTTCGATGTTTTTTTTTAATGACACCTAAACTATACACTTCTACAAAAACATTTCGTATAAAAATTGCAAAATCATCAAATATTTCTGTAAATATTTGCAAAACAAATTGAAATTTTTACAATTAAAAGAATGATTGAACATAACAAAAAAATAAAAAATCATACAGTGAAGGGTAAAAGATAAAAAAATTAGAAAGAGACAGCAATCCATAAATTTAAGTTAAAATTAAGTTTGTTTCACATGATATGAAAAAAAACTGCGAAATTTTAAAAATCTGAAAATTTTGCCTTCATTTGCAATTGGATCTCTCTTTTTAGTAAATGTATCTCCCAAGTCTCGTGACTCGATTTTTATTGATTTGGATCTGAAAGGTAAAAGTTAAGGACAAAAAAAAAAAAAACAAAATGGATAAAACCTCTTGTAAGTTTGACATTTAAATGCTCATGAAATATTTAGGTGAACCATTTTCAATGTGAAACTTTGCACATCATAGTTTCTAGGTATAGGCTACCTAACGCTGCCAATAATTTCTCTTAATTCAGAAAACTTGAGAAATAAGAGGCTTCTAAAATCAGTTTTAACAGCTGTCGAAAATGTTTGAAGGAGCTCATATTAGCTATGCCAATTTAGTAAATGGACAATTGTGAAACGCGTGTAATTAAAAAACTAATTATGTTTTTTGAAAAACTATTTTTATTTATAACACATTATAGACTATTACTAATTCACTTTTTGTAGAGAGCCAGCGTTTCGCGATATTCTATTTGGCGTATTTTATGCTGATCCAAATCATGCTTTGAACGACTTTTATGTAAATTTTTTTATACTGCTTTTAATTTTTTTCTTCAATTCTTTAGAGCATTTTGGCATTTTCATACACTTTTTGGCATAAAAGAGCATGTTTTCTCCAACCACTTTCATTTTGAATTTTTTCACTTTTGAATATTTACAATAATGCTTATAATATACGATTTTATTAATATGCATTTAGAAAGAAAAAATAACATGCCTACTTAGCAGTGGTTTAAATTTTGAATTTTGTCCATCTACTTACATGATATAGATTAGGTGTTACTTATTTTTACCCCTCTACAAAATATTTAGATTTCAAGGCGTTCTGAGGGTCCCTGGCGGAATACCTCCCTTGTAAGTATCCTCCTACAGTAAGTTAATTTTAAGTATTAACTACCAACTCTGAAATCAACCATTAATTGTCTATATCATCTACAAAATAATGTTTATTTATCATTTTTAATTGCACGGCTACTTATTGTCAACTGTTCGAAACAAGAAAAATGAAATCCCAAAGGAGAACGAGTAGAAAATATTATATAAATATAAAAACCTCTTGCTAAAAGATATTTAATGATAACAATAACAAAGTATACAAAAAAAAACAAACTATTGTAAATAAATGAAAAGACATACATACTACCAGGTCATAAATACTGAGGGGATTCATAAAACGGCTCGTATTTGGTATAAAAGAAGAAAAGCGTATTTTCTAGTGCATACCATAGCAACACAATAATATTTAATAAGCACTCGAAATTCACTTTTTTCCATTTTTAAAAAAAATGCACGTGGTTGTATGTTTTGAACAGCTGTTAAATGCAAAGTAAATGACGGAACTAGCTCAAAATTTGACAGTAGTCTATTAACAGGTGGTTCTTGATGGGAGCAGTGTTGCATTTCATATAACTACGTGGGAGTTCGAAAAGTCAGGGACTTATTGATCCGCCCTCGTAATAAAGGTTTGCAGCAAGTAATACTTTAAGTGCATTTTTACAAAATTTTCTCACAAGTTTCAACTTTTATAAATGTGTTCATGTGGTCTACCTTTTTTGTGTTGCATTCATGAGCACAAACTTTCGTTCCAAAATTTGTCATGTACGCCCAGTGCTGGACGTAGGGTGTATAATATCAGGCGCGGCTCCAGGAAAAGATTTTGGAGAGGAAAGGTAGATTTTTTTAATACATTTACTAATCTTTTTGATTTTTCTGTATTGAACATTTTTATTTTTTGGGATTAAATATCACATTTTAACTTCCCCTGGACCGGAATCTGATAATATGCACCCTACTTCGAGCATTGTATAACCAAAACAATTTTAAGTTAAAACTCGGATTAATATAATGTCGTTCATAAATATTTTACCAACCCTGGAAATTTGTGTTACAATTTGTTTTGTATTTATGTTCCAATGTTTCAAACATTAAAAAAAGTTTACAAAAAATATTTATTTTGATTGGTCAATATAAAATATTCTCTTTTAAATATGTAGGAATATTTTTCTAAAGATATAATCGTTGATTTTAAGACGAAATGAACGAAATATATTTAAAGTACGACAATAATTGTTAAGGTACGTAATACCTCAAAATACACATTGTGTACTTATACATCCTTTTATAATGTACTCTTTAATAATATGTTAAAAAATATTTAAAAAAAAATAATAGATATAAAGGTGAATTAAAAAACCCCTTATTGGACCAAAAAAATTTAGTTAAAAAAAATCAAAGAAAAAAAGAAATTTTTTAAATTCAAATATCAATATATTTTAAACTTTATGACCTAGTATGCAAGTATACACATTAGGGCGGGTCGATTTAAAAATCGCTCAATGTTCAAGGAAAATCGTATTCTAGGGATCAAAATAAGAAACTTTGCCAAAGGCACCATACCTCTAAAACGAATTCTGATGTCCCGACTTTTGAAATTTTGAAAAATCCCACTTTGACCCATTTAGAGTGCCCCAATCAAATCCAACCCAATCGAATATATTTATACTCTATTTCTTCCGGAGAAGAAATAGAGACCCTAATCTTGGAAAGACTCCTCCTACTTTCTGAAATATCTCTATCCCGAGATTTGTACATTTTGCTAAAAAAAACACGGCTAAAAAGGCCCTCTTTTAACTTAAATTTTAACCTCTAGAATGATGATTTATGCATTAATCTGCTAGCGCGTCTCCCGGAGAAGAAGTATCTCCCATAATCTTAGAGAGATTCTTCCTACTTTCTGAAATATCAAAGTGGGCTTTTTCAAAATTTGAGCCTACGGGTCAAAAGTCGGGATATCAGAATTCGTTTTAGAGGTATGGTTCCTTCGGCAAAGTTTCTTATTTTGATCCCTAGAACACGATTTTCCTTGAACGTTGAGCGATTTTTTTGCCTCCATACAAATCGCCCCGGCCTAATAGACATGCTTGTTTTTATCTTGTAACCTAGACTACAAAAAGCCTAAAATCATCAAATCGGTACACATTTGTAAAAGTTATAAGACCATATATCTTTTATTAGGGTTGCCAGATTTAAAATGAGAAAAATCTGTACATCGAGCTGAAAAAATGTAAATAAAAACAGTACATTTTTCTGTTAATCATTAACCTTTAGTTCAATACATTAACCCCCGTATTCATAAAAATATTAAACATAAAACTTTTACAAAATACAAGTTTGTTATAATTTTTTTAAAAATAAAAATTATGTTTTTATCGACCTTTAATTGTGCAATGAAAATGAAAATTATTCAAGTTCGACGCCATACTCTATATTTCTTCATTAGGATATTGTCCTAACAAATAATCTATAGAGTTTTTTTGTTTTCAAATTTATTATTTGACCCTTTCAGGAATGTGTTGATAGATCTATTTCGGGAATTTTCTAGGTTCCCATCATCAGAACACGTTTTGAAAGCGGTAACAATCCCATGCCAAACATCAAACAAACATATGAACTAGTTTACTCACGACATGAGAACTAATATACATATGAGTTTGAAGTTAAAGATTATAACCATTGATCAAAAAATAAATTGAAAACTTGTTTGATGTGCAAAATCCACCTCTGGTGGATATTCAATACACGTTTTTTTGTTTCTCTCTCCTTTTTATATTTTGTTTAGGTTGTAAGCAAAACAGGGGAAGTAAACTTGGCGGTACTCTGCCTTTTATACAAGTTTGTTATAATTTTTATTAAAAATAAAAATTATGTTTTTTTCGACCTTTAATTGTGCAATGAAAATTATTCAAGTTCGAGGCCATACTCTATATTTCTTCATTAGGATATTGTCCTAACAAATAATCTATAGAGTTTTTTTGTTTTCAAATTTATTATTTGACCCTAATGAAGAAATATAGAGTATGGATTCGAACTTGAATAATTTTCATTTTCACTTTTACAAAATGTTTAAAATAGGCTTTTTAAGCGAATAAATGTTTATGAATACAGTTTTAAGACTTAGAATTTGTTTTAACTAAAATGTATTTGAAATCTGAATTAAGATATTTTATGAAAAGTTTATTAGCCTCTTTAGTTATTGCAAAATATGGAGGATAAAGGTCTAAAAATAAAAAGCAGTACTTTTGCGTACTGTTTTAGGTGCTATGACTAAAACAGTACTTTTTATAACCGTACACGCAAGCAATAAAGTTAGTAGAAAAATCTGTGAAAGGTTTTAAATTACACTTGTACTATTTTTGTACTAATTTTTAGAACAATATATTTTTTTAGTAACAATGTTTTAATATTCTCATTTTACAACTTACTCAATTTTTTACTAATTGGTGAAATTAAAAAAAATAATTGTTCAAAATAATAGTTACGTAAATTTTACTAAAATTAGTGTAGCGCTTACTAATTTTTTGTACTAATTTCATTATTAAAATTTAGTATTTTTTTGTTGCTGATTTTAGCAAAACAGTTCTAAATTGCAATTTTACAAACAATTCTACTTAAATTTTGTTGTACTAATTTAATTGGGCTCTATGAAACAAGACCCCAATGAAATAAGTCCCCAAGCCAAAAATGAAATAACGCCCCATTTTTTGGGGCTTTATTTCATTATGAAGCAATACCCCAAAAAAAATGAAATAAACCAACAACCAAATGAAACGAAACCCCAAAATAAAATGATATAACACCGCAATTTTGAGGCTTTATTTCATAATGCAATAAAGCCCCATTTCGAAAATGAAATAAGGCCCCAATTAAAAAAAAAAACAAAATTATATATTACTTTAAAATATTTCTTTATTCCTAATTAATACATAGCAAAAAGGCTGAAAAAAAAATCGCGCGATTTTTTTTTCAGCCTTTTTAAAATAAAAAGATTAATAATATTTAGTATATCAATACAGTTTTTTTAATATTTTTTAGTAGTATATCACAAAATAAAACTAAATTTATAAATCGTATAATCGCACACAGAAAAAACTTTATTTCGCGAAGCCGCCTGCCGCGTTCTACGGAAGAAAAAACCCCCTAAGAGCGGCCAAAGGCCGCCACACAGAAAAACTTGTTTTTACAAATTACTTGATGTCTTAAAAATATAAGATTTCAACGGATTCGACATCTGATTTGAAAAACAAGTTCTTGTGGGTTGCGGCCTTCGGCCGCTCTTAGGGTTTTTTTCCTCCGTAGAACGCGGCAGGCGGCTTCGCGAAATAAAGTTTTTTTCTGCGTGCGACATAAAAGAAACTTCAAAATTACTACACGGTATAATCTCACTTACTAATAGCAAATAACTATTTACATTAATAACTTGATAATTCATGCAGTAATTATAACGGTTATTTGCTTATATTACTTAAAAATTTTGATTTTTAAGAAAATGAAATAACACCCCAAAAATATTATTTGGGGACTTATTTCATTTCTCATATTGGGGGCCTTATTTCATTATGAAGTAAAGTCCCAAAAAAAAAATGAAATAAAGTCCCCAAAAATGAAATTACACCCCAACTTTTTTTTATCGAAATTTTTGGGGTCTTATTTCATTTTAGGTTGGGGACTTATTTCATTGGGGTTTTGTTTCATAGAACTATTTAATTGTGCTAATTTTATTAAAATTTAGTAATTTATTTTGCTGATTTCAGCAAATCGGCTTTGAATTACATATTACAAACCTTTTTATTAAAATTTAGAAGTGGCTAATAATCATTTATACTAATTTCATTATACTCAAAATAGTTAAATTTCCAGTAAAAAAATTAAAAAAAACAGCAGAATTTCCTGTAGCCATTACAGACTTTTTTAATGTACATGTACTGTAAACAACAGTACGTCTGGCAACCCTATTTTTTATCTACCCGAGATGGTCAACTTTGACAAAACACTACTCCCCAAAAATGTTATATTCACACCATATACGACATTACAAGAATCCGCTTAATATGTAGGAAAGTCAGTCACTGTTATAAAGAAATATTATTGAATTGTAATAAATTGAATTTATGATGACCTTCCGGACTGCACAACAAGTCAACCATAGCGACGTTTCCCCTAAAGAGATTTAAATAAAGAAAATTTTGTTATTTTATTTCAATACACTTTAACAAAAGATCGAAGCAAAGCAAAAGGGATGCTGTTATTGCTGGGGTGTATAAAATCAGGAAGTATTGAATTTTTCTTTTTGGAAAATTGGAAAACTAAATAAACACCTGGGTGTGTGTGTGACATTGTGAACATTAATACAAAGTGCGTGTTTTTCTATATTTTAGAACATGATTTGAAATAATTATACAAAAAAGTGCATGTAATCATAAAAATACGTGTTAGTTTAAGTTCGAAAAGTATTTAAATGTATAGAAAGCAAAAAAAGATTTTAAATATATTTAGTTGACTTTCTTTTTTTTTTTTGTAATTAATAGTGTAAAATATGGAAGTAGTAGAAGTATACGAATATTAAAATTACTTGTAATTGTTTTTCTTAAAAAAAAAAAAATCTCAAATAATAAACATCTCTAAGAAGACTGAGATTTTAAAGAATTGCTTCTTTTTGGACAATAAAAATAATTCGACTGCTTTAAAGACGTCACCCTAAGCAATGAACATTTCTTTGGAACTTATTGAACCCACTCTTCCGTTTTATTATTTTTTTTTCTCGTAGTTTTCAATTTTTATATCCAAATACCGATACAAAAGAAAGTCACTAGACTTTGGAAATAATTGTCTATATAAATAATTTTCATATTGGTTGAAAGTTTTGTGGCGGTATACAAATATCGCAGTTTTTTTGATAGGGTTTGTGCGCCGTTTAACAGAATTAAATTTTGTGAACGGTATTAATTCATGATACATCAATTTGACGTTAGCGCACCAGTAACAGGATATGATCATCGCGATGAAAAAAGTTCCAACATAGGTATATATAGTCATTCCATATCTCATCACATATCAGGTGATCCAAAATATGGCATACATAATATTATCTCATCAAATCCCATATAATCTCATTTGATAAAACTTGATACGAAAAATTGGTATTTCTAATTTGATCAAGTTATATATAATTTGATACAATTTGATCTTCATAAAATTATTTTTGTTTTTGTTTCACATTCCCAATAGTAAAAGAAAATAAATATAAATAAATATAAATCTATGAAATGGAAAATTTGACATGATTTTGACTTTTACACTGAGTTTCATAGCTATAACGTCATTTTGTTTTAAAATTAGTTCTTAAACAACTGAACCGATCGCTTAAATGTCTTCCGAAGATGAACTTATCTTTCGATTGATGCAACATAGAAAGTTGTTATTGTACGTTGTAGTTTTTGGTTTGGTTATTAAGTCATTAAGTTTTTATAATTATAACGTCATTTTAAGAAAATTTTAAAATTTTATAGAACATTTTTCATAAATTCTACCAAATTTAAGTCGAGATTTTATGGTTTAACAATCCTACTTACTAGATTGAAGACAAATAATTTTGATAGAAAAAAACGTTAATTTCTATAGATAAATGTCGCATATTATGGGTTTTTCGGCCAAATCCGATTCGGTTATTTTTTATAGTAAAGCTTTTTACCTTTGGGCTTTTAATTTTTTAAGATTTTCTGATTTTACTTATAAAATATTATTTATTCTACTAACTATGAACTTTTTAAAAGTGTAGTTTTTACTTTTGCTTTTACAATTTCCTTTAGCTTAAAGACATTGCATTTGGTTTCTATTTTGTAATCTCTGATAAGTATATTTGTGGTGTAATGGTTAGCGCGTTGGACTGTTACACAGATGGTCCCGGGTTCGATTCCCGGTGACGACAACATCAATATAGAAAAATAATAAGTATGAGTTTGCTATCACTTATATGTATCGCTGCGCCCACCTTCGGTGTTCCCATAGCACTTAACCCCACCGATGTAAAATAATGAATCAGGGCTATGAAACAAAAAGCTTCAATAAGTTCGCCAACTCTCCATCAGGTGGCGAGCAACAACTGTTCTGAGACTTATCATCTCGCCAAATTACAGTGTTGCCATGTTTGAAGCCCTTCATCTTCCCCCACCTCTACTATTCCCTTTACAAAGAAAGCAACACATTTAATTAATAGGAAGAATTTCCTGATTTCCTGTTGCTTCTCTTAAAAAAAAATTTAATATAAAAATTAAAAATATAAAAAATTATAGAAATTTTTTGTTTTTACTGTTTTATATGTACTTTTATACATGGAAGTATATATGGTCTGATATAAAGCTATATCAATTATATATGTATGATGAGTTAAAAAGATCAACTTGAATATAACATAAGATATAATAATATATGATTATATATAGCGCCATATTAGAAATGTTCGTAAAAATAGGTATGAGATGTAAGTATTTATTGTTACATATTGCCACATATATAATAAGATATCACTATATTAAGCTATACACGACTATATGTAAACTTTTTCGTCGGGATCACAAACTTACAGTATTGCGGTAAATTTTTTCAAAATACTTGTTTTTCGCGTATGACATTCAAAATCATATCTAAAATTGCCTAACATATTTATGTATAATACTGCGCTACACAGGAAAATCACTTTTCAAATGACCTAGTGTATGTTGTAAGTCTAACTGAGTGTATTACAAAACCGGTTTGAGAAGTTGCAATATGACCTAAAATTTTCGAGATAATAATTAAAATTTCAGTTTTTTTAACTTTTTCAACTTCTGCGAGGGTTTTTTCGAATCTTTTTTTAAAACAACAATATTCATGAAGATAGTGGTTTCATGAGTAAAATAAAAATTAATTTGCTAAACTCGGTTACAAGTTGACTAAGTTAAGGTCAGTGTTGCCAGATCTGAAAATGTTGAGTCATTTTGACTATTTTTACTATGAAAAATAATGCTACGACGTTGTATACCTTTAAAATTATGATTATGATATTTTTTAGTACGAAATACGCCAAGAAGTGTTCAAAAATATAGCATTTCTATTCTCTTTATCGAAAAATCTTTTTAGTTATATTTTCTAGAAATTTCCAAAATCGCTGTTCAAACAAGTTAAGAAAAAATTTGATTGAAACATTTTTAGAAATCGAATATTTTTGCACGTTTTGTGGTTTAGTAACAAATATACATCATTTTGACGATTTTTTGACAATTTTTTAGAACGAGATCCCGATTTTGACGAATTTTTTCAAAAAATTTGACGATTTTGAATTCAAAAAGACCGGCAACACTGGGTATGGTTCTTATTAAAAAAATCTCTGCATATTTATATTAATAATAAAAAGAAAGTATATATATAAAAATTTACATTCGGTTAAAAAATAACTGAGTTTCCGAGTAAAAACGTTCATATACAATCAAATCTTATTTAATATAAGATTATATAAAAACATATAGTTTTATATAGCTTATATATATATGTCATCACATATTATCATATATACACGACAAAAAAGTTCCCATATATCATATATGATTATATATAGTATCACATATTTCTAAACATCATATCACATCACATTTCATCTGATCCGTAAAATAGCATTCATAAGCTGATATCATGGTATAGCATGGGATCGAATCTCATATAGTTTGATATGAAAAATTGGTCTAACAAATATGATAAAATTATATATATAATATCATACAATTTCATCTAAGTTTTTTAATGAAAAACTTAATTCATGGGAAATTTCATCCCGAAATGGCCCGATTAAGTTGTATCAAATTACAACTAATTGCATCATAATAGATTAATTTATATACAATTAGAAGTGATTTGATATAGTTTTGTCCGAATTTTGTCCTCACTCAATTTTATAAAATTATACGTTATACACTGCGTTGCATAACTATAATTACAAAAGATTTTTGCTATGTTTTTATAATATTACAAACATTGTTCTAAAACTTATAACTATTTTTAAGAGTGTGATAACTGATCTTTTATTGTGAATAATTTTTGAAATTACTTTATTGATTTAAGAGAAAAATTGTGTAATAATATTTTGTTGGTGTTTCATAACAATAATTACATATAACGGTGAAGAAATAAGAATAGCAAATAAAGAAAAATTGAAAATATATTTTTATTTAATATGCAGTTTTAACAAAATTTCAATAAAATGCTGAGAGGTGATTTTGAAAAAGAGTAAATTTCACTCATGCACACTCATCACGAAGAATTATATCCTACTCACACTCACTCACTTTCCCGTGACTAAAATTAGGTTTCACTCACACTCTTGCGTGATTCACGTGAAGCATGCACAATTCTGCTCACGTTCCCATCTCTAATTTGAACAAATAATTCACCTAAAGTAATTAGGAATCATAATATGGTATTCTAATTACTACATTATGATTAAGGAAAATAAGAGGGTATGTTTGTCACAACGACAGTAACATGGTTGTCACAACAATAGTAACATGGTTATAAAAACCATAATAACATCGTTGTCACAACCATAGTAACATGTTTTGTCACAACAATAGTAACATAGTTGCCATTAATTAATTCTTTTAAACTCTGACCAGAAGACAGTTTTCTACTAATATTGCGTGTTTATATGATGAAATTATGTCTATTTTTTCAGCTTCCGTAAAACAACATAAATGTGGGAATTTATTTATTAGGAGTAT
The DNA here is from genome assembly GCA_021234595.1 of Delia radicum. Taxonomy (NCBI): domain Eukaryota; kingdom Metazoa; phylum Arthropoda; class Insecta; order Diptera; family Anthomyiidae; genus Delia; species Delia radicum. The sequence continues at coordinate 208,879,088 of CM037852.1, read as the reverse complement.
TATTATTTTTTATTTTTTGCAGTTCATGTTAATATATTGTTGGATGATGTTAGTCGGTTTGGTAGTTTCCATAAAGGTGGTACAATGTACTTATTGTGACACTCCAAACTAAGCAAATGAAAGCATTGTCTACGTTTTAAGACAACAACAAAATAAAACCCAACTGAAGTCTTAAAATGCGTGAGAAGTGGTTCATGTAAAGTAAAACAAAATATTGAAGAAATGAGAGAAAACAATTTAAATTGTACATCATAATTTGTTTAAACTTATTGTACGTATACATTAGGGCTATAACTTTTTTAAATATTTTGCAAGTATCCAAATTTTGATAGCATAGTCTAATAAACCATAAAAAAAAAATTTCACAGAAGTTCGATGAAGTTTTAAATTTGTATTTTTTTTTTCATTTTTCATAAAAAATATCATATTTTGTTGTATATATGTCCAAAAAAATAGAACAGTGATTATCAATTAGGTGTGAAGGTAAAGTTTCCACACCAAACGCGATTTTTTTTTTTAATTTCAATAAAAAAAAAATGCAAAACTTTTTATTTTTCCTAATTTTGATATAACTAAAATTTGAGTCCTAAATATTTTAACCATTATATTATATATAAAATTATATATACAACCATATATACTAGGGCGGGTCGATTTAAAAATCGCTCAACGTTCAAGGAAAATCGTATTCTAGGGATCAAAATAACAAAATTTGCCGAAGGAACCATACCTCTAAAACTAATTCTGATGTCCCGACTTTTGACCCGTAGGGTCAAATTTTAAAAATCCCACTTTAATATTTCAGAAAGTAGGAGGAATCTCTCCAAGATTATGGGAGCTACTTCTTCTCCTGGAGACGAAGTAGCAGATTAATGCATAAATCATCATTCTAGGTGCCCGTTAAGAGGTCAAAATTGAAGTTGAAAGAGGGCCTTTTAGCCGTGTTTTTATAGCAAAATTTACAAATCTCGGGGTTGAGATAGGGTCTCTAGTTCTTCTCCTTAAGACGCTCTAGTAGATGAGTGTATAAATTATATTCGATTGGTTTGGATTCTATTGGGGCACTCTAAATGGGTCAAAGTGGGATTTTTCAAAATTTGACCCTACGGATCAAAAGTCGGGACATCAGAATTCGTTTTAGAGGTATGGTTCCTTCGGCAAAGTTTGTTATTTTGATCCCAAGAATACGATTTTCCTAGAATGTTGAGCGATTTTTTTGCCTCCACACAATTCGACCCGGCCTAATATATACCTTTTGATATGAAATTAAATAACATGTTAAAAAAAACTTTTTTTTGATTACAAAATTTGGTGAGTAAAGTTTTGTTTTTGCAAAATGACCTGAAGTAAAGTTTTTCTACCAAATGCTCACCTTGCGGTGCTATGCCAAAAATTTAGTTATAACCCTATTATACATGCAAAAAGTACATTCTTTATAAACAAGTACTTGTTATTTAAAATATGTGTTGTGTTGGTATTTAGAAATGAAAATCAAAGAAAGTACATTATTTAGATCTTAAGAAAGCGTTCTAATTATTCAGTTCTTTTTTTCTTGTTCTGGCTAATTTACACATAAAAGATAATAAAATGTGTTATGAATAAATTAATTTATAAGAAACCATACCTTCGAATTTTTAATAACATGTCAAATATGTAAATTATAATTAATATTCTTTTATAGTACGAAAGGGAATGATGGGGAATGATGAGGAATAATGTGTGGACCTCCATCTGGGTTTTGAGGTACATAAAAATATATCAAATACAAATGAAGCTGCTATTATATATAAGCCAACCCTTTTTATTGGTTATAGGTATTTTTCTTGTGGTAACTAATATAAACAACCCAGCAAAAACTATCATTACCAAATAAGTGGTTATAAATTGGAAACTCACAACTTATTATTTGACATCTAAACTCATTAAATTTGTTTGGAGAGGTCGTGTTTGTAAGTAATCACACTTACCCGCTCGTTTATAAAAAAAAAAATTAAAATAAGTTGTTTTTAGATTCTAAATAATAAGTTTTTACATACTTGGTTACGAAGAGTTGAAATAAAGGGGTTTTCAATAAGAACTTGACAACTTATTTTTAAAGAAAACTCAAATTTTTTGGCCATCGGCTTCAATTCTTGAGTCAGCTTTAACTTGTATGGGTGTAAACCAAGATCCTTACGCAAAATTCGGCATAAAGTGGTCTTGGCGATGACCGCTTCTTGAGAACGCCGCGGAATCAACTGATTTGGATCATTTGCTATGGACGCCTGTACGGCATCGATATTTTCGGCACTTCGACCAACCCATTGTCTCACTGGCACGGCAGCATCACACAATGAATATGTAGACTCAAATTTTTGCACTAAACTTGTTATTGCTTGTCTACTAGGGCGAGAAGAACGACCGAAAATTAGAGTTAACGCTCTTGTTGCGGTCACCGACTCCGAATACATTTTTATAATTTGCATACGTTGTTCGTTCGTGTACTTTACCCTTGATGAAAATGTTGAATTTACTGCAGAACAGGAAAGTAACAGTTAGATGATCAGTGAAATAGTGCGTTCAAAAATTAAATTCAAAGTTGTCAAGTACCTATTGGAAAACAATACATAAGTAGTTAAAAAAGCGACCACAAACAATTAAAAAACAAGTGTGAATCCCATTTCAAACTATATGTTAAAATAGAAGAATTACGAATTTAAAGATTTTTTCCAACCATAATTTTTAGACTTAAGTTTAGACAAATAAACAATAAATAAAGTCATTTCAAAAAATATTTAGATCTCTTATAGTTAAAATACACTTAAAAAATAGCTGGATTCAATGTAAATTTGAAAACGAAATATTCTTTTATTTCAACCTGACCTATTAAAACGGAGTACACCACTGGATGCATTATTACATACTTAATTTGTCATTAACTAAATAAATATATATTGTTCAATTTAAAAAACCTGCCTACATTTTTAATCCGGCTTCAACAGAATGCTGGGAGAATAATGAAGGTATCATACTATGATAATTTATAAATATTTCCATAACCATAAATAATAATATTAAGATCAATTGGGAACCATAATATGGTAATCTAATTATCATATTATGATTAAGAAAAAGATAATAGTATGGTTGTCACAACCATAGTTACATGGTTGTCACAATCATAAATCCAAAAATATATGATGCTTTTCGAATATGGTTGCCCCACCCATGTTTATTTTTTGTAGGTGCAATAGGCCGTTATGAAGAAGTGAAAATTTTGTATTTCACAATAGTGCAGAAGGTAAAAATATAAAATGTTGTTAATGCAAACAGAAATGAGATGACATTACAGGGATTCGAACCTGTAACTCCAGGTTGTGATTCAACCGATCTACCTTCTGAGCTATCTCGATATGTTATACTTGATAGATAAAACTTAAATGACTTGCACAAACTTACTTTACTTTTCATCTTACAAAATATCAAAAAAAAAAGTAGTAGATACCCAGGTAGAAATTTGGGATGGTACAAAAAAACGAAGAGTTTTCAAAACGTTTGTTTTTGATGGTACTAAAATAAAAGCGTTTCCAAAGCGATAATTGCAAATAATACGAAAAAAAAAGCATTTAAAAAACATTATTTTGGATTGCTATTCGAACGTTCGGACAAAGTATTTTAGGAATCCTTTTTATACAAAACTTACAAATATTTGTGAAATAAAAACACTGTAAAAACATTGGTTCAAAGCGTTTTTCCAACGTTTGTAAAAAGTACTTTAGAAGTTCTTATCGTACAAATTTACAAACGGTTTATAAAATGAAACCAATGTAAAACCATTGCGTTAAAGCGTTTTTCTAACATTTGCCAATAGTACTTTAGAAATACTTTTTTTTTTACAAAATATTTTACTGATTAAAAAACAACACTGTCATAAGGGGGTCTATCTATATGCGTACTCGGTTTCTTATGCAATTTTTTTATATAATGAAATATATCTATTTTCCAATAGAGGGCTTTTATTTTCATATTTGAATATTCGATTTTTAATTTCATTGATTTTATTGATATGTTTTTATATATAAAATTTAAATCTATTTTTTCTTTTGTGGTTGTCACAATATCGTTTCGTCAAAATTATGTTTTATGTTTATATTTTTTATACTTAATCACATTTCCCTTAATTTAAAACCCTGAAGTAATACTTTTATGTTTCAAGCTTATTAATTTATATTTTGTTACTTTAAAATATATTTTAATTAAATTCAAAAAAATATTATTTTTCAAAATGTAAATATATAAAATTGTTTAAAATTATTATTCTGATATTTGTGTTGAAAACAATGACAAAGTACTTTAATTGTAGCTTTTTTAACGCTTAGAGAACGTTAAAACTGTAAATTGGTATTTATGAACAATTCATAAAGATCTTTAAAATTTGTCTTTCGAGCGTTTTGACAATGTTCAAAATTACAACCCTCAAAGCGGTTATCATTTGGGTCGTTTTCATAACGCTTAATAACTGTAAGCCAAAATGTTCTGCAAATACTTATTTAACGATTGAAAAAAGCATTTCAAAAATTTTGTTTTGCAATGTTTTGAGAACGTTATAAAATACCATCCTCAGACCGTAAATTTGGGTTATCATTTTGCACATTCTCAAAACGCTTTAAATTTGTAATTTTGTATGTTCTGAAAACGCTTGTACCATCATGAAAAATGCTTTTAAAACGTTTTAAAGATTGTATTTTTCTACCTGGGTACTTACAAGAATTGAAAAAATAATGCGTATAGAAACTGATTTTCAAAAAGTTGTTATGTTATAATGATACAAATAAATACTTATAGTTAATACATTTTTTTTTTTGTATTGAGATAATGTGAAAAACAACTACTTATTAGTAACTTTTTATTTGCATTAAAGTAATGGAGTCATTGCTGGAAGTCTAAAAATAATGATACATCATTACCATTTCAATACTGGGTACTTACAAAAACGACCTCGTAGAACAAAAATAATGCATTTTGACCCCGAACTACAGTGGTCAACTTTAATAGACACATGTTTGTGAAAATTTGGTTGGCAACGCTGTAAGTCATGATCCGTTTACCTTGCCGGAAACAAACTCATGGTGTCGGAATCTTTAAAATGTGTACATTATATTATTATTAAAACACCAAGCCAATTTTTTTCATATAACTGGCGGGAAAAGCAATTTAAATTAGGAAAACTAGGATTATACACAACAATATATTGCTACATGTAAAGTTTTGGGAAAGTGTCATACTTAACTATATTAAATTGAACACAATTGGATCACATTATTCAAGATTATACAATATTGTTTTTAATCGGGTGATGTTAGAATATCTACACGATGAAAAAAATTAATATAATACATTAAAGAAATGTATCCAATTTGATATAGCTTTATATCTAATTGAAATAAAATTTGATCCGGAAAATGGTGCATCGTATTATATATAAATGAATTATATTACATTGGGTTTGATATAATTTGATACGATTCAGTAGAGTGAAAATAAATTTGTTAATTTGAATACATTGGGCCGATTATTAAGAGCACAATTTAAATTTTACGTTCAGGAAAATTTTAATTTCATGTGTTTAACTATCAAAAAATTTGTATGTAAATTTGTAACATTTTTGGAGTTTAATATAAGTTTATAATAAGACATTTTCAATAGATAAATTTTAAGTAGAATGGTTATGGATTTCAAAACAAAACCGCCACTTTTCCACAACTTAAAAAAATATATATTTTTTACGTGGGGAAATAATATAATAACGTAACATACTGTAAGATATAATTAAATATGATACAATTATATAAAAAATTAGCTCTTCTCAGATTTTTTTTACTATTATAATGCATAAATCTTTTTTTTTCGTCTGTATGAGCTCTTAGCATATGTTAAACTGGTTCTTGTGAACAAAATTAAAAATTTTGTAAGTTAACTAACTCAGAAATGTTAACTCCGGAATTATATAATTATATCTAAAGCCACTTAGAAAAATATTATTCATAAAAGTAAGTGTGTTTTTGCAATGGACCATATATAATCATATCTGAATTCAATTAAAAAATATTCAAAACATTGCACCTCATATATTTCTATATTATTTTCCATATAACAATATATGGCTTTATACGAAATTATAAAGGAATATATTTTTAATGTTGGCATGAAGTCATATACATATATGTACATTTACATTTACGAACACTTATATAACTCTACATTGAATTTATAGTATAATTAGGTATATTAAGTGTAATTGTACATAAGACAATATAAAATAAAATATTTTTTTATATAGCCCCATATAAATATTATCGAAGCAACACAAAGCTATTATACACAAATATTTATGCTATATGACTATGTTTATATGACTATATAAATTTATACATTTAAACATTTATTTGTATACAATTATATCTGAATATATATAGAAACTTATTTACTTGGAGTGGAAAGTAAAATCGTACCATACTATAAATGATGTCATACTTCACTATATTAAATTTTAGGAAACTGGATCGGGTATTGAAATTATCTTAACTCAACATCCCAATTTAAAATATCAAACTCCAAAAATGTTTGTTTAGCATATAAAATATAAATGGAACTGTACGAAAAATTTGAATTTAGCTCTTATTTTTTTTTTTATTTTAAAATTTTTTTTACCTAACATTCTAAATTGAACTGTATCAAATTAAATCAAGCTATATATACAATTGTATACACCTTTCGGATCAAATTTAATATGATTATATATGAAATCGTATTAATTTAGATATGGCACTAAATTAAATTTTTTAATCGAGTAAACATTGCTTTTTGAAATTTTTAAGTAAATAACTTCCAATGAATTTTTTGTAAAAGCTCCCATAGTTTTAACATTTAATGCACGAATTCATGTCTTTACTACACTAAGAGAAGGTTAGTATACAAATCAGTAAAACAGTTTTCAATCTCACGTTTCAATTAGTATACTAATTTTTAGTATAATGGTATTTTTTAGTAAAATTTTTTGCTATTCTTATTTTGCAAATTAATATAGTTTTTACTAATTTTGGTTGCTAATTGAATTTTAATAACTTTTGAAACCTGATTTGCTAAAATGAGAAAAAACCTTACTAATAATATAGTTTTTAATGATAAAAATTATTTGAACCAGAGACACGATAGTGAAAAATCATGAACTTTATTTATGCACTTAAATATTAGCTACAATCAGGAAAAAAAATGTTATCATACTGATTATTAAAATGTTTCGTAAATCATTTGTGATAATTTTTCCATCATATTTACGAAGTTTTCGTAAATACGATGAAGAGTTTATAGAAATCTAAGATAAATGTTTCATGGATCATGATGTGAGCAAGATTATTCAAGTTCAATATTCGTTTTTTGTTAAACAAAAAACCGTGCAATGTTTATTTATTTATTAAACATTGCACGTTTTTTGTTTAAAAAAAAACAAATGATCTTGAACTTGAATAATCTTGCTCACATCATAACTTATGATAAAAATTTGAAAAATAAACTTTTAGTTTTTTAAAATTCAGAAGTAAAACATTTGATTCATGGATCTTCATAATTTCATAAAAAAGTTTCATTAACTTTGTGAAAATAATTTTAATCAATTGAAATTAATTTTACAAATTATATGTTTATTTATATATACAGCACTAATTTTAGCAAATCTATTTCCATTAAGAGTTTACTACAATTTTGCTAAATTTAAGGGACCGTAACGGTTACAAGTGACATCAAAAAAGTTCCTTTATAACAGTTATTTTGTGGCTTAAAAAGAAAAAAAAAACATAAAAAAAGTTATTTTTCAACTTAAAAATAAAAGCGGATGAAACTCTTAAGAGGACAGTTTTATTTCGCCTTCATTAAATAAAACTCTTTTGAGGAGTTTTATTTTTTTCGTATAAAATAAAACTCATTTGAGGAGTTTTATTTTAAAACTCATTTGAGGAGTTTTATTTTTCCGTCAGAGAATAAAACTCATTTTATGTAAATTAACACTCAAAGCTTGCCGTTTGCCATATCATTACAATTTGTAATTCAGTGTAATCTAATCACTTGCAGTCCCATTGAAAAAATCGACATTAAAATGAAAACATGTGGTTTTTAATTGTTATTGTTTGATTCCTATTATTAAATGGTTGTTGTTTTATTTCTTATATATGTAGATATGGAACAATAAAGCGAAGGAAGTGATAATGAGGATGAAAAAAGCTTTCTATGAAATAGACAATTTTTCTCCAATTCCCTTATCGATTGATAAACCTGTTTTTGATTTCTGGGAGGCTAAAAGAATACACTATCCGTACTTGAATACATTGGGAAAAACTATACAGTGTGTACCTGCAACCCAGGTAAGCGTGGAAAGAGCATTCTCTGCTCTTAAATTGATATTGAGCGGCCTGTGTTCAAAACCTTTCCGCAGAAAAAGTTATGTTCGCTATATTAAATAAATAAATTACTAAACACATTATAGCAAATAAAGTCAATAAAAAAAAAGAAAATAAACAACATGAGTTTTATTTTAGGCGGAAAAATAAAACTCCATAAATGAGTTTCAAAATAAAACTCCTCAAATGAGCTTTATTTTCTGACGTGAAAAACAAAACTCCTCAAAAGAGTTTTATTTCAGACGGAAAACATAAAACTCCTCAAAAGAGTTTTATTTAATGAAGGCGAAATAAAACTTTCTTCTTAAGAGTTCCATCCGATGTTTTATTTTTTCGTTGAAAAATAACTCTTAACTGTGGAGTTGAGATCGTTTCCTTAAGATCACAATAGATTCTGAAAGAGCACTTAAATACGAATCATTTGGTAGTATCATTTGGAAAGAGCACTTAAATACGAATCCGTTGACTCTAATATAGAGAGTTTTTGAGTTAAAGTTTCCGAGATAACTGTTATTTTCGGTCTCTGCTAAATTTTAGTTACTTCTACTAATTTTTTTACTACTTATACTTTACTAAAAAATTGCAAACGATCTGCTGGCCTAATATTAGCACAAAATCTGTAACAATTACAGACTTTTTTTGTAAGTTTTACAGACATTTTTATTTGAGTGTACATTCCATTTAATTGCCAATAAATTCGTTTGTATTAAATTAGATTTGCAATGTAGACTGTCGTTTACAAATGAGTGTTTACTATTGATCCTTTCAAATATTGTACCACATTGATTTCACACCATTTCTAAAACCAACAATCTTAAATGCCTGAATAAATATTTTACCTTTCTGTTTACAAGAACAGACACTCAAAAAAAAAGCCGGTTCGAATAGTTGAAAATTCAGCTACGACAATAGAAAAGAAATACCTGAATTTGCTAAAGTAGAATTTTCAGTGAAGTTGAGAATCAACTTCTGCTAAATTTAGGTGACCTAAATTTTAGCTAAAAAAGTTGTTAAAAATTTTAACTAACTAATCTGTAAAAGACATTGAAAATACTAGTTAAATTTTGCTAAGAATTTAGCTAATTTAAATTTTTTTGCTAAAATTAATGCTTAAATTTAGCTCAAAATCCGAATTTTTGGATTTAACGTATTCGACCGAAGGCAGATCCATAATTATTACCGGAAGGTTGATAGATGGTTCATAAAACTTAATAGTTACTGACTAACGATTTGTATCTATCTCGGTTAGTTTCCAAGATATAGTCTATTTTATGATTTTATAATAAAATTACGAGAAAATAACGTCACCCAGTAGAAATTTCCAACCGTACCAAAAAAATAGTACTGGCAAAACACTGCTGTTTTTGTTAAACCCATTGTGTTAAAAACTTACCAAAGGTGCAACTAATATTGTACTAGGAAAATACAATTTTGTTTTGCCAGTTCTTTGTCAATATTGTGTTTACCAATTAGAAGCTTTTTTTTAATATTTTATTATATTCCACATATTTAATTATGATTATTTATGATTAAGACCAAAATGGATTGCTGCTTTTTAAATGTGTTTTTGTATACATATATATTTCTCAAAATCAATTTAATGAAGCTATTTGAAAGCACCAAATTTTTTGAATTACCAACTTTATGCCAACGGTTGGTGGTAAGTTCGCTCAAGCCAACGGTTGACCACAGTTATCAATCGGGTACCAGGAAAATACTGTCAAGATTGTTAATCCCACGTTCTGCCAACGCATAACTGACTGACGCTTTGCCAACACTGTGCCGATTGTATTTTTCTGCGGAGACATAAAAAATATTTTTTTTAAAGCAATTGTTTTAAAACTAACTGGAAAATTTGAGAATCACCAATTACTAAATATTGGCTTGAAAAATTAGTTCAAATACGGATGAAATTGTTCTTGTGGTGAAATGAGATAGCTAACAACTTTAGCTAAATAACTGATTTAAACGTTAGCAACAGAAAAAATTAGTTCAACTAAATTGGAACCTGTATAACAAATTTTTGTACAAGTTATTTTTATGAGTGTACTTTTAAGTAAATATGAATGTAAGTAGAAGTACATTATGTTATAATTATGCCAAGGACGCCTTCGAATATGAGTTGTAAGTAAGTGTAATTATGTTTGTCGGCCAACATGTAACATAAAGATGATTTTGACTGACTTATGATTTCCTTTTTATGTGGGAAATTCCCATTAACACGCAATTTTACTTGTTATGCTGTTGGATTTTTTGATTATTGCATTTAAGTCAGTCTCAGAAAAATTCTAAAAACAATAATAATTATCGTTAAGAAAAGGAAAGGAAAAACATCAGACGAAGGAAGGTACAAATTGTAAAAATATCTTAAACAAGCGGACAAGGTGTGATATTAAATATACACATAGAAAAACAGGTAGTGATACTTTTGTTATTACACTGTGCAACAAGAAAACTCAACCTCAATGGTTTCAATGATAAATGGAAATATATTTACCATTGGATGAACAAAACTGAGAAAGGATTTTGCAAAAAAAGTTCGAATTTAATTTTTGTGGCCTCCTGAAGTTGGGATATTTTTACCTATTTTTTCCACAGTGAGTGAAAATTAAAAAAAATGTTTACCTAAATATATTTTTTTGGAATGTAGTTATGCGTAATTGTTGTTCAACTACACACAAAAAAATAAAAACTCATTTCAATTACGAAAACCGACGATTCAATTATTTTTTTTTTTCGTTTAAGTTTTTATTCATAAAAAAGGGTTATTACAATAGATTGTGCCTCAGCGTCACGTGAACATTATTGAGGCGAGTTGGTAAAAATTACAAAATTAATGTTTAAAACTTAAGAAAAAAAAAATGAGAGAAATAAAATTAAAAATTATATGATGTAAAAATTACATAAAAAAGGTTATGATATATGTATTTCAAAGTGTGACAAATTTTACAATAGAAACATTTCTAGGTTTTCTAATAAATATTCTTTAATATTTTTTTTTTAAATTGAAATTCTTTCAGTGCTTTTTAAAATTTCTGGAAGTTGATTATATTCCAAACTACCTACGTGGTCCACTCTCTGCTTAGTTGTTTCTAATCGACATCTTGCTACTCTCGGATTTAAAGCTTTGCATGTATTAAATACAATTTGATTTCTGGGGAACGAAGTAGTATGGTAACCAACGCTGTTGAGGGATTTCAAATCATAAAGTTGAAGTTGCATTTTTTACAATCCATATACTGGAAGAATTGTTTTGGATACATCTCTATATAATGATGAAGTTGAAAAAGTTAGCGGTAGACTAAAAACTGTTTTTAGCGCTTTATTTTGACATCTTTGAAGTGATTTAAATACATTACTTTTCTTAGAAGTATATATAATAGGCAAATAATTTAAGTGACTATGAATCAGCGCTTGATAAATGATTGTTTTTGTTTTCGTATTAAAATTATTTTTAAATTTATAAAGCAAACCAGATACAATTTTAGATTTCAATTGTTGGATATGCTTTTCCCAAGAGAGATTACTTTGTAAAATTACACCGAGATATTTTGTTGAAAGTGTTTCACTAACTTCTTTTCCATTTTTGATTATGCACCAAATATGGCCTAAATCTAATCAGTTTAGTTTTTTTCAGTATTTAATCTTAATTTATTTATTCGTGCATACTCCGTAATCCTCGCTGCATCATATTCCATATGAGCTTTTAAAGCAATTTCATGTTTATAAGGATAAAAAAAAACACTAACGTCATCAGCAAGCATTATTAATTTTCCAAAAAGTTGTAAATTTTGGCGCTAACGAAATAACCCCCAACGGGCAAAAATGAAATAACCCCCAAAAAAAATTGTGTAAAATTGTTTGGGGGTTTTTTCATTTTTTTTTGGGATTATTTCATCTTACGGTTTGGAGATTATTTCATTATGAAGCAACCCCCAATGAAATAAAGCCCAAAATTTAAATTCTTTGGAGATTATTTCATATGCAATTATTTTGGGGGGGTTATTTCATATTTTTTGGGGGATATTTCATTTTGCTAAAAGTGAAATTTTTTTAATATTTGTTAGTTTTTCTGCGTGGCGGCCTGCAGCCGCTCTTAGGGGTTTTCTCCTCCATGGGACGCGGCAGGTGGCTTCGCTGAATAAAGTTTCCCTGCGCGCGTCACATTAGGGAAGATAATGAGATGCGCGCAGGAAAACTATAACAAAAAATAAAAAAAATTTGGGACATATTTCATTTCTTTGGAGCTTATTTCATTGGGGATATTTCATTTCTTCCTTTGGGAGTTATTTCATTACGAAACAACCCCCAAATTTTGGGTGTTATTTCATTTTCACCTTTGGGGAATATTTCATTTCTTTTTGGTATTATTTCATTTTTTTTTTTTTGGGACTTATTTCATTTTTTTTGGGATTTATTTCATTGGGGGTTATTTCATTTTGTCGTATGGGTGTTATTTCATTGGGGGTTATTTCGTAGCGCCGTAAATTTTGCATGTCGTTTATAATACAATGTAAAAAACAGTGGACCCAACACACTTCCTTGGGGAACTCCATATTCAACATTACCCATATAACTTTTGTAGCAACTCACTTCAATATACTGTTTTGTGTTCGTTAAATAGCTTTTTAACAAGTATAACGCTCTTCTTTCAATACCATAATACAGCAGTTTCTCAATCATAATATCGGTACTTACAAAATACGCTTTCTAAAAATCATAAAAAATACCTGCCAAGCCGCTAAAACCATTATCTAAACCTTGACATATATTATTTATTACATTAACAACAGCTTCTTCTGTTCCACATCCTCTTGTAAATCCATATTGGCATCCATACAGCAAATTATTCTCATTTAAATAACAAGATAATTGTTTGTAAAGAATTTTTTCAAAAACTTTATCAATTAAAGGCAGCAGTGCTATTGGTCTAAACTTTTCTACCAGTGTAGCATTATATCTTTGCATTGAAATAGCATTTTTGGTGAAATTTCATCGGCGGTATGAAACAACACCCCAATGAAATAAGGCCCCAAACCAAAAATGAAATAACGCCCCATTTTGTGGGGCTTTATTTCATTATGAAACAATACCCCAAAAAAAAAAAATGAAATAAACCCCCAACCAAATGAAACGACACCCCAAAACAAAATGAAGTAACGCCCAAATTTTTGGGGCTTTATTTCGTAATGCAGTAAAGCGCCATTTTGAAAATGAAATAAGGCCCCAATAAAAAAAAAAAAAAACAAAATTATATATTACTTTGAAATATTTCTTTATTCCTAAAAAATAAAATGGCTGGAAAAAAAATTGCGCGATTTTTTTTTCAGCTTTTTTAAAATAAAAAGATTAATAATATTTAGTATATCAATACAGTTTTTTTAATATTTTTTAGTAGTATATCACAAAATAAAACTAAATTTATAAATCGTAGAAAAAACTTTATTTCACGAAGCCGCCTGCCGCGTTCTACGGAGGAAAAAACCCCTAAGAGCTGCCAAAGGCCGCCACACAGAACAACTTGTTTTTACAAATTACTTGATGTCTTAAAAATATAAGATTTCAACGGATTCGACGTCTGATTTGAAAAACAAGTTCTTCTGGGTGGCGGCCTTCGGCCGGTCTTAAGGGTTTTTTCCTCCGTAGAACGCGGCAGGTGGCTTCGCGAAATAAAGTTTTTTTCTGCGTGCATCACAAAAGAACTTCAAAATTACTACACGGTATAATCTCACTTACTAATAGCAAATAACTATTTACATTAATAACTTGATAATTCATGCAGTAATTATAACGGTTATTTGCTTATATTACTTAAAAATTTTGATTTTTAAGAAAATGAAATAACACCCCAAAAATATTATTTGGGGACTTATTTCATTTCTCATATTGGGGCCTTACTTCATTATGAATTAAAGTCCCACAAAAAAAAAATTAAATAAAGTCCCAAAGAATTAAATAACACCCAAAATTTTTTTTATCGAAATTTTTGGGGCCTTACTTCATTTTCGGTTTGGGTCCTTATTTCATTGGGGTCTTGTTTCATACCGCCAATTTCATCGTATTCACAACTTTTAGTCAGATTCAATTTCGAAATAATTTCCGAGATTTCCAAATCAGTTGTATGTTTTATTGCTCAAATTACACCAACAACGAAAAGTCCTTATTTAATTTAAAATTGTTAAATTATTATGAATTAAATTTTAATACACATTTGATTATTGCTTTTATTATATTATATTTATTATTATTATATATATTTATTTATTTTTTATACTTATTATTATATATATTATTGATTAAAAACCAATTGATGGAATTAAAAAGTGGTCACAAGTGGTGTTGTTGTCATACCCAATTTTTTATAGCTTGGATTTTATAAAAGTGATTTTAATCAGGGACCGTAAATAATGATTATTGCTCGTTTTTTTTTTTCAAAAAATCAATCACTTAGAAGAGACATAAAAAAAAAATTATTGCACCATTATTATTATTTTTTGACAATCTTTGCATATCCGTCATGATTTTTAAATTTTTGATTTTTAAAGTTTTCTTCAATGGTAATGATTATTTTTGAGTAATAATAAAAAAAATCAGCCATTATCATTATTTTTGAGCAAAAAAATTAAACTCAAAAATAATCATTATTTATGATTTTTATTTTTTTCGCTCAAAATAAAACTCACTTTCAATGTGTGGGATGGACATATCTCAGGAAGTAGGAGGAGCTTATCCAAGATTATGGTATCAATCTCTTCTTTGGAAGATTCTCTAGCACATTAATGCATCAATCTTATTTGTGGGTGCGGTTTAAGGGGTTAATTATTAATTTCAAAATAGGGCTTTTTTGCCGTAAAGTCAAAATTTGGAAGCTCGTATGTTCTAGTGGTCTTTTTTGCTTAGTACAATCCCAAGAATCAGAAACGCGAAGCGCCCATTAAGATTTTTTTCCTTCCATACTAATCGCCCCACCCTAATATGTATATATATTTACACCTACATGAAAGTGAGTTTTATTTTGAGCGAAAAAAATAAAAATCATAAATAATGATTATTTTTGAGTTTTATTTTTTTTTGCTCAAAAATAATGATTATTGCTGATTTTTTTATTATTACTCAAAAATAATCATTACCATTGAAGAAAATCATTAAAACTCATAACATAATCATTATTGTGTAATTTTTATTATAAAACTCATAATGATTACGGTCCCTGATTTTAATGCTTATAATTCTTATTAAGTTAATCGATTTGTTAAGATTTGTGTACAAATTAGTTTTTGTCTTTCTATTGAAACGTAGGGACTATGTACAAATTATTTTCGATGTTAAACTTTTTTTCTTGAATAATTTAGCTCTTTTGTTGAAATCAGTGTTTTTTATTAATAATTTTTAATTTATTTTTAGGATATTTTGTTTAAAAAAAATGGCTACATTTTATTAAACAAAATTTAACTACAGAAATTACATTAACAATAATATAAAAATATATAATATAAAAAATATTACTTGAGCCAGATTACACACTAAAAATTTGTTATATAAATAGAACATTTTTGGTCTTCAAAGTTTAGTAACGTCATGATGCTTGTTAGGAAAAGACCTAACCACGTGCTTGATTACTAAGAAGACAAGAATGGAGCAAAATTGATTATTAATAGGTTTTTTTGTTAAAGTTCTGCCTATTATGGAGGCTCTAGCTTTTCTAAAACTTCGGGTTCTGATGAGAAATTTAGCCAGATCGAAATACTAGTATCAGCCTAGCTAATATATTTGATTTGCTTTATTTTTGTAAATATTCGGAGGTTGAAAGCTCGTTGTAAATTGGAAATAACATAAAAATAATCTCGATGTATATAAAAACAAAAAACTAATATAACTGTAAATAATATTCTAGAATAATTAAATATTCAGATTTAAACTACGGAATTTAAATTATTTAACTTAATAAACTAATAAAGCACATGCGAATTAATAAAAATATTTTTATAATGAATTTAAAATATGTATTTATTACTAATACATATACATTTATAAAAAAAACAACTAAAGGGTCCGCCATCTAACGTTTATTTTTTCAACTAGTGCTTATTTCGTGAATGGTAACGCTTAGCTCATGTCTGATTTGACAGATAATTAGTTTTATCCTTCCGATGAACGAATATGGTTGTGTATACGCTTGAACAATGCTGGGAAATATTGCGACATTACTTTGAAAATCATGATAATGTTGCAGAATGTGTGCGAAAATTGCCATTTTTCTTCGAAAATGAGCAAGGAGTGGCAGTTACAGTCAATGGCGATCGTTATCGGGCCATGTTGAACGAATTTTTGTTCACAAAAATTGAAGAGGAGGATACTGGCAACATTTGGTTTCAACAGGACGGAACAGGAAGCCATTGGTGAAATACAGCTGCACACAATCGATAATGTGCTTAAAAATTGGACCGATCGTGTAGGCTAGTAGTTATTTTTTTATAGCATTTTCAAAAAAAAAAAAAATGTTATTTGGCGGACCCTTTATATACATAAGTATTACAAAAAATATCAACAATTACAATTGACTACTAGTGTGTTTCTTTTAATGGAAAAATATTAAAAAATAATATGTTGGTGTAATCTTGTTTTTTTTATCAAATGATTTTAAAAGATAAAATAAAAAATGTCAAACAAGTTACGAATTATTTAATTGATTCAATTAATATTTAATTGACAGCTCTTAGAATTTTCAACAATACAATTTATTTGAAGAAAATTGGGAAATATTTTTTCTATGTAAGCCCAATGTGCAAAAATTAATTTTTTTATTTATATCAATGGTAGGTGAAATAGGCGTGGTTTAATATAAAGAAATGCTAAATTTTTGGTTTATATATCCTTTCTGCTTTTTCGAAACACTTCCGAACAATTCTTGATCAAATGCATCTGAAAGTCAATTGCATATGCTATTGAATAGCGGAATTTATTTACTTTCTTTTCTACAGAAACGTTGAGATACGGTTTTTTTACTTCACGAATAGACTAATGATGCCTTAAAAATCAAAATTGTTTTTTAAATTAGTTAATTTATCAAAAATTTGGCTGAATTTAGCAACTTTTTTGCTAATATTAACAATTTTTCTGCAAGAATACTCCCTGTAAAAATTTTCTGATTTTGCAGACTTTTTTGAGTGTATTATATGGACTAGTAAAATATGGATTGTGTACAAAACGCAGTCATAAAAAAGGCAATTTTTTTTTTTGAAAATTAAACCAATTCAGTCATTACCTAGAAAGACACGATCAATTTAAGAATTTCAATAATACAAGGCAACAGAGCTTAACAATGCTTTTATTCCTTCAAGAATTTTGACTGAAATTGATTTTCAGCATTGGACACTTTTGGTAATATCTTAACTTGCTCCACCAACAAATTACACGCGAAGCTTTAAACCAATTGAAAAAATTGCTATATCAATTTGTTAAAAAATTAAGAAGATTTTATAGAGAACGTGAAATTTTCCTGCAATTTTCGTTTGTTGTTGCACGTCAGTTTATGCGTTGAACGCTGGTGACCATTGTGGGCAACATATTCCTTTTCTTTTGAGTAGCAGAATGACATTTCGGCAAAACCAATTCATGTTACCAACATTTGGGTCAAGAAATGATTAATAATTTAAAACTAGCTGAAGGTGCGAAGGTTATAATGAATAGAACAAAATCCATTACACAAAACTTCCATGGAAATAAAGAAACATTAAATTGTATATGGCTTGTTGGAAAAATTCGTTATGAACATAATACTAATACATTGTTGTCGATTGGTTTGGATCGAAAATGGTTAACTTTTTTACAAGGGCCAAATTTAACAATAAAATTTACACATCGTCCTTTTACACAATCACAAAAAGCTACCCAGCAAAATTTTTAAGAACCTCTGAACCTGTTCTAGAAAAACTTCTTTTACCACCGGTTGCTTGGAACCAGTTCTAGAGCAGGTTCCTGGGAGTTGAAATGTAAGGTGCTACTGCACCAGAACGAGTTCTATAACTTTTTTTTGAACCGGTTCTAATGCAACCTGTTCTTGTTTGGAGGTAAAGATCCTATTGCAAATAGGGCAAACTCCATATAAAGAGAACCAGTTTCACAACAGAAATGAGAACCTGTTATAATACAGTATAATTTGTTCTGCAACCAGTTATTTGGATTTTACTATTTTACTGGGTACAACTTTACTATAGAATTAATAATTTACTACAGATCTTCTTTTTATGGAAATTTTTTTGTTAAACCACATATGCAGTAAAAAATAAACAAACATTTATTTGTTTTATCTTTTTTATTAAAAAAAAAAAAACAACTGTATACAATGAATGTAAAATCATAATACAGTATTTTGATGTGGTTTGTTTTGTTAAATGAACTACAATTGTAGTCAAAAATTAAATTTCTTCTACAAATGATTCTTTTTGCATCTTAAAATAAAGATACTGCATTACAACTCAAACAACTACAAATATTTACAATAGAATAGTTTAATTTTTATTGATAGCGAAAAATTGTGAAAAAAAATATCACATCTTCATGGAGCCATAAAAGGATATTCGAACGCTTTAGTGGTTTTGTTTATTTAATGATCTATTTTCGCGTTGAAGCCATTGAGGTTGACGTCGATTACCCAAAATTTGTTGCACAGTGTTATAGAGACTGGAGGAATGGAAAAATATCAAGAACTCTTTATGATTTCGGCTTAAACAAGAATCATTAGTTAATGAATGCTAGTCTACTACACATGTATTTAAGATAAAGATAGATTTGAGAGGAAAAAGAAGAAATAAAAGAAAATTTATGTATGGCATAGACAGAAATTGTTGCAACCGGAAATGCGTGGCATTGTAACAATCAGAAGTCAAAGCAATGACATTTTGTCTTCGTCTTTTTCTTTGACTTTATAGATTTACTAGCGATCACAGTTTTCCTATTCTACAAATTAAATCATGAGAACAAATACAAATACTTTGTTTTAACAGAATATGCATTGAAGGCAAAAAAAAAATACACAAAAAACTGAATGAAAAATTTAAAAATTCCATTTTAAAATAATTACATAAAAACGACCAACATTAACTAGTAGTAGTAGTAGTAAGAAGACCTAGCAAGTGCTTAAAATACAATTTAAAAGATCATCCTGATTCTCAGCTCATCATCACCATCAGTTCTCATAGCCATTATCATCATCATGTCATTATCATTTTCATTTCCATTATTATTCGAATGAAACACGCAGGAATATAAAAGAAGTGATTGACATTTTTAAGTATAAAATATGTCAAATATGTTTTTTAAAATACTCCCATCAGTAAGAAATCACGAAATACAAAATACATTTATACTCACAATACAAAATGTGTGTCCGTCCATCAGTCCGTCCATTTGTTATACCAGAGAAGTGCCTATTTTTCATTCAAACGAAATGCATGTTTTTAGTTCGAAACACGCACATTTCATATGATTTTCAATATTTTACATGTTCGTTGTAAATGTTTTGCAAATTGTCACATTCCCATCACTATGGATTTTTATATTAAAGAAATAACAATAAATTTTTTCTTCCACTTTTGCATTTTTTCCTATTCCAATGAGACGACTACATACTCATGTGTAGACCATGTGTAAAGTACAATTTTTTTTTGATTTAAAAATAAAATTTAGTATTTTTCGTTTTTGGAAAACTTAAAAAAAAAAAATTGTCTAGACTTTGAATTCTACCATGATCTTGACATTTTACCCTTAGAGAAGGAGAATTTAATTTAATGTAAAAAAAAATATATATATTCAAAGAAAATCTTTTTAGCTATAACTCAAATGAAATCTCCCGAAAGACTTTTTAAGAAAAGATAATACACTGGCAGAATTAAGAGCTTTATTAAATTTAAACTCAACATAGTACGTCTGTAAAACAATGGAAAAATCAATTGATTAATACCAGAATATACCTACTCTGCCCACAACCAGTCAAAATGACAAATGGTTTTTAAAAATATCTCAAAAATAAATTTTTTATTCGAGACTTAAGTCCAGCACTTCAAAACTGTATTTAAAGCATTTCGAAGTGTTGTGTTGTTTAAGCGATATTTGGAACAGAATGTAGCTATATGCTATTTTTGATGAATTTTTAAAAATTTTTTACTGGGTAAGTACATGCATTAAATTTGTTTTTAACAATTTTTTTTTCTTTATACCCTCCACAATGAAAAAAAATATTAAAACAAAAATATAGGTTACAGGTCAAAATAAAAGTTTGAGGTGAAAAACAGTTTTTAATGTAAAAAAGCATTTGTGAGTTGAAAAACTATTTTTGTGGTGAAAAACAAAATGTTTGTGGTGAAAAAAAAATTGAGGTGAAATATATATTTGAGGTGAATTTTAAATATTATTCACCTCTTAGCGTTTGTTAGAAATATATGATGCTATATTTTATACACCAGGCGCTACTATGAATTTGTACTAATATACAGCGTCCCAGCAAGAAATAGTGCTTACCCAGAAGCAGCTCTAGAAGGCATTATTTAGTTACCGAGCTTTTTCGAAACAATTTCATAAGTCATGATTTTGTTCGCAATGTCAAACTTGGTATATCTCTTTTAAGCGCTTTTCCAAGTGCTCTAAGAAGCGATAAATTCCTGCCTTCGTAAGCAATAAAAATAGCTTTTTTTTGTGTGTTGACATCATTAATGCTTTATGGTATGCATTCTTTACTGCTTCATTGTAAACACTATTTAATGCTTTAAAGAAGGCATTTAAGGAAGCACAACATAATGCATTCCCTAATTGTTTTATTGTATGTAAGGCGGTGAAGCGCTATTTTTGAAGCATACAATTGTAGTTACTGCTTACCAAAGCAAGGTTATTTTTTGCTGGGGTATTATTATACACCAGTTTGTATAGAAAATTTAGAGTACCTTCGCATTTTTGCTCATAACTTTTGAATGGCTCAACCGCTTTTGCTCATTTTCAATACCAAACATTTCGAGAAAATATGCATAAATTTTTGTAAAAATGAGAAGTCCGTATTGCGTTTTTGTGCCGTGATCGCTATTTCAACAGACAGACAGACGGACATCGCTAAATCGTCTTAAAATTGAATAAGGATCTATATTATATAATATTTTTGGGGTCTGAGAAAGTCTCCAACGAAATGACAAACTGATATGTACACTCAAAAAAATAAGTTAGTAGAAAAGTTAGTAAAACGTCTTCTAAATCAGTATACTATTTTTTAGGAAATTTTTTGCTAAAATCGTGTTTTCAGCTAAAATTTTTGTTATACTTATTCAGCACTTAACTGTTGTATACTAATGCTTTACTAATATTATACTAATGTTTTACTAATTAATCTTGCTAAAAAAAATTGTGCTGATAAGCACATAATAAGTGTGGACGACAACCAGATTGAAAGATATGCGCAGAATGAAGCAGATGTCGCGGCATATCAAGATGTAGTAGAGAAGAGGAAAATGATACTAAAAAGTACAACTCTACTAAGACATATAACAAAATCAACCATGGAAGATTTTTGTATCTGTTTTTCATACATAAAACAAAATTGAGGATTAAAACAACTTAAATTTTGCGTTGTCACCGGCTTGTGAAAATAATTGTCTATTAATTAATTAAAAGACAAAATAAAATATTTAAATTTAATATGTATTTCTAAACTAAATGTTTATAGATTAATAATCTAGTGTGGTCAAATTGCAAACAAACAAACATATACAGACATGTAGACAGAGTAAAGCGAAAGACAAAGACAGACATCTTAGGTATATTTTTATGGTTCCTTTTTCTTATTGCAAAAAAAAGGGTTTTTTTTCGTTTCGTTTGTTTTTGTTTATTTTTTCGTTTCGTTTCTATAATTATCTTCGGCAGGTGCGTCCTTTAAGAGATAGCATCATTTAGACAGCCTTTGATGTAAGTAGTTAAAAGAAAATTTTTGTTATATTATATATCTTTATTTCTATATATTTTCAGATATTAAATTTATTCATGTCGTCAATGTGGAAAAATTAAAATTTTTATTTTCAATTTATAACGAGCTTTCAACCTCCGTATATTTACAAAAATAAAGCAAATCAAACATATTAGCTAGGTTGATACTAGTATTTCGATCTGGCTAAAGATCTCATCAGAACCCGAAGTTTTAGAAAAGCTAGAGCCTATATAATAGGCAGAACTTTAACAAAAAACCTATTAATAATCAATGTTGCTCCATTCTTGTCTTCTTAGTAATCAACCACGTGGTTAGGTCTTTTCCTAACAAGCATCATGACGTTACTAAATTTTGAAGACCAAAAATGTTCTATTTATATAAAAAAATTTTAGTGTGTACTCTGGCTCAAGTAATATTTTTTACAGTTATATTAGTTTTTTGTGTTTATATACATCGAGATTATTTTTATGTTATTTTCAATTTATAACGAGCTTTCAACCTCCGTATATTTACAAAAATAAAGCAAATCAAACATGTTAGCTAGGTTGATACTAGTATTTCGATCTGGCTAAAGATCTCATCAGAACCCGAAATTTTAGAAAAGCTAGAGCCTATATAATAGGCAGAACTTTAACAAAAAACCTATTAATAATCAATGTTGCTCCATTCTTGTCTTCTTAGTAATCAACCACGTGGTTAGGTCTTTTCCTAACAAGCATCATGACGTTACTAAATTTTGAAGACCAAAAATGTTCTATTTATATAAAAAATTTTTAGTGTGTACTCTGGCTCAAGTAATATTTTTTACAGTTATATTGGTTTTTTGTGTTTATATACATCGAGATTATTTTTATGTTATTTTCAATTTATAACGAGCTTTCAACCTCCGTATATTTACAAAAATAAAGCAAATCAAACATATTAGCTAGGTTGATACTAGTATTTCGATCTGGCTAAAGATCTCATCAGAACCCGAAGTTTTAGAAAAGCTAGAGCCTATATAATAGGCAGAACTTTAACAAAAAACCTATTAATAATCAATGTTGCTCCATTCTTGTCTTCTTAGTAATCAACCACGTGGTTAGGTCTTTTCCTAACAAGCATCATGACGTTACTAAATTTTGAAGACCAAAAATGTTCTATTTATATAAAAAATTTTTAGTGTGTACTCTGGCTCAAGTAATATTTTTTACAGTTATATTAGTTTTTTGTGTTTATATACATCGAGATTATTTTTATGTTATTTTCAATTTATAACGAGCTTTCAACCTTCGTATATTTACAAAAATAAAGCAAATCAAACATATTAGCTAGGTTGATACTAGTATTTCGATCTGGCTAAAGATCTCATCAGAACCCGAAGTTTTAGAAAAGCTATTTCGTAATTATTGTAAATTATGTTTAAAAGAATCACAAAAATATGTTTTATGATTTTCAGCAAATAAATTAACTAAATTACAATTTTTCTACAAATTTTTTGAGTTTTTTTCAGTCTACTAAAATTCAGCAAAAAATTTATTAATTTTTAGCAAGGCATTTTCATTTCTAATCCACTAAGTGTTAGCAAAACTTTTGCTGAATCTACTAATTTTGTTGCTAAAAATCAGCTCGCTGATTTTCAGCAAAAGATTCTGCAGACAGTAGCAATTTCTTTTGCAAGCACCCTCCTGACTAAAATTTTGCTGACTCAGCAAAATTTTTTGCTGATTTTACAAACTTTTTTTTTTGAGTGTACCCTAATCACAGTATTTCGTAACGTTGGCATTCTACACGCAGAAAGAGACTCGAGAAATATCATCAAAGCGCTTAGTAATTAAAGACATAAGTTTCAAGTTAGTTTTACAAATTTTTTAGTAATTATTTCCTAGGCTTGTGTGTATTTAAAAAAAAATTGTAAATATTTTACTAGAACTTTGTAAAACTAACTTGAAATTTATGTAAATGTATAATTACTAAGGACTGTGATAATGTTTCACCATTTTTTTTTCTGCGTGTACTCTCAAAAAATAAAAAGTGTAAAATCAACTAAAAATAGCGCATAAGTCACCTTAATTTTCTGAATAGAATACAACATGAAGATTTTATCGACAAGTTATATAAATAACTTTGGTAAAAAGTTGTAAAATAAAACTACTTTTATTTATACTTCAAAAACTTTATAAACTTTGCATGTGTTAGCTTTATGTGAAATACCACTGTACTACTTTATTAAATCGCACAATTTAATATTATATATTTTATCCCCTTTTTATATGTTCTTTTTTAATCCCTTTGCATGGAAAATCTCATTTATTTTAATAATATGCTTTTATTAATGCCTTTTGTATAAAAATTTAAATACATATCAAAGATACTAACTTACAACACAACACATTTCACAAAAACCAATAATAGGAATGTACCAGAATTAATAATACTACTGGCAGCCAGTTACAGACAATAAAAAGCTAAATGAAGAAATACAATCAATTAAAAATTCATTAAAATTAACTTCAATTCTGTTTGAACACAAAGACATACCAATTTCAAATAATTCCCGTACATTTTGTACAATTTAATAACAAATTTTAAGTTTTTTTATTCTAAAAAATATAGACTATATGACATGTGAAAAACCCAACCCCTATTTTGCTTGCCGTATTAACATTTTGTCAAGCTTAATAGTTTTCTTTTGTATGTCAGTCAAGTAACCCATTTGTTACCTTATTTAGATTATGCTTTGTTAGTTTTAATATTTTACTTAAGAAAGTTACAAAAAAAAAAGTTGGTAAGCTACAAAATCGTGTAAAAACAAACAAAGTGAAATATTTTAAAGTACAATTGTACTTATCATCAGCAAAAGGGAAATTTGTAATATTACAAAATAAATGATATATGTTATTAAGTATTTGCTTATACTTGTCTTATACAATTTTTATCAACTTATAAAAAAAAATTACAAAGTTGACTTTAATATTATTACACTCGTGTTTTTTTTTTTGCGTGTAGATTCAGAATATATAAATTAATTAAAAACCGTACAATTTTAGATGAAGTTACACTAAAAAAACTAATTAAAAATTCATAAAAAATAGCACATATTTACTACATTACCAAATATCGCTTAAACAGCACAACATTTGAAATACTTTAAAAGCAATTTTAAAGATCACTTTTTGTAAAAGTTTGTTTTAAAAAATGGTAAAAAAGTGTTATATTATGGATAAACATCGTAGCTAAATTAGTAATTGAATTTTTTCCTTTATTTTTCCATTCGTGATAAAAAAAAATTATAGTTATGTATAAATATATTATAGTTATGTATAAAATATGTTATTTATAAAATTCTGAAATTGTGTAAAACCTATTTTTGGCAAAACATTAAAAAAATTTATTTATGCAACAAAAAATGCTTAAATATCCATTTAAATATTTATTTATTACAAAATATGCAAAATGTGAATTAACAAATCGATGCCATTTTGTTGCAAATTTGTTTATTCGCATTTGGTTAAAATTGTTCTTCAGCTAACGACAACAAACATGTGCTATCATGAAGTTTCGAGCCCTACACGCAGAAAAATACTGGGGTGATATTATCGACGTGCTTATGGTGTTTTATTTTCTGGAAAATAGTATTGCATTTCACCCTTGCGCCATTAAAATACAATACTATGTAGGTAAAGACCAGTGCAAATGTAGTTATAAACAAATGACATTTCACTTAAAGAAAGGAAGACTAACATATTAGTAAATTCAACTGAGATTGTCATTTGTTTTTTAATGTTCAAAAAATGAACCACAATTGTAGTAAAAATGAACTACATATGTTAGTAAAAAATAAACAAACATATACTTTTTTATTTTTTAAATAAAAAAAAAACAATTGTAAAAAATTAATGTAAAGTCATAAAACAGTCATTTCATGTGGTTTGTTTTTTAAATGAACCACAAAATTAGTAAAAATATAATTTGTTCTACAAATGACATTAAAAATAAAGAAACTGTATTACAACATAAACAACAAAGCAGAAGTTCTCTGAGTTTATTTTTGCAATCAGAATAGAACACAATTTTATCAAATATTTAATTTTTTCATAGGTGCATTTATACAATTTTGTTATGGCAGGCCGGGTTAAAATCTCAGCCAATGTAAAAGAATTCTTTTTTAAATATTTTTTTTAATAACTAATTTTTATTTACAGTTTTATTAGTTTTTTGTTTTTATATACATCGAGATTATTTTTATGTTATTTTCAATTTATAACGAGCTTCTAACCTCCGTATATTTACAAAAATAAAGCAAATCAAATATATTAGCTAGGTTGATACTAGTATTTCGACCAGGCTAAAGAACCCGAAGTTTTAGAAAAGTTAGAGCCTCCATAATAGGCAGAACTTTAACAAAAATAAACTATTAATCATTATTTTGCTCCATTCTTGTCTTTTTAGTAATCCAGCACGTGGTTAGGGTCGTTTCCTAACAAGCATCATGACGTTACTAAACTTTGAAGACCAAAAATGTTCTATTTATATAAAACATTTTTAGTTTTTACTCTGGCTCAAGTAATATTTTTTACAGTTTTGTTTTTTTTGTTATATATATCAAGATTATTTTTATGTTATTTTTAATTTATAACGAGCTTCCAACCTCAGATATTTATTTTTTTTTTCTTTTTTTAAATAACAAAAAACAACTGCAAAAAATTAATGTAAAATCATAAAACTGTCATTTTATGTGGTTTGTTTTTTAATGAACTACAAGGTTAGTAAAAATATAATTTGTTCTACAACTGACGTTAAAAATAAAGAAACTGTATTACAATCCAAACAACTACATATTTTTAAAGCAGAAGTTCTCTGAGTGTATTTTTACAATCAGAATAGAATTCAATTTTATCAATTATTGCATTTATTAACAATATTGTTATGGCAGGCCGGGTTCGAATCTCAGCCAACTTAAAAGAATTCTTTTTAAACATTCTTTTTAATTAGTTTTATGTTTTTATATACATCGAGATTATTTTCATGTTATTTTTAATTTATATCGAGCTTCCAACCTCCGTATATTTACAAAAATAAAGCAAATCAAATATATTAGCTAGGCTGATACTAGTATTTCGACTTGGCTAAAGATCTCATCAGAACCCGAAGTTTTAGAAAAGCTAATTATTTTAAAAATTTGGAGTTAGCTTCATATTTTTATTTTGTTTAATTTAATTATTTTTATCATGGTTTTGTTTTTTTTTTTTAACGAATTTTCTGATAAAAAATTATTAAATACTTGCAAACAGAAAAAAAAATATTATAACGTAAAACGAAATAAAAAAAAATTGTAAATTATAATAATGACGGTTTGAACCTGTGCCCTTCTGCATAAGAAGACAACGCCCCCGGCTTCTACGGTGAGCATTTTCTCGCAAACAACTTTGCAATATATACACACGAGATTGATAAAATGAAAAAAACCAGGACATAAACTACACTGTAAATAATTTCAAGGCGCTAAAATTGCACTTTTTGCCTTTTTAATTGCAATATTTTTAGAAAGAAACACGGTACCCGCTCAGAGTGTTCACCTTATTTAAGAAAAGAACACAAGAACACCATTTTGCAATTCAACATGAATAAACTGACGCCTGAACAACGCTTCCAAATTGTGCAAAATTTATTTTGAAAATCAAGGTTCTGTTCGAAATACGTATTACTACGTCCATTTCACGGTCAACATTTAAATACGGTCAACGGTCTATAAAAAAACACCCTTTATATAATTTACAAAAATTTGTAAATGTTTTACTAGAACTTTGTAAAATTAACTTGAAACTTATGTAGTTGAATAATAACTAAGCACTTCGATAATATTCCCTAAGTTTTTTTGCACTTGTAGTAATAACAAATTTAAATAGATGACATTTTATGTAATAAAAATCCGTTAAATTTCTTTGAAATTTTAGATCTATACCATCTTAAATGTTTTGATGGGAAAAAGCCTCATAATCAAAGAAATAAAATAAAAAATGCCTGAAAATGGAACTACCTAGTAGAGAAACGGTACTGTCATTACTTTTCTCACTACCAGCAATGACACCAGCTGACTCTCTGCATTACTTTACCACACATTATAAGGTCTTACTAATAACTAGTTAATTTTCCCATTATTTCAATACAAAAAATAATGCATTACCTATAAGTACTTATTTTTAGCATTACTTTAAATATAAAGTAATTGTAAATCATCTATACAAGCTAGTCATTTACGTTTTTATCTATCAAGTATAACATGTTGACTGATAACCTGGAGACCCGGGTTCGAATTCCGTGTGGTTACATTTTATTAAAATTTAATGTTCAATAAAAAGAATATTTTTTTATTAAATTAAGTTTTTTTTAAAAATTTTTTTTATACTCATTATTTTTGTCCATATTGGTTAGCATATACTGCCCTACTAAGAAAGAAATTCATAAGCGCCAAAAATCGAAAATTGAGATAAGGGCAGATTCGGAACCTTGAATGAGTTTCTGAACTTCGATTTAAATTTAAAAGACCCATTTTCACCTGTAAATGGGTAAAAACGTTAAGCAAAATGGTCACATCTACCACTTCTAGCGTGTTTACTAGTCAAAAAAGTCTTATATGCCACTTACTATGATAAAAAGTCACATTGACCAAAATTGTAGGCTTTTAGGACTTTTTTCCTTAGTATTAATGATTTTTTTTTTTTTGATAGAATGACATTTCTTCTTTGTGTGTGCAATATTACACAGAAAAAAAAAAAATTGCGCCAAGTAAACATTTTGTTGAATAAAAAGAAATGATCAATTACTTTTTTAATTGATTCAATTAAAAAGTAATCAATATTTTTGCTTATTTAAAGTAATCAATATTATTTAATATATTGATTACTTTTTAATTGAGTCAATTAAAAAAGTAATTGAGTCAATTAAAAAAGTAATTGAGTCAATTAAAAAGTAATTGATTATGTTTTCTTTATTCAACAAAATGTTTACTTGGCGCAATTTAAGAAATATTTTTTTGTGTGTACGCACAAGAAGAGTTCGAAAAAAATAGTATTTCATTTTTTGGCTTGATAACTGTGCCGCGCAAAACAAACATATATAATGTTAATTTCTCGGAATATAATGTTGAAAACATAATTTTAAAATATTTTGAGCCAGAACATACATTTATGTCTGCTGATGCCTTTCATCACCAAGTTGAAAGTTCATTAAAAAAACAGAAAAAAGTGTATGACATAACAAATTTCAAAAATTGCGTTTAAAGGCGTAATTCGGGAAAGGTTGAAGTGATTGAAATGCAAGTGGAAAACTTTTACGAATGGAAGGACAACTCGTCTCAACAAAAACTCAATCTCTTCCAGAAATAGCAAGTGAACCGACCCACGACAGCGATTAACTCTTTATTTTTTATTTTAGTTAGTAATGCTTTATTTATTTTTTGCCTTTAATGTTGGAATTATGTTTGTTTTTGTTTTCTTTTGTTATGCTTTTATTAATATGAAATAAATTTTTTATTTTTATTGCGAACAAATGCAAAGAAAATTTGAATTTATTTGTTCAATTTGGTTTTCGTAAGATTTTTTTTGGTGGCTATACTAGGTAAAAAAGTCATAAGTCCATTTTATCTACTTTATCATCAAGTTTTTCCCTGTTTGATACTATAATTAAATTGAATAAAATAATATATTTTTAAATCATTTTTGAAATTTTAAAGAAATATTGAATTTAAAGGCGCGAAACATTAAAAACGTAAAAGCTAAATATCTCAAAAGTACTAAAATGGAGATGTGACTTTCTTTCTTAATAGGGCAGTATAGGTAATAATATGTCATTATTTTGAGCGACTTCCACATATAAAAGTACTGAAAATTGAAATGACAATTGTAAGCACTTGCCATTACCAACTATGTACTTATATAATCACTTGGATGTTAATGCTTTTCTACACTAGGACACACTGTTTTGGGGAAAATATAAAAATCGCGCAAATATTAAACTTTTAAAATCGGTTATAATCTCTTGATTCCAGTAAGCTATTTCAATTTCTGAGTTCCGAAAAATTTCTTAAATGTCTAATTCTTAGTTAATATTTAGTGATACATCGTCTTAAGTTGACTTTGGTACGTTGAACCAAAATATGCCAACAATTTTGTAATTGTGTGAAAAGTTTAAAAAACATGACAAAGTTGTTTTCGATGGAAATGGTGATTTTGATTATTACTCGAGGGATTTCAAATTTTTTTTTTTTTTTTGGAAACTGCATAAAATAATGACGCTTTTAAAGGTCTGCTATAGAGAAACATACATATGTAGTTTTATTATTATTTTCTGTACACATTTATTGCAACTTATTTTGCAAGTGTAATATTAAAAACAAAAAAACATATAAAAGCGAACAATAAAAAACATAAAACTTAATATTGTCATTCAGTGTGAAGAAATATTTTTCATAATTTTAATTGCTGTGAAAAATTTTAAATTAAATTTTTAAGTTACAAGTAAGCCTAGTGTGTTGCAACAAAATTAAGCTAGCAACAATATATACACACTTCCCTAGTAAAACGCAGTTAATTCGTTCCACAAAAATACCGCATGTTGCAAAAATTGCTTTATTTAAATTTTGGTGTATTTTCTGAGAACGAGGTAGAAAACTAGCTGAAATTAGATAATCGCCTAAGAAAGAAACAGCAATATACGACAGGGTGGAGTATAATAAAATTTAATTAAAATGTTTATTTAAATAAAATGTCTTAGAATAATCTGAAAATATTATACATCGCCATTACCAATCCGTTAAATCTTTACAGATTTTTATCATTGTAATTTTAAATTTCATCCATGGACATCGTTATATATTACAGATAGTCATAATATCAAGAAATAGGTAAATTTTAGATCATACGGTCACATTAAAAATTTGAAAACTATTTTGTAACAAGAAAATGTTTAATACTGTTTTTCCTATATTTCCAAGATAAACAGATTAGATACATCAATCACGCATTAACAGATTTAAAAAAAAAAACTTGTGTAAAACTTTATAAAATTTTATCTAATTTAACATGACTCCCTTAATTAATAACATAAAATTTCATCCGAAAAATCGAATGATTAAATTATATCAAATTACCTCTAATTGTATCATATTAGATTAATTTCGATACAATTAGAAATACATTAATATAGCTTTGTCCAAAAATTGTCCTCATCCAATTTTATTAAATTACACTGTGCAGCAAATTTCGGGTCATGGCAGACATCCCGGACCATTCCAACAGAAAATGATTTTTCAACAAAAAAATTAATGAGAGAAAACATTATCGAGGTGATAAAACATCTCTGAGATTAAAAACATTTTGAAATGTGAAAACATTTATTGTGGTAAAAAAATATCGAGATGAAGAATAATTTTTGTGAAGAAAGTATTCGAGGTGAAATATTCCATACTATTCACCTCTATGTCTCTGGTTACGAAATGTCCAACATTTCTAATAGTAAACGAAAATTGAGGTGAAAAAAAACTTAGAGGTGAAAAACGTTTGAGGTGAAAAAAAATTGTTGAAAAAATTACTTGAGGTGAATATTCAACACTATTCACCTCTATATGTCTGGTTACAAAACGGACAAGTCACGTAATTTAGTAAAATTCGCACATTTGTATGAAAAATTTTGAGGCAGCCTTACATTTTCACTCATAATTTTTGAAGCGCTGGACCGATTTAGCTCCTTTTGAACACCTCACTTCTAAAGAAGCTACTAACAGTCTGTGTGAAAATGAACATCCCCGCTTTCGTCGTTATTGCATTTTATTTGGACCCATTTCAACATTTTATTTTCATCCATAATAAAAAAAGACCAAAAATATGCTAAAAAAGAGTCAACTTCAAAAGCCTATAAAAACAAAACAAGAGCAGAGATTTCAAAACCCTTTGGGGGTTTTAGTCTTCTAATGGTCTACTTTCATTTTCCGCTGGAATGGTACGGGATGTTTTTTCTTATTGCACAGTGTTATAAGTTATACTATAAGATTGTATATAATTTTATATAGATAGATAGTCTACAAGATTATTTCAAATATTAATATCGTTTCTTTCAGTTTAAAAGCATTAATATTAGGTCTTCTCATAAAAACTCACGAATAACTCGTACATATGGTAAAACTATGAAAAACATAATTTTTTTTAAAGTTTTCTAAATACAAACGAGTTTATTATATTAACTTACTACTTCAGTTCAAATAAAATTAAACTTTATATTTGAATTCCCGAAAATTTGGAATTAATATTGAAACTTTTTCATTTACGATCAAAGAAACTATAAATTAATAAAAGATTTCTTTAAAATTTTTAAGCGAAAATTATAGGTAGATTTTCGCGTTATTTACCATTTTACTTTTAATTTTCTCAATTAAATAAAGGATATCACAATTTAATTTATAGTTTTATTAAAGTTCTAATGCAATATTCCAATTTTTTTTATAACTTTAAAATTGTCAGAACAATATGTTAAAGTTTCTGATGAGATTTTGAAAAGAAAAATATATACAAACGAAAATATAATTTAAAAATTTTATTTTAAATTTTCTAAATTTTTTATGCCAATTTCAATTTAATTTGTTATTTTTAACATGTCCAAAGCAAAATTTAAGTTTCAATTTAAAATTTATATTTGTAACTAATGTTAGAGGTTTATTTAATTAACTTTAGATCGTTAGCTTAGCCGCGGATTCAGGAGGAGGGAATATGAGACATTTCCTCCCCTAAAATAAAATTTTTGAATACAAAAATGCTAAAAAGATAAGAAACGTTAATCAGAAACTTCCCTTCCCAAAACCTTTTTTGAATCTGCACCTGGTAAGCTAATGTGCAAAAAGGTATAGCCGATTAAACCAAATTGATATCATGCTTGATATAATCATACGCAATTTAATATGAATCTTTATACAGTTTTATATGAGAAATGGGCCAATATAATTATATATGCATTTGTTTAGTTATAATTTAATAATATCAGAATAAATTACATCCGAATAATGGCGCCATGCTATTTTAAACCGATTTTATATAATGGTATAAAATTATATCTGAACTGATACAATCACATACAATATCAGTTAAATTTCTATCTGGTTTTTGCTTTAAAAACTCCATTGAAATAAGAAATATTTGAAGAAATAATTACCTGCAAATACAGATTTTGCTTCAAAGTTATTAACCCATTCAGAGCTTAGTCACTTGCAAAAAGTTTACGACTTTATAATTTGTAGAAAATGCCTTTCCATTTGGAAATTTTATTCTCTTGTAATAACCTTAAACAAAAATTTGTTAAAAAAAAACTTTAAAAAATGTAATAACAATTACGGAAAAAGTTACAACTTAAAAGTTACAACTTAATTGCATTGCAAAAATCTAAAACTAAAGTGAAAACTCCTTATGTTACAAATGAAACAAGATCGCATTTTCTAACAGAAATTAATAATTAAAGTTTGATATAATTTTTATTAAAAAATAAAAATTATGTTTTTTTTTGACCTTTAATTGTGCAATGAAAATGAAAATTATTTAAGTTCGAGGCCATAGTCTATATTTCTTTATTAGGACATTGTCCTAACAAATAATCTATAGAGTTTTTGTTTTCAAATTTATTAATTGACCACTTTCCGGAATGTGTTGATAGATCTATTTCGGGAATTTTCTAGGTTCCCATCATCAGAAAACGTTTTGAAAGCGGTAACAATCCCATGCCAAACATCAAACATTAATTTAAACTATTTTACTCACTACATGAGAACTAATATATGAGCTTGAAGTTAAAGATTATAACCATTGATCAAAAAATAAATTGAAAACTTGTTTGTTATGTGCAAGGTTCACCTCTGGTGGATATTCAATACACGTTTTTTGTTTTGTGTAAGATTAGAAATTTAAGAACAGGAAGGTATCATAATGCGCATTCAAAAGTAATCAATAGGGGGAATTTTCTGAGTCGATATAAGTTGTTTTGTCAAAAGGCCGCATATAAAATTATACGCAAAATGAGATATGCAATTGTTCTAGGGGTTTGATGTAATACATAATTACTTTCAATATATGATTGACTAATTTTCTAGTGTGACTCCCTATGGACAATATCCAATTCAAGTCAAAATTAAATTTTGTTTTTTAAAATATGATGTAATAACTAAATAAATATTAATTTGTATTTTGCAATGTGTGGGTATATACAACATCCTATTTAATTGGATTAATTTTATCTAATTCTATATGCAATGTCCAATTATATATTGATCGAGATCCGATAAGATGCAACTATATAAGACATCGTATTCAATTTTTTCTACAAAAACAATTTTATATATGAATTTATATAATTATGTCCGGTTAAATATACTGGCAGACAGAAACATATAAGTGTATATAAAATAATGTGGTATTATATATAAACATATCTGCTCGGGTAGAGATATTTGTTAGCTTAAATCAGAACTATAATAAGAATTTCTCGTTTACTTCTAAAATAATGATTTAACATTTGAAATATCTAAGAAAATAAACAAAAACAAAAAAAAAAAACACCCCACTCTAAATTTTTACAAAGTTAAACTAAATTTTAATATATTACGATATATAATATATAGCCAAAAATAAAAAGTTAGCAGAAAATATTTTCAATCGTACTTTACTAATTTTTATAACACTTTTTATTTTAGTAACATTTTTGCTATTCTCATTTTACAAATTACTGAATTTTGTACTAATTTCTTTTGCTGATCTTAGCACAATATTTTACTTAATTTTTGAAAACCAGTTGCTAATCAAAAAAATATATATATATATATATATTAAACAAATAAAATTTTATATAACAACCCAGTTAAAAGCTAACATATATGCATTCATTTATGAATATGTATGAACTCAGTCGTGTTCATATATGAAATCATTCGAGGTCATATATGTCCATATACCACCATATAGTATTGAAATATGTTCATATGAGTTCATATGTTATCATATATGTAAATATTACCTTAATTTTCGCTCATGTACACATATGAACTTGTATGGAAATGTATGGACATGTATGAGCATACATGTTAACATTACATCAATTTCCGTTAATGCAAACACATGAACATATATGATTGCTCATATGAACATGTATGAATCGTTTATGAACACATATGAATCATGTATGCATGCTTGTGGACATGTATTAAGCATATGTGTTCGTGTTTGGATCCATATATGTCGATTTTTAACAGGGAAGTTAAAATTAAAGTGATGTTCATCAAAAAGTGTAAATTATTGAAAAACAAAAAAAAAAACTAGTTTTATTTCACTTTTTTAATTTTCATTCTGTGAAGTTCTATTGGATGTACCAAAATTTAGCAAATTTTTTGCTGATTTAAGCAAATTAATTTTAAATTGCAGTTTACAGAAATTTTACTAGCATTTAGTAACCGCTACTAATTATTTCTACTAATTTCATTTAACTACAGTTTAGCAGACA
Organism: Delia radicum; assembly: GCA_021234595.1. Classification (NCBI taxonomy): domain Eukaryota; kingdom Metazoa; phylum Arthropoda; class Insecta; order Diptera; family Anthomyiidae; genus Delia; species Delia radicum. The sequence continues at coordinate 208,843,178 of CM037852.1, read as the reverse complement.
TGTGTTGCTAAATTTAGCAAAAAAATACGGCAAGGCTCAAAATAGTTAAATTTCCTGTAATAACAGCAACATTTTCAGCAGCCAGTTCTGATTTTTTTTCTTAGTGTAAATTGTATTAAGCGATATAAAGTTATACATGAAATAATGCTAATTAATATTCAGTTAGTACAACCATATTCAAATGTGATTTCTACATATTTTGGGGTGTGACAACTAAAATTCGGTTATATTAACTAAATTTTGTTGTAAAAACCAATAATTAGTTCTACCAACCGATAATTAGTTCTACTAACCGAATTTTAGTTGGCAAATGGTCGAAAGTTTTCTCTGTCCAAATACAAGATAAAGTTATATATGCATATGCGCTATCACATAAACCCATATTAAGCTAAATATATATATTGTTTTCTATTATATTAAACAAGATATGATTGTATATGAACGTTTTTACTCGAGTATTTAAAACGGTTTAAACACCCGGAAATATAACAAAACTGTTTACTCGGGTATTTAATATATATAACAAAATGGTTTAAGAATTTTATTTTGCATTTTCTTTTAAATGATTTCTAAAAATTCATTTAAAGAACAACTCATTTAAATAATGCTTCTTATATTGCAAAAATTTCTTACATTTTTTTTGATGCATTTCGTAAAACTTAAACAAAAAAATAATTTAAGTTTTATATTTTTCTTTTTGTTATTTTTTTCATCATATTTCTCTTCACAATTGAATAAATTTTATTCAACTTATTCAAAGGATGCTTTTGGTTTTATTTTTGCAAAAAAAAAAAAAAAAAAAAAAAAAAAATATATATAAAACGGAAGTATTTCATTTGAAATTATTGATGATGGGTAGAAATGAAGATGAAAATAACAATTAAACAAAAAAACACGTACCGAGTGTGCCTCCCTCAATTTTATTGAATTGAAAATATTCATGCATAAATATCTATCTATATAGTATGGCACAAACATTCACAGTCACTTTTTATATGAAAAGTATTTTTTGTGCCCTGCAACAAATGTTACCCTTTTGGATCATGTTAAAAATGGAATAAAATATTCCAATATTTTTACCATACATTAAGTATTTGCCATAGAATATTTTGTTTTAAAGAGGAAATGCATAATAAGGGATCTCGGGTCACCAAGACTTTTTTTCATACCCGAATTTAAGGGAATTTGAGTCGGGAGTCATGGATTTAAAAAAAAAACTTAGTTCAAAATAATAAATAACTCTTATACATGAAATTTTCTTGGACATTTTTTTAAAGTAATAAAAAAAAAAATCTGGGTAATCGATCAAATTTTAAAATTTTATTTTGGAGTCTGTTTTTAGAGTTTATCTAGAAATTTGTACGAAAAACAATCACTCTAAATCATTTCTCTATAAAAATAATTAGTCGTATTACTTAAATATTCGCAAAGGGACCGTTCCACACTGAAAAACTATTTATTAATTGAAAGTTATATTCACTCATGAAGAAATATACAAATAAAAAAGAAATATTTCAATAAAAAAATTATAATGGTGTTTGGAGCAGGTCTGAAGAAGATAAAGCTAATATTTTCAAGGCACACTTAGAACAAACTTTAAACCCCTTCGATTTAAATAATCCATCTAATAGAGATGAAATATTAAAGTTCCTTGATATCCCATGCCAAATAGATCGTCCTATCAAACATATAACAACTTCTGAGGTGAAGAATGTTGTTAAAGTAATTAAATTATTCATTTCTTTCGACAATCCTGATGATCAAGCTTTTCTTCAATATGATATTGTTAACTTTACTATATGGTGTGATGACAACTTAATGGAACTTAATACAAAAAAATGAAAATACATGATTTTTTCAAGGTCAACCCCTTTTAAGGGGTTATACTTGATGAACAATGAGCTGCTGGATCTAGTTGATACATTTAACGATCTTGGAATATTACTTGATACGCCACTTGATTTCAAAAAACATATTACTACAACTGTAAAACGCTGGGCTATTTTCTCTCCGAAATCTCTGCTGGAATCCACTAGTGAATCTTCCTTCTTATGAAAACCGTTTACTTCTTATTAGACTGCCTACACTAAAAAGTCGAAGACTAATGCTGAATGTGACATTTCTTTTAAAACTAATAAATGGAACAATAAATTCTGAATAACTACTAAGTAAACTCGATCTTAATACGCCTTTTTACGTAACAAGAAATTTCGAATTCCTTCGCCTTAAAACTATGCTAATGCAGATCCTTTTCGTCGTATTTGTTCTGATTTCAACCAATTATATCATGTCATTGATTTTAACACAAGTCCTGACAATGTGAAGCGGGAATAAATTATTTATCTTAATCAAATTTAAAACTTTTTGTAAAACCTGTAATATTTTTAATAATTTAAATTTATAGTCTGTAAGGATTTTATATCTGTAGACTGAATAAATAAAAAAAATAAAAAGTCACCAGGTTACGACAGCATTGATTCTAAAGTAGTTAAGTCTTTACCTAAGAAAGGCTTAGTGTTTCTTACAACAATATTTAATTCCATCTTAAGAATAAATCACTATCCTTCCCAATGGAAATATGCTAAAATTATATTGATACCCGAACCAAATAAACCAGAAAACTGCGTTTCTTCTTATAGACCCATACGTTTATTACCCACGTTTTCCAAGATTTTCGAAAGGCTTTTTTTAAAAAGGTTACTGCCTATACTATAACAACAAAATATAATTCCAGAATATCAGTTTGGTGTTAGGCATAAACACGGTACGCCAGAACAATGTCACCGAATTGTCAATGTCATTAAGAACACATTTGAAAAACAAACTTTACTGTTCCGCAGTGTTCTTGGATGTGCAACAAGCTTTCGATAAAGTATGGCATAATGGATTGTTATACAAATTAAAAAACTTAATTCCTGCTCCGTTTTATTTATTGCTAAAATCATATAAGATGGTTTTTTTTGTTAATGTTAACGATTATAACTCGAATTTTGGTCAAATTAAATCTGGTATCCCACAGGGCAGTGTATTGGGCCCAGTTCTTTATATAATTTTCACTTCAGATATGCCATCAATAGATGGTATAACCATTGCCACACACGCTGATGATACTGCTGTTCTAGCATCATAGCATCTGGAATGGTGCAAAATTAATTAAATTACATACAAGATTGGTTACAAAAATGGAACATTAAAGTAAACACGGAAAAATCTGTTCAAGTAACGTTAACATTAAGGCATGGTGATTGTCCAGGGTTAACTTTGAAATGGAAAATCTATCCCTACAAGTAGTAATGTAAAATATTTGGGGTTATACACTTAGGAAATTATGTTGGTAAAGACGACAGCAATTGCAGTCAAAAACAAATGAAATTTCATTTAAAAAAGGACGACTTACATTTCATTAAATTCAACTAACATTGTCATTTGTTTTTTAATGTTCAAAAAATGACTAACATTGTAGTAAAAATGAACCACATGGTAGTAAAAAATAAACCAAAAATTTTTTTTTTATTTTTTTAAATAACAAAAAACAACTGTAAAAATGAATGTAAAATCATAAAACAGTCATTTGATGTGAGTTGTTTTTTTAAATGAACTACAATGTTAGTTAAAAATTTTATTTGTTCTACAAATGACTTACATTTACATTAAAAATAATGAAACTGTATTACAACCCAAACAACTACATATTTTTAAAGCAGAAGTTCCCTGAGTGTACTTAGACAGAAGGCTCACATGGAGAAAACATCTCGATATGAAGAATGAACATTTGAAAATTAAAACAAAAAATATGTTTTGGCTGTTAGGGCCAAAATCGGAATTAAGCTTAGAAAACAAAATTATATTATACAAAGCACTCCTCAAACCAGTTTGGACTTACGGTTTACAGCTATGGAGAACAACCAGCAACTCAAATATTGAAATTCTTCAAAGATATCAATCAAAAACATAACGTTTATAGTAATTAAATGTGCTAAAGTCCCAAAACTTATTTAACAAATTGTGAAAAGCAATCTGATAGAGGCGTGTCCCTATCCGGATTTCATTCCTGCCTAAGGAAATCTTCAGGGGACTTTGTTATTAGAATTTCTAGAGATATTTGTTATGTTAAATCACAAACTCAATGAGAATTTCTTGTCCTCGTCTAGGAGCGAGATTCAAAATTTAAAATATCAAAGAAAAAACAAAAACAACAACAAAAAATTGTCACAATTGGCTTTGTCATCTTCCAAATACTACTCTGTTTTTTTGACAGACCTAGCAATGTAGTGACGTTTATTCAAGTAAATCAACAATAGAAAATCATATGTTTTCTATTAGTGTCAGTTACATTTAAATTTGCACAAGCACCTGCATATTTGTTATTTAAATTTATTTTCATCGGGATAAACATTAATTGCATTTATAGTAATTAAATGTGCTAAAGTCCCAAAACTTATTTAACAAATTGTGAAAAGCAATCTGATGTAGGCGTGTCCCTATCCGGATTTCATTCCTGCCTAAGGAAATCTTCAGGGGACTTTGTTATTAGAATTTCTAGAGACATTTGTTATGTTAAATCACAAACTCAATGAGAATTTCTTGTCCTCGTCTATTACGATTATTATCTAATGCACCATGGTTTGTAAAAAACTCTAATGTACATAATGATCTCGGAATTTCAACGGTTAAATACGAAATCAATAAGATCAGCGAAAGATATCTCAATAGACTAAGTAATCACTGAAACGTTTTAGCTATCAATTTATTAGACGACAGTGACGAAATACATAACCACAAAAGATTTCACGTACTTGATCTACCTTTTAGGGAGTAGTGATAAATATAATTATGTAAATATGCATATGTAAATAATACATTAATGTAATATATATTTTTATTGAGTTCATTGGAACTCGATATTTTAAGTTATTTTTAAAATATTATAAGATTTGCTTATTATTTTTGTAAAATAAATTGCAAATAAAGAGAAATGAGAAAAAAAAAGTTTAAAAATAAAAATTATGAAGCTTTTCATTATGTTTAAGAAAGTTTTCGCTCACTTTATGAAGACAAGTTTCATTAGTTTAGGGAAATTTTTCATTATTTCATTTTGAATTGTCAGGTTTGAGATCATAACATAATACAACAAATGATTTTGGGACTCAATTCTGAGAATTGCACGTGAAAGTAGCCCCAAAAATAAGAACTTCTGCATCATTCATTTTGTCAAGTTGGCTACAGTAATAATTTAATGGCCATACGATTTTTTTGGCTCAAGTCGGATTTTTAGCACTTTTTCTATATTTTAGCACGGTTATATCTTGGTACACCGTACGGATTATTCTTTTGTGTCTGAAGCAAAGTTGTAGATAGTGAATAGGAGAAAAAAATGCTGAACAATCCTACCCGAAAAAAGTGCATCCGGTGCCTAAAAAACGAGTTTTCACCTTTTTTTGCTCAATAACTGGATTACAAATTCACATATATGCTACTTATTTTTATAAACTTTATTTTGCATGAAAATAAAAATTCCGATTCATATTACAGCTATTCTTACACCGAAAATATGAGATTTTTATATGTTATCTATGCATGGAAACAAAATTTAGAACATTTTTCAATTATAATTAGAAAATATGAACGTAAAAATTTTCGATTTTTAAAAATTGATTTATTACTCGAGGATGTAGGTTTAAAAATTAAAACCAATATAAGTGTTTAACAAATGCCAATTACACAGTGCAACAAATGAAGACTTTTGGAAAAATGCACGGACTTGACAGTGTAGGTTCGATTGTACTACCAAAGGTTAGTAAAACCCTGTACTCGGTTTGGCCAGTTTGACTAAAAAAATTTTTTTTATGGACCTCAAAAGATTTTGAAAATCAGTGCACCATTCAAAAAAAGGTGTCCTCAGTTTTTGGACTACAGCTAATTCAGACTTGATGATATTGCTTAACTATATTTCTCAATAATGTAGTGAAGAGGCTACTGAACAAATTTTATAAACCTTTTATGTGCAAAAATCATTTTTTCCTGCACTTTTTGGAAAAAATATATATAGGGACTCATATTTTTTCACTAATAATATGTGACAAAATTGTAGCCATTGTAAATCTGAACAACTTGTATTGATATATTCACAAAAGTTGTTCAGATTTCCAAAATGTGCAAAAATATCCATTTAGAACAAAATATTCAAAAAAAAATAATCGATGCCATTTTGTTGCAAATTGTTTGATTCGGAAAAATATTTGGTCAAAATTGATTTTGGGCTACTGACTATGAACAAACATGCGTTTGCATGAAATTTGTTGACCTAGTCATTACCGTTTCTACACTGGGTATTTAAGAGCAATCCCGGAAATTCCGAAAAAATATTCCCGCTTGCCCGGAACATCAAAAAAGTACAGGATTTTGCATTCCCTAATTGTAAGTAACAAACGTGCCTAATGCTTTGTAATAATAGGAACAATTATTGTCGACACTTACTCGAGCAAATTTGTTTGTTTTGTATGAATGTATGTAATTTCATACAATGATTAATGCAAAACTTGGGGGCCAAAAATAATTTTTGATATTTTCTTTCATGTACTTTATATATGTAGTACCATACAACTTTAAGGAAAATGTTTATCTTTGTATGAGTTTAATACAGTGGTTTCTTTTGGAAATTGTATCTATATTATCAAAACAAAAAAAAAAAAATGGAAATTTTATGATGACATTATTCTCATATAACTACAAAAACCGATGCCTATTAAAAAAGTTGGAAAAAGCGAAAATGTGATTGGTAAAAATTGCTCTAAAGTCCGTACAAGCATAGTTTCAACACTCAAGGAACTTCTGCTGTAAATATTTGTAGTTGTTTGAGTTGTATCTACAGTATCTTTTTCTTTTTTGAGTGAAAAAAACAGTCATTTGTAGAATAAATTTCAGTTTTGACTACAATTGTAGTTCATTTAAAAAAACAAACCACATCAAATTACATTAATTTTATACAGTAGTGTTTTTTTTATTTAAAAAATAAAACAAATAAATGTTTGTGAAAGGCGTGGTAGAGAAGAATGAGTGTATTTTCTAAAAATCATAACTATATTGTAAATTTTCAATTTTTTCTGAATCAGACTGCGCAGTTTCTGGTATTGAACCTTCGTCAGTGACCCTGTTTTTTTGAATAATGTAATATTTGTTATGTTTTTATTTGTTCGATTGCGTCTATATGAAATTTTCTGTGCAATCACTGACCGTTAGACAGAGCGCTTTAGCTTACTGATCTATCGTCAGGTCGAGTTTTGTTGTGATTAAAACTAATTTTATTCAATACACGGTGTTTTTTTTTTCTTGCATACATAATCTCAGAAGTACAACTTCAACAACAAAACAGTTCTATTTTTAGACACTTGACTCACTTTTATGTCCGCTGTTTCCCCATATGTTGTAAGTGATGCCTTTTTTACTGCATATGTTTATTTTTTACTGCATATTTGGTTCAATTTTATTACAATTGTGGTTTTAAAAATGAACTGTGTAATTTTTTATCTTGATTTAGTTAATTTCTTAGTTAATTTAACTACATCTATGAATTCAAATTTAGTTCTTCTAAAATTATGGGCAGACAGTGATTCTCAACTTCATCAAAAATTCTGCTGCCGCAAATTCAGATACTATTTTCTGTTGTCGCTGCTAAATTTTTAATTATTTGTACGGGTTATTATTTATGAGTGTATAAATCAATGTATTGGAAATTTAGACGAGATTTCAAAATTGACTAATATGTGTGATTCTTTTTTGAATTGAAATTGTAAATTTAAAATCCATGATTTATACTTTTTATACTCATGAAATATTTTTTATTCTGTTAACTTTGAACTTTTGCTGTCAATTGTAGCTTTTCTAAGTTTTTTTACTTTTACTTGATTACAATATTTTTTTTCTTTTCCGATGATTTATATGAAAATGATAAATTTTTTTTTTTTGTTAATTTTCATCATATATGTTTAGATATAATTATAATAATATATAAATATGATAGAATTTTTATTTTTAACACTTATATTTATATATAATTATATGTGATGCCATATATTATTTTAAATAAAAGTGAAATAATTTATTTTGTTTTATTTTTTTTTGAAAAAATCGATTTTTAAGTTAATGATGCAGATTTATTATTTATATCATGCTTTATATTGTGTAAAAATTTCATATTAATATCACGTATACTTTTCGAGATAGAGGATATATATTTCATTTTTTCTTTAAAGTGGGTACAAAGAGTATATACTTCATAGAGAAACTGTGCTATTCACGGGTCTCTCGATAATTAGCGAATTCGCACACAACTCTCGCAATGAGAAAAACACATTTATAAAAAACGTGCCCAAATAAAGAGATAAAGGGTCGAGCGAGGCACATATGGATTGAAAACTTTAAACTCGTTTTCTGCAAAATCGTGTTTTTTTAATTATGTTAGTCTTGCAGTAAATGAGCGATATATAATTATACATATTTATACATGGTATATATGATGAGGTAAGAAAGATCAATTTATATATAACACGAGATATGATGATATCGCACACCTAGTTCAAAAGTGAAAATATTAGTGTATTTTACAGTTATGTCTTTCTTTATGTTTCAATTGGTAAAATGTTGCGAATATTTTCTTTCGATTTCTGAAAAATTAAAAATTTTGAGTTGAGTCACTTTTGAACTAGGTGTGCGATATATAGCGCTGTAATAAAAATTTTAGTAAAAATATATATAAAATGTAACTATATATCGTTACATATGTCGTATTTGTAATTATATATAATTATATCAAGCCATATATCACTATATACAAACTTTATTCGTCGGTAATATAAAGTTTTGCTGGGTTTAATAATATAAATATATATAATTTTTTTTTTTTTTTTTTAATTGTACTTTTTTACAAAATGTACAATTAAATTAAAAATTAACCCCTTAAACCCCACCCACAAATATGACTGATGCATTAATCTGCTAGAGAATCTTCCAAAGAAGAGATTGATTTTGGATAAGCTCCTCCTACTTCCTGAGATATGTCCATCCCACACATTGTTACTTTCACAAAATACGGCTAAAAAATCAAAATCTGGGAGCTCGATTTTCACCGTTGACGTATGGTCTAGTGGACTTATTTGCTCAGTACAATCCCAAGAATCAGAAACGCGAAGCGCCCATTAAGATGTTACAATCGCCCCACCCTTATGAACATCAAATATACATGGAAATATCTGTGGTTAAAGTTTTTTTTTTTTTTTTTTTTTATTATTTAGTAATCATATAATTAGAAATTATATACTATTACCCTAACCGAGCACTAGCGAAAACAGACCAGTGCCTCTGGTGGGAATCGAACCCACGACCCCCGCACTGATAAGCCAGCACGCTACCAACTAGCCCACCGTGGCGCACGAGGTTAAAGTTCAATTCTGATTATTTTAAGAAAAGTTACTCGATCTAAATGATTATTTCTAAATTTCAAATAAAAAGTAAAAGTTTCAATAAAAAGAAAAAGTTTATTTGAACAAAGTGTATGAAACTTTTTTATGAAATGATAAAGGTCAATGAAACAATTATCATAAATGTTTATGCAAGTTTAAATCATATATATGAAAACTTCATAAATGTGATGAATAATTGACGAGTTATTAAGCTACTTATATTATCAATATGATGAAACTTTTTTCCCTGAGTGTAGCAGACATTTTTTTAAAATATGAACTTACTTCATCGGTTTTTTTGGGTCAAAATATTTTATACTTTGCCTCATTTTCACAATGACCCCTTAGCTATTAACTGGTACATTAACTGACACATTTGCTTTTCTTTCCCATATAAATTTTCAATTTAAGTGTCTGTTAAGTTTTAACTGGGCATTCATTAAATTATTCGGGCCCTAAATGATAATTCTACTTTTCCTTTCAAAAATATTCTTCCGCAAAACCACAGTTCAATTTGCTCCAAAAAAAAACGGGTAGTTTAAAGTGTTTTTCTTTTTCTTATTTGTTTCTTCAACTAAATTAAAGTTGAAATTAAATTAGAAAAAATTCTAGGAATCTACATACAATAAAGATAATACCACAAAAAGAAATAAATTTCACGCGTTTCTTAATTTTAGTTTACTTTATTTATTTTAATTTTATTTCTGTTCAAGATTTCAAGATTTTTAAGTATGTCTAACTAAATGAAAACAAGCAAAAGAACATTTTGAAAGCGCGTTAAGGCGTTGACAATAAGTGTTGAAAAAAAAAATAGGAAGAGAAATGAAAATCATAGATTCAAAGATTTGTAGCATTCGATAGGGGGATGATTGTATTAAGCCTGAAATTGGTTAAACAAACCTATAAATTGAAAGAATGAACAAATGTAGAGAACGGCAAATAAAGTCACTCCAAGTAGAAAAAGTAAAGAGCCCCCCATTCGTTTGGTAATAAATTACAAAACAATTGCCTAATTTTCTTATGCTAGTGATAGTAGGAGACTTTACAATCAGTGATGCCAACTTTGTTGAAGCAAAATGCGCAGTCATGTCCCTAAAAGAGCGCTAGATAATACATTTTATCAAAATGTGTACTTTTTAAACTAAATTATATGATGAAATAGTTGAAAAGCGCTAAAGGCAACATTGTAGGAATATATTTGTCTTCGACCGAAGACTTCGATCAGAAATTGCTTTTTGTCAGTATTCGATATTTTAAAGCATTATGAACAAATTTGACAACTGGGAAAATGTTTTTTGGGCTTATTAGATGCGAAATTTCAGTGTCAAAATTAAAGAAAAATCTGTTGATAGGCAATGAATTCATTAACACAGTAAGTATGTGAAAACGACACACCAAAACCCCGGAATACGTAAACTTAATTTTGTGGCGTACAATCCAGTGGTATACTCCGTTTCAATTGGTTAAGTCAAAATGAAAAGATATTTCATTGGGGATTTTTGAATTTTATTCATCGTCTTCTTAGACAGTGTACAATTAATACTATAATTAATATGCACATATTTTTCAATTGTTTGAGATAGGCGTGGTAGAGAAGATTAAGCATACTTTTCTAAAAATCATAACTACATTGTAAATTTTTTTATTGAATTAGACTGCGCAGTTTCTGGTAACACAACCTTCATCAGTAATCCTTTTTGACAATTTCAAATTTGCATTAACTCAAGCTATTTTTTGAGTGTATGTTAAGTAAAAGACATAAAAATCTTATTTGAAATTATTTTATTTATTTAAAAGTCAAATAATGATGGCCGTCCATTTTTAAGAGGATACAATTTATTTATATACTATCCGAAATGTTAATAATCTTGCAAACTTAAAACTGAAATATATATATATTTTTTTTCTGAGCTAACCTATTAAAACGGAGTATACCACTGGATGCTGTGACTCCAAATTAAGATTACGTATCCCTGGTTTTTGTGGCGTCATTTCAAAAGTTGAACTTTTACTTACAGTGTATTCGGCTGCCGAACAATTGGCCAACAGGAAAAACTTCGGCGGCCGATTATTTACAAATAAACTTCGGCTTTTCCTTAAATTTTTAACTTTAAATCGAGTTAACACGACTCAACAAATATGTTTTATAATTTTATATCAAAATTTGTCTATATAGTCTCTAAATACCAAAAAAAACCGACCAAATATCATTTTTTCGCCGAAGTCTTCGGTCGAACACAAGAAAATGTAACTTAATTTTAAATTTTTATTGCTTTTAAAATGTTCAAAATTTTATAAATTTTTTAATTTTTCCAATACAAATTTTAAACAAAAAGCACTATAAAGAACAATTTAAAAATATTTTGTATAGAAATTGTAAAAAATATATGAAAAATTTGTATTTTTGGCTTAAACATTTTAAAATTAGTTAAAATGAAAATGAAAATTATTCAAGTTCGAGGCCATACTCTATATTTTTTATTATAATATTGTCCTAACGAATAATCTATAGGTTTTTTGTTTTCAAATTTATTAATTTACCACTTTTAGGAATGTGTTTATAGATCAATTTCGGGAATTTTCTAGGTTCCCATCATCAGAACACGTTTTAAAAGCGGTGACAATATCCTAATAAAGAAATGTAGAGTATGGCCTCGAACTTGAATAATTTTCATTTTCATAGCACAATTAAGCATTTTTATTTTTAATAAAAATTATATCAAACTTGTATAAAAGACAAAGTACGGTCTTTTTTACTACTACCCCTGTACATTTTGTTTTTAAACAAAACAAGTGAACAAATAAAAAGGAAAAAAAAACAAAAAACGTGTATTGAATATCTACCAAAGGTAGACCTTGCACACAACAAAAAAATTTTCAATGAAAATGAAAATTATTGAAGTTTGAGGCCATACTCTATATTTCTTCATTAGAATATTGTCCTAACAAATAATCTATATAGTTTTTTTTTTTCATTTTCATTGCACAATTAAAGGTCGAAAAAAACATAATTTTTATTTTTAATAAAAATTATAACAAACTTGTATAAAAGGCAAAGTACCGCCTAGTTTACTTGCCCTGTTTTGTTTACAAACTAAGCAAAATATAAAAAGGAGAGAAAAACAAAAAACGTGTATTGAATATCCACCAGAGGTGGATCTTGCACATCAAACAAGTTTTCAATTTATTTTTTGATCAATGGTTATAATCTTTAACTTCAAACTCATATGTATATTAGTTCTCATGTAGTGAGTAAACTAGTTCATATGAATGTTTGATGTTTGGCATGGGATTGTTACCGCTTTCAACACGTGTTCTGATGATGGGAACCTAGAAAATTCCCGAAATAGATCTATCAACACATTCCTGAAAGGGTCAAATAATAAATTTGAAAACAAAAAACTCTATAGATTATTTGTTAGGACAATATAGAGTATGGCCTCGAACTTGAATAATTTTCATTTTCATTGCACAATTAAAGGTCGAAAAAAACATAATTTTTATTTTTAATAAAAATTATAACAAACTTGTAAAAAAGTTTTCAATTTATTTTTCTTCAATGGCGAGAATCTTTAACTTCGAGCTCATATATTAGTTCTCATTTAGTGAGAAAACAAGTTAATATGAATGCTTGATGTTTTGCATGGGATTGCTACTGTTTTCAAAACGTGTTTTGATGATGGGAACCTAGAAAATTCCCGAAATAGATCTATCAACACATTCCTGAAAATGGTCAATTAATAAATTTGAAAACCAAAACTCTATAGATTATTTGTTAGGACAATAACCTAATAAAAAAATATAGAGTATGGCCCCGAATTTGAATAATTTTCATTGCACAATTAAAGGTTGAAAAAAACATAATGTTTATTTTTAATAAAAATTATATCAAACTTATTTAGTTCAAATTTTATCAATATTAAACGTTTTACCCAAAGGAGTCTAAACGCGCTTAATAACAAACCGAAAAAGCTTCAACCCCGTTTGTTTTTACACAGCGCTAATATAAAAAGCTCTTACTCCAAATAATGCGAGTTTTTGGTAGTGTAAAAGTACTAAATTAGCATCACTGTTCACAATGTTGATTTTGTCTTTTAAACTAAATTTGTTGCTGTTTATATAACCTACAATGGTTATGGAAAAAGTACTATAGTATCTGTTAGAATGCGTTACAAATTTTGTATGCAGATAAATTTCAAATTTATTTTCTTTTTTTGGTGACGTTTTGTTTATTTTTGAATGATACATTGATACACAAAACTCCAAGGAAGAAATAAATAAAATATGTAAAATGCCACAAGTATTTAAGGTTGTGTTATTTTTTTTGCTTTAGGTAAATAATAAATGAAAAGTATTTTTCAATTTCTATTTTTTTTTTTTTTTTTTTGAGTTTTAATGAAATTGTAGAAAATTCTTTAGATTGTATATCCCCTCAACAAAAACATTAAAAACCAAAAACTGGAGTTATCTTAGATATAATATTTTCCATTAGGTTTGGAATGGAAAGCATTAGAAAGGTTACACTTTAACAAAATGACTTGTAAATGAATTCCAGAGAAATTTTATAAAATTTGTGAAACAATTCAGTAAAAGCATAAAGAAAATCGTTAAGTATTGATGGTTAAAAACGGCATGGAAACGGTCACATATTACCAAAAATATTAATATAAAATAAATTCCTTTATTTTAATTTTTACAAAAATTCATTAATTTAATGAAAAAAATTCATTATTTAATGAACAATCCATTAATTTGGTAAAAAGTTACATTGACTGAATACTAACAAAACTTCATCAATTTGTATCTTAACTGATACACACTTAAAAATAAACTTGTACTAAAATACAGAAAAAGCTACTAAAGATTAGTAAAAAAACAGACTTTCTCGAAAGAACTGTATAAGATTTTTTTTTGCTAAATAATATTCAAATTTTCAAGAGAAACGATATCGATACGATTGCTATTGTATTGACGATGTTTTTTACGAAAACGGTAAATTAAATGATGGAAAATTGATGAATTGAATCGCGCTCCTAGACGAGGACAATAAATTCTCATTGAGTTTGTGATTTAACATAACAAATATCTCTAGAAATTCTAATAACAAAGTCCTCTGAAGATTTCCTTGGGCAGGAATGAAATCCGGATAGGGACACGCCTACATCAGATTGCTTTTCACAATTTGTTAAATAAGTTTTGAAACTTTAGCACATTTAATTACTATAAATGCAATTAATGTTTATCCCGATGAAAATAAATTTAAATAACAAATATGCAGGTGCTTGTGCTTGTGCAAATTTAAATGTAACTGACACTAATAGAAAACATATGATTTTCTATTGTTGATTTACTTGAATAAACGTCACTACATTGCTAGGTCTGTCAAAAAAACAGAGTAGTATTTGGAAGATGACAAAGCCAATTGTGACAATTTTTTGGTGTTGTTTTTGTTTTATCTTTGATATTTTAAATTTTGAATCTCGCTCCTAGACGAGGACAAGAAATTCTCATTGAGTTTGTGATTTAACATAACAAATATCTCTAGAAATTCTAATAACAAAGTCCCCTGAAGATTTCCTTGGGCAGGAATTAAATCCGGATAGGGACACGCCTACATCAGATTGCTTTTCACAATTTGTTAAATAAGTTTTGGGACTTTAGCACATTTAATTACTATAAAAGAAAATTGTTCTGTTTTACCAAATTATTAACATTATTAAATATTTGATTGTAAAATGGTCGTAATTTATGTTCGAAAAGTAAACCATAACTGCCGATCTTCCTTCAGAATGCCTAGCTAGCAAAAATAACAAAATTTCCAAAATTTCAGTTGCACTCGAGTTAAATTTAAGTTAATGAAAAATATCTAAAATCGACCAAAGCTTTTACTAAATATTTTTAGAGAAAACACGCAAGAAACTTTAATTCCTATATTTATCTGAAATTGACTTCAATTCAAATAACAGCATATTTTGCTGAAATCAACAGAAATTTTTGCTACAAAATTGTACAGTGTTGATTTTAAAAGGGCAGATATTTATTCGCATTAAAAAAAGTATGTTTATTTATGACTTTTTGTCTACTAATATTTTTATATTATTTGCATATTTTTTTCCAAAATTTTAGCAGATTAATTTGTTACTTTCAATAAACTAAAATTTAGCTCAACAAACAAAATATTTGTAAATTCAACAGAATTATTTTTTCTATTCTTATCTTAATGATGTGTAGCAAAAAAAAAAAAAAAAAACTCTTAAGGTACGTTCACATTAATCAAATATTTGAATAACATATTTGTTTACATTTTTGCTTCCAATTGTGTCAAATAAAAAATTATTTTATTTTATGTTCAAACTATGATCAAATATTTGATGGTTTTTGTTCAGCTCTAAAATAGTGTCAAATAAAATAAACGAAAAAATATTTGTCGAGCGTTCAGATTGAAACAAATATTTATATTAAATATTTAATCAAAGTGTAAAAAAACATAGATTTATTTAATCGAAAAACTAACTGTTTTTTAAAAAATGGATCACTCGGGATCTCTCTCGGACCTAGCCTATTTAAGTTATAAGGTCTATCTCGCTTAGTTTTGGAGATACTGGACATTTTAAAATATCGCCATTTTGTAAAATGGCTTGTATCTCGAAAACTAAGCATGATATCGCAAAATGGACAACATTTTTGCAAACCTTAACTAGCAGACCGCTGCCAACAACACAAATGTGTACAGTGTTCCGATTCCACTCATTCCCCGTTTCATTCCATATCGTTCCGTTTTGGACCAATGTTCCATTCTGTTATCGGAATGATTAAATTTTTATTTTCACGTACGACAACACAATTGTGTACAGTGCTCCGATTCCAATCGTTCCCCCTTTCATTCCATATCGTTCCATTTTAGACAGATGTTCCAATCCATTATCTGAGTGATTAAAGTTTTTTAATATCTATTTACATTCAGTTTTTTTATAAAGCCTTTTATTAATAAATTTATTAAAAAATTTATAATTGACGATTTTAACACCTTTTATTTGCCATTGTTTGTTCTTACATTTTTTTTGTAAGATCAAATAAATATTTGCTCAAATCAGAAGAAAATATTTGATAGCTAGTGTTCACACTATGGTTAAGTTTGTCAAATATTTATTTGAATGCAAATAATTTTGTTTGACCAAAATCAGCTGATTTGCTGTTTGACACACAAAAATATTTTGTGTTCAGATTACGGCAATGAAATATTTCATGTTTTTTGTCAAATATTTGACTAATCTGAACGTACCTTTAGCCAGTTTTTCTGCAACGTCATTCTTTACAGTGTTGCCACCAGTGAGAAAAAATTACGCAACCGTAGCACAGTGCGACATTTGGCCAATCTAGGTGGACAAAAGTTGGCGGATTGTTATAATTTAAATGAATGTGACAGCAAACAATCCATATACTATGGAAATAATCATAATATCACGAAAAAAGTGCTGTTTCATTTGATACAGGAGTTTAAAGTCACATCTTGTAATAGACTTTTGAGCAATAAAATATATTTTTGAGCACCCAAAAACTTCAAACACTTATAACTTTTTTGTTGTTGGAGTTATAAGTCCATTTTTTTTATTAAATACAGCATTTTTAATCTAGTTTTTAAATCCATGCTGTAATTTATTAAAAACAAAAATTCAAAATTAAAAAAAAAAAAAAAACGAAAGCTTCGTTGGAATAAAAATATAGTTTCCTTACGCTCCCTCACACGACCTATACATGTGGCTGGTGTTGGAATGTCTCTAGTAAGAGATTAAACCATGTTTGCTGGCGATTTTTTGCGATTTATAGAGAATTTTAAAGTTTAGTGAACGTCTAAAATGGACTTTTTGCTTGATTTATTTTTTTTAATTCCAGAGACTTTTAGTTTTAAAATATATGAAAAATACACTTATATTGCACATAAAATTTAATAATTATGTAAGAATACATTACAATATAAAATGTAATTTGTTATTACACCAAACCCTTGTTTAACGGCATTACATTTTTTTAACGATGTTTAGTTTTTGTATAAAATATGGGAAAATTGGATATTTGTTAAATTCGTAGAATTCGCAATGGAATTAAAATCATGAAAATTCTAATTTGAATTTGAAATTCTAAAATATATGTGATACAAAGCACACGATTTGTCCGAAGAAGCATCCGAAGCCAGAAACAAGGACATAAGGAACTATCGTGAAAATTTCACAAGAAAAACTTCAAGAGTGGACACAAACAGAGACTTGCTGTATAGACTGCTGGTATCGTCACACCCATATATATGTAGTTTACGCACTGCTCCAAAAACTACGCGAAGCTTTTTGACTCCAGAAGTACGAGAATAAATTAAATTATACTTGCTTTTTTTAATTAAATAATAAATGTAAATACAGTTTGTTTAAACTTTTTGTGTGTTTATGAATTGTTTAAAAAATATTAATTCATTATTTTTTTTGTGTAATTCTTATAATTTTACTTGTTGTTTTTATTTAAATAATAAATGTAAATACAGTTTGTAAAATCTTTTTGTGTGTAATAAATTTATAAAACTGCATATAGTGGGTGGACCACGACCCTTTTTGTTACAGTATAGAGTTAATTTTACAATGTACATAAGTCAAAAAATAAAATCTAGCCCAATGTTGTCCAACACAGCTTAAATATCTGTTATAAAAAAGTGGGCGTACACCGCCCATCAATAATTATCTTCGAGGTTATTGTGTACAATTTTTTTTTACAAAATGGTACACAAATAATAATTTTTTTTTACAAAATTTCATAAAAATTCTTCAAATTATTTAAGCAATTTCTTAAATAATAGTTAATTTCCCGAAAATGGGGGTGGCAATAGTTCGATTGTTCCAAATTTTGTTGTCAATATTAGTTATGTCCTACATTATTACCAAACCAAATTTCAAGCCAGGATCTTTTAAATTAGATTTCTGTCCACCTACATTGGCCAAATGTCGCACTGTGCGTAGGGCAAAAATTATCTAAACTATATGAAATTACACAAAAAAAAATAGAATTTTTTTTTTACATAATTGAGAAATAATCGTTATTTTTGAACATAAAAATTTCAAATATACACATTGAAGACCTTTTAGATCAACTCTCCTGACTACAGAACATTTTTGTCTGATAAATATCAACGCAGTGTTGATACTGTAATGATACGTCATTACTTTTTTCACTACCAGTAATGACACCAGCTTACTATCTGCATTACTTTGACACAAATAATAAGTACCTACTTGTTAAGTTTCCCATTATTTCAACACAAAAACTAATGCGTTACACTGGACCAAAAACAGCGCTGAAATCAACTAAATACCATGTTAACCCTTTCAGGACCATAAGCTTCTGGGGACTTTCACTTTATCATTTTGATATGAAATAAGCTTGTCAGAATCCAACTAAAGCAAAACCATTCAAAAATGTGAAAAAAAAAGTTTTCGTATACGAGTTTTTTTATGGGACACATGTGTCCCTGTGGTCCTTAGGAGAGCCAAAATTTGTTTTTTATTATATATAGGTTTTTCAATAACAGTTACATTTTTAATATTATAATACGCTTTTAATAAAAATTTATGTGTAATTTTGCGGTAAATTATGGGTAATTATGATGTTCTGCGAAACAATTACGGTTAGTAGTAAAACATAGAAGCACATTGCATTCATTACAATAGTTATTAGTGCGATTTTCTTCATTAATTTTTGGGCATTGAACAAATCTCTTTCTTACGTTGGCTTTGAGCATAGAGTGCGAAGAAGCTGGTCTCTTGATGACAGTGATTTTTGATGACTGGAATATTGGAAAATCTCTCTGACGCGAAGAATAGCCAGCGATTAAATTTCTGGCCACCAATCGTCTAAACTCAAGGGAGTTAAGTTGAGTCCCTTCAACAAGATTTTTTGCTTTACATTCGGTGTAAATAACGTAGGAATTATTTACGCTTATATCAAGTAAGTCAAAAAATAACCGGAGGTAATATTTTATTTTCGATTTGCGGTCTAGTTCATAAAAGGACTTGCGCTGATCCATTAAATCTACTCCACCCATATTTTTGTTGTAATGCATAATATCATTCGGGGCATTTTACGTTGATTTTCTCAGCACTACCAGCTATGCGACGTCTAACGGTGTCTGTCTCCACTGGCGAAAGAAAATTTGTGAGAAGAGTCACAGCTCTGTTGTCCATCCACTTCACAAAGGATATGCCCTCAAAGCTTGATGTGTAAATGTCTCCTCGCTTCATATGCTTATCGAGAGGCACATTTTTTGGAATATTTTTTTGGTTGCTTCTTACTGTTCCACAGGATTTTATTTGACGTTTTTTTCAACTCATATTGTAACAAAGGCGAGTTGAAGAAGTTATCAATATATACCTCGGAGCCCAAGCCTGTGAGTTTTTCTGTCAATTGAAGCACGACTGATTCCCCAAGTCCATATTCAGTTCCATACTCTTTTCTTCCAGTGTATAGATCAAATTCAAAAAGATATCCGGAAGCAGAGTCACATCTACACGACATCTTAAATCCCCATTTTATTGGTTTGTTTTTGATATACTGTTTCATAGCATTATGACCTTTGAATTTGATCATGTGTTCATCGACAGCCTGTTTGTATGTGTTGTTCATTGCATTTTGAAATGCTTTGTTGAAATGACTTATGACAGGTCTGATCTTAAAAGCCCGATCATTCCTGTTTCCTTCTTCATGGTTATTGCTGAAGTGCAAATTTTGACGGATATCTTCAAATCTTTTTCTTGTCATTACATTACTTATAAAGGGTACACCCATATCAGGTTCTGTTGACCAATAATCACGAATGGATGGTAAAACGTGATATGTCATTACCAGATTGATACCAAGAAATGCTTTCATTTCGTCAGCAGTAACATCAAAAACTCTTCCATTTTGTTCAGCATATCTGCAGGATTCATGAACTATAAGTTCTATCAAAACATCAAAGTTCGTAGTCAGTAAAAAGATCTGAAATGGTGATAGATTACAGTTGGGGGTCCCCAACATCGCAGATTTGCACTTTTCCAAACTCATAGTCACTGTTAGGGAATACGTTTGAAGTGTATGAATTTCTCCATCTAAAATTTGGTTCACTTTTTTCTGTCGTGTTTTTCTTGTAATTTTCGGGAATATGAGGCGCTTGTTCCGTTATCTCAACGACTTGTTCTGTTGTCTCAACCGCATTATCATCGATTTCACAAAATGCTGCACCTGCATCAACATCACCTTCAAGAAAAATCTGGTCTTCTTCATCTAGACACAAATCGTCTTCATCTTCGCTATTTTCCGCAGTAAGAAATTGCAATATTTCTTCTCCATTCAGTTTAAAAAATCTACGGCGCTGGAAATCCATTCTTCTAAAAAAAATTTGTTACAACGTGCTATAGAATTTACATTCACCAAACTTACCAAAACGAATCAGCAAATCAAAGAACAAAAATGTTTCTCTCAAATATCACTTTTTTAGCTAATTAGAAAACAGTACCACTTATCACAGTAAAGTAAGTAAATAGAATACAAATTCTAGGAATTCAGTCACCTGATAAAGTTTACAAACTTAATGGGGAAGTCCCTTTTTAGTTTTTTTAATATGCCAACTCTCACCACTATTAGCAGTTACATTCAAATTCATCAAACGAAAAGTTACCATTGACTTCCACAGGGACACCCGTGTCCCTTTTCGTTTTTTTTAATAAAGCTAGTTTTTTCTTGGAAATATCTCAAAACCGAATTCCAACCTGTAGAATATTGTTAAATTAAACAAAATTTTTTAATTTGAAAGAAAGAAAAAATTTCGTCTATGATTTAGAGCAGTTTAAATATCCCGTTTACGGTATGCGCAAAACTTGTTTTTTAGCTCTTAAAAAAACATTTATAAATTTTTTTTTTTCACACAAATTTTTTATAAATTTTAAAAAACCCTTCATTTAACTTTGCATTAAGCTAAAAATATCAATATATTTAGTATTAGTTTATTTTTAACGCATATTTTTCTTTTTGGGACACATATGTCCCCTGGTCGTCAAAGGGTTAAATTGATGACTGAGTGATCACTATACAACCAACAAAACCATTCCGTTAACAAATTGTTTAGTAAATGTATTTTTGGACGTTTAACTATATGTTGATTGTTATTTTGACGAAATATCGTCAAATGTAATGTTATTAGTTATTTTAACAAATTTATTTAATCAAATTGAATAATTATTTTGTTGTTTTAACAATGCGCTTTATTCAATTAAACAATTCTCTTTTTGTAATCTATTCGTATTTTGTCTATTTATTATTAATTGTTAATTTTATATTTATATATTTTATAAGTTTAAATTTTTAATAATATAATTATTTAGTTAGTATATTAAAAAATTAAGAATTTGATAAGAAATATAAAAAAATAATTAAATTAAAAATATTTAAAAACACATGAAACATTATATTTACTAAACACATTAATATATTTAATATTTGAATTAATAAATAGTTACATTTTTTATATATTTATATTAATAGTTTTCCTTCACTATTACAGATTATCACTTATATAAAAAAAATTAAAGTAATGACAGTAATAAAAGTTTATAATTTACATAAAACAGTATGAAATTACATAAATTTATTTAAAAATCATTAATAAACACATATTTATTATTATTTTTATTTTATTTTAAAATTATTTTTATTTTATTCAATTTTTGTGAAGCAGTTCGTCAAAATCATCATTTTGAGAATGAGAAATCGTCATTCCCAAAACTCCTTATATTTCAATAAAGAATGGGATTGAGAATTATTTCTTCAGGGTGATGTTCTTTATTATTAATTCCGTCGCCTCCCAATCTTAACAAAACAACTCCCCTTACTCATTAGGCGGAATAGAGTTTAAAAATTACCGCCCTACTTTAAAATCTGCAAAATTCTATGACCAAATGTTAATTTGTAAATTTTTTCCGATATTTGGCTTCACAAAATTGTAGCATAGCAAAAAATGGCATTCAAGAAAAATATTGATTAAGAAAGAATCATAAAACGTGGAATATTACTACTTTATCAGTGGTTTTGAAGCTAAATGATTTGGATTGTTCTTTCTGAAACATATAAAAAAATCTCTTCGGTGTTCGTTTTGTTTTTTAAATAAAGTTTTAAATAAAAATAAAACACTCTAATTAATAATTTATGAATTTTATGTTAAGTTGATACCCAAATTTGTAAATGAATAATTTTTGTTCTATTTGATCTCGTTTTATTTCATTTGTTGATGTTGGCGCTATGAAATAACCCCCAATGAAATAACCCCCAACGGCCAAAAATGAAATAACCCCCAAAAAAATTGTGTAAAATTGTTTGTTGATTTTTTCATTTTTTTTGGGGATTATTTCATCTTACGGTTTGGAGATTATTTCATTATGAAGCAACCCCCAATGAAATAAAGCCCAAAATTTAAATTCTTTGGAGATTATTTCATATGCAATTATTTTGGGGGTTATTTCATATTTTTTGGGGGATATTTCATTTTGCTAAAAGTGAAATTTTTTTAATATTTGTTAGTTTTTCTGCGTGGCGGCCTGCGGCCGCTCTTAGGGGTTTTCTCCTCCATGGGACGCGGCAGGTGGCTTCGCTGAATAAAGTTTCCCTGCGCGCGTCACACTAGGGAAGATAATGGGACGAGCGCAGGAAAACTGTATTCAGCGAAGCCACCTGCCGCGTCCTATGGAGGAGAAAACCCCTAAGATCGGCCGCAGGCCGCCACGCAGAAAAACTGAACAGTGTAACAAAAGAATCAAAAATATGAAAACAAAAAATAAAAAAAATTTGGGACATATTTCATTTCTTTGGAGCTTATTTCATTGGGGGTTATTTCATTTCTTCCTTTGGGAGTTATTTCATTACGAAACAACCCCCAAATTTTGGGTGTTATTTCATTTTCACCTTTGGGGAATATTTCATTTCTTTTGGGTATTATTCCTTTTTTTTTTTGTTGGGACTTATTTCATTTTTTTTGGGATTTATTTCATTGGGGGTTATTTCATTTTGTCGTTTGGGTGTTATTTCATTGGGGGTTATTTCGTAGCGCCGTTGATGTTTTAAATGAAAAGAAGCTTGATAAAATTTTTTCTGTAAATTATACCAAAAAAAAAAATAAAAATTGAAAAATTTAATAAAATTTACAATTGTTTAACAATGTTCATTCATACAATGAATTTTGTAGAACCATCAATAGTCATTTTATTACATTTCACTTCAAAAATCGTCGAAATGGATACAAATCGTCAAAGTTGGCATTGCTGAGCAGACATAAGACATTGGTAGCGATTCCTATTTTCACTTTCACCTCAATTTTTAAATCACATTATTTCCCGTGTGTTATCATTTATTTGCCACAATTTCATTTCTGATTTTTGAATATTTATTGATTGTAAAGACGATTGAAAAACAACAAAATTTATACATTTGTATTATTTGAGAGAAACGTAGGTTCAAAAACTGAGGTAAATGTTGAAAGTGCGAATAGGAAACGCTACCATTGTTACAGGGTGTTTTAAATGACCTGCATTTGATTTTGTACACTCTGAACATATTTCTTTGTTATTAAATAAGAATTTGTTTCCTTAATTTATGTATAAGGAGAAAAAGAAATACAGAGGCTAAAAAAGTACTTTTTCGTAATGCAGAAAAAAGTACAATTGGGTAAAGAAAAAGTACGGGTACTGCTGAAAACAGCACGTCTGGCAAGCCTACAACCACCCTAATACAAACAGAAGGTCATTCACGTCATACCAAAAAATTTTTTTAAATATTTTACCTCAAAGTATCGTATATTTTTGAAGTTCCCCGTATACTCATGAACCAAATTTAGCTTACGTACGACAACTTCTTCTGTTTTTGGCCACTCGTTTTATATGAATTGACGACTCTGTGCGATATATGCATAGACATTTATGTTCGCTTCACAAATATATTTTTCTAAGTGCATTGCAATAGCTTGTTGGTATTTGGCGTGACAACCAAAAACAGCCGCAAATTAATTTACACAAATTTGATTTTTTTTCTACTATTTTATTATATTTAATTCGGTAAATCTTGGTAAAAATCTGTTCTGTTTCAACTACTTCTTCTTTGTCGTCGTCTAAGATTCATAGCTATTATTTTATATATATTCCATTCCATTTTCATATAATAAAAAATCTTTTAAAGTCTATTTGCTCAGTTCTTGTATTAGAATGTCTGCCTTTTGGATGGGATGCTGGATGACTGGATGGCTGGCTGGCTGCTGGCGGTTTGTTGGCTGTAAGTTGTTGCTATGGGTAGCAAATTTCTTTCCAACTTAAAGTCAATTTGTTTTGAAAGGAAATTTATGTGTTGTTTTATATTTATTTTTACACATTTACCACACCGACATTGAATTGAGTCGAGAAATGAAAGAAGTTTTTCTTTTCTCCCAAAATAAACACATAAAATGCGTTTTTTTTTTTTTTTTGTTGTTTATTAAATTGAAAAAATAAGGAATGAATAGATCTGAAATGGGTGGGTGTTTAATTTTTGTTCTTAAAGTACAACAGCGCGCATTGGTAAAATAACGGGAATTAAAGACAAATTAAATTCCATTCAAACAGATTTTTCAAATAAAAATTAAGATGTTTTAAAAGACATGAAGTTTTTGTTATTTTGTTATTCTTTTTGAAAGTGACAAGCAATAAAATTTGATTTGAATGATTGATAGGGGGAGTGAGGTAGTTTTTAAAGAATTTAGTGAAAATATTTTAAAGAGAAAGAAAAGTTTTATACTATGTTTCCACTTTTATTTTAAAGAGAACGAAAAGTTTTATACTATGTTTCCACTTATGTGTTTTGAGCAAAACGTGTGTTTTGGTGAAAAAAAATGTATGGAAAAACGGCGCTACGAAATAACCCCCAATGAAATAACACCTAAACGACAAAATGAAATAACCCCCAATGAAATAAATCCCAAAAAAAATGAAATAAGTCCCAACAAAAAAAAATGAAATAATACCCAAAAGAAATGAAATATTCCCCAAAGGTGAAAATGAAATAACACCCAAAATTTGGGGGTTGTTTCGTAATGAAATAACTCCCAAAGGAAGAAATGAAATAACCCCCAATGAAATAAGCTCCAAAGAAATGAAATAAGTCCCAAATTTTTTTTATTTTTTGTTTTCATATTTTTGATTCTTTTGTTACACTGTTCAGTTTTTCTGCGTGGCGGCCTGCGGCCGATCTTAGGGGTTTTCTCCTCCATAGGCCGCGGCAGGTGGCTTCGCTGAATACAGTTTTCCTGCGCGCGTCTCATTATCTTCCCTAGTGTGACGCGCGCAGGGAAACTTTATTCAGCGAAGCCACCGGCCGCGTCCCATGGAGGAGAAAACCCCTAAGAGCGGCCGCAGGCCGCCACGCAGAAAAAACTAACAAATGTTAAAAAAATTTCACTTTTAGCAAAATGAAATATCCCCCAAAAAATATAAAATAACCCCCAAAATATTTGCATATGAAATAATCTCCAAAGAATTTAAATTTTGGGCTTTATTTCATTGGGGGTTGCTTCATAATGAAATAATCTCCAAACCGTAAGATGAAATAATCCCCAAAAAAAATGAAAAAACCCCCAAACAATTTTACACAATTTTTTTGGGGGTTATTTCATTTTTGGCCGTTGGGGGTTATTTCATTGGGGGTTATTTCGTAGCGCCTGGAAAAACATGTACAGAGCGTGGTTTATTTCAAAACACTTCCAAAACACGTTCAGTGAAAACATAGTATTGCTGCAAGAAAAATATTTGAATAATTTAACAGTACCGCTCGGTTATTAAGTATCACTTTTATATGTACCCTATGGGGAATGAGGGTACCGTGAAATAACTCCCAAATGAAATAAGTCCCAAAAAAAATTAAATGAGTCCGAATTTGAATAAATGAAATAACCTCCAAAGAAAAAATGAAATAAGCCCCAACATTTGGGAGTTATTTCATAGTAATAAAATAACTCCCAACTCCCAATGAAAAAAGTGCCAAAAAAATGAAATAATTCCCAATTCAAAAATATCAAATTCATTCGCTCATTACGCGAAACGCTTTCGAGAGGTGGCATGTCATAACGTCCAATGACATAATGTCCATGGACGTTATGTCACTCGAAAAGTGTCATAATGTCCATGGACTTTATGACAATTTGGAAAATGTTGGATATTATGTTATTATTTTTTTGGATATTATGTCACTTTCAAATCCAGACTTTTTGAAATAAAAAGATTAATAATATTCAGTATAACAATACAACTTTTTTAAATATTCTTTAGTAGTATATCACACAATAAAACTAATTTTATAAATCGTATAATCGCACACAGAAAAAACTTTATTTCGAGAAGCCGCCTGCCGCATTCTACGGAGGAAAAAAACACCTAAGAACTGCCGAAGGCCGCCACACAGAAAAACTTGTTTTTACAAATTACTTGATGTCTTAAAAATATAAGATTTCAACGGATTAGACATCTGATTTGAAAAACAAGTTCTTCTGGGTGGCGGCCTTCGGCCGGTCTTAGGGGTTTTTTCCTCTGTAGAACGCGGCAGGCGGCTTCGTGAAATAAAGTTTTTTCTGCGTGCGACATAAAAGAAACTTCAAAATTACTGATCTGTTTCCACAATGGAGTATAATGTCCATGGACCTTTTGTCACCCAAAAAGTTGCATAATGTCCATGGACTTTTTGTTATTCCATTTGTGGACATAATGTCACATTGCAGAGTATCATAAAGTCCATGGACATTATGACACTTTTCGAGTCACATAACGGACAAGTTGTCATTGGACGTTATGTCATGCCACCCTTTCCAGGCCCCTCCTCCTTCTGAGATGTCTTAACTTTGATAATATTCAATATGCACCAAAATCAATTGCTTAAAACATCTTCTTTTGCCACTCATTATTTCAAATTCAGAGTTTGCCATTATTTTTAGTCACTTTAATACCGATCTTTACTTACCAAAATTCTAGCAAGAACTGCGTTCCTTTTAGTAAAATAACTCATTGTATTGCTATTATTTACTTTACGACAATTTTAAGAACTTTACAAATGCATAAAATTTACCGAAATGTAATTTTAATAGAAATTAAATAACTCGCAATAAAAATGAAATAACTCCCAATGATAAAATCACATTTAAAAATGAAAATGAAATAAGTCCCAACAAAAGTGAAATAACTCCCAATGCCAAAAAGGAGTGAAATAACTCCCTGGTTGGGAATTATTTCATTTGGGAGCTATTTCATAACGAAATAATTTCCAACAGAAAATTGTGAAATAAGTCCTAACGCATTGGGAGTTATTTCATAGTGAAATAAATCCCAATTTATATGGAAAATTTTTGGGAGTTATTTCATTTTTTTTTTTTTTTGAAGTTATTTCATTTGGGAGTTATTTCACGGTACCGGTAATGAGGAGTCAATTGACCTAAAAGTGACTGGTTAAAGATGGACTTATCACAGGACTGGTACAATTTAATACTGAAGTGGGTTAAGCAGTGTCAATCGTCCTAAAATTACCAATACTGTGACTGGTAAAGGGAGGACATACCACTTAACCAGAATGCTTATTAACAAGAAAAAGCCAGTTGGCCAGAATTTTATACATTGGAAGCTGTTTAGTTTTCGTTTATTTTTTAAACTTAAAATTATTAATTTTTTTGTTTTTTTTTTGTCGATATTTATGTTTTTTTTTAGGTTTATTTAAAAATTATCGGCATGCGAAAATTTTCCTAAAAGAACCTGGACTGCTGCAAAAGGACTTATCACAGGACAAGTAATATTTACAATTGATGTGAGTTATGTAGTGTAAATTGATATAAAAAGCCAATTTATTGTTTCATTTTCTACCATTTGTTACATTAAAAATTATTAAATTGTGCGACATGTCCCTTTAAGGATAGTCATGTGGTTAGTCCGTTTTGGTTAGTCCTCCAACATGCCTGTGGCATGCCACTATATGGTTTAAAGCAGGACAAATGACCCCCTCCTATGATAAGCCCATGTTAAAGTTGACAGTTGTTTACATAGGGTAGGGTTTAGCAGGGGACCGGTCTCTGGCACGAAGGGACCGATAATGTGGTACACGCAGGACCGGTCCCATTCCCCATAGGGTAGTTATCCTAGGAACTTACCAGCGATACGTCACCGAATAGTATTTTGGTAGAGTATGTGTCATCCGCTAGGTCTGTTTTATGACATTGTCACATTTGAATGAAATGCTTTTTATACCATTTTTAAACATATTTCACTATTTAGGTTTTTTTATATTTTTGGGCTTAAAACCAGCTTTTCCTTAAAATTTTTTGCGCTTTAAAAATAGTTTTGCTATTTTTTGCTTTTTTTCATAAACACCACGGACTTCGCCAGTTTTTTCTCCAATGAAACGCTTAAATGTTTTATTGGCTTTATTGTGGATGTTCTATGTCAGCGGTTCCCTCCAACTTCACGGACCCCTTGACGTATTTTAACTGGTCCACGAACCGGGTACTGTGGAATTCTTTCATTTGATTTCTTAAATGGAGAGTATTTAATACATTTGGGAAAGAATTTCGGTGTGTTCGGATTAAAATATGTTTAAGTTCAAAGAAATTTTAAGAAAATTTTCCGTTCATCTTAAGCAAATTCGTATTAACAAATGTTACTTTAAAGTTGTTACCAAAAAATCAGGACTTCAAATTAGTTCGTAATAAACGAGGTTTTATCTTAACCGAGAACGTCTAAAATGAGTTAACTGCAAGAGATTTCTTAAAAGTATCATCAAAAACACAAAAGTGTTAG
This sequence comes from Delia radicum, assembly GCA_021234595.1. Lineage (NCBI taxonomy): Eukaryota > Metazoa > Arthropoda > Insecta > Diptera > Anthomyiidae > Delia > Delia radicum. The sequence goes on along the minus strand of CM037852.1, from coordinate 208,813,861 downwards.
AAAAATTTGTAAATTTTTTAACAATTAAAAAATTTCAAAAAAGTTAATATTTGAGTAGTAGAATTTTTTACAAGTTTCTAAATTTAATTTTAATCTTTTTAAAGTAACAAGAAATTTTAGGCGAGCATTATATAACACTAGTTTACAAAATGAAATTTTTTTCATGTACATTTGATGAGAGATAGATTTCCTTATGTATTTTCTCCCGCTGAATTCGAAAATTAAGGTTATTATGTTATGGCATAGTTTTTTACCATTTTATTTATCTCTTACAGGTGTAAATATGTCTCTAAAAATAAATTTCTTGCATTTGCATTTAAATTTCTTTCCGGACAATCTTGGTGACGTAAGTGACGAACACGTAGCGAGATTTCACCAACAAATTAAGACCATTAAGCGGCGCTATCAAGGATTTTGGAATGAAGCAATGTTGGGAGACTATGTATGGTTTCTCACTAGAGAAACGGATCCCAAAAGCAACCGAAGACATAGCAAGAGCCACAACTATTTCTAACATACAAAAATGTCAAGAATGTATTGCAAGTGTTTAAACCCAATAAATTGTCGAAAAAAAAATAAAATATTCGGAAAATATGAGACTTGGATTTATTCACTCAATTGCTTATAACTTGTCATTTTTCGGTCGATTTTCTTCTGGTTGGTCTTAGTTCTTAAGTAAAAGTATCGTCTTCACGTACATGAAGAGAAACCAAATTTTTTTTTTTAACGATTTGTAAAAAAATCATATCTCGAGCTGGAAATGTCGTTCTTGGTATCCAAATGCAAGGTATTGAGATGACAAACAAATATGTATAATCGGATCTCTGATTGGTAAAGCGGTTCAAAATACATCGATGAAAATAGGTCACATTTTCAAAAAAATCATATTTTACAGTGATTCTGTGCCGACGGAAAGGTACAAATCGTTAAAAAAAAAATGTCTGGTTTCTCTTCATGTACGTGAAGACGATACTTTTACGTAAGAACTAAGACCAACCAGAAGAAAATCGACCGAAAAATGACAAAGTTATAAGCCATTGAGTGAATAAATCCAAATCTCATATTTTCCGAATATTTTATTTTTTTTTCGACAATTTATTGGGTTTAAACACTTGCAATACATTCTTGACATTTTTGTATGTTAGAAATAGTTGTGGCTCTTGCTATGTCTTCGGTTGCTTTTGGGATCCGTTATCTAGTGAGAAACCATACATAGTCTCCCAACATTGCTTCATTCCAAAATCCTTGATAGCGCCGCTTAATGGTCTTAATTTGTTGGTGAAATCTCGCTACGTGTTCGTCACTTACGTCACCAAGATTGTCCGGAAAGAAATTTAAATGCAAATGCAAGAAATTTATTTTTAGAGACATATTTACACCTGTAAGAAATAAATAAAATGGTAAAAACAATACAATAGAAAACAACCAGGAATGGAATTAAACAGTGGCGTTCCGTACCCATCTTGTTTTAGTTCTTCAGCAAATCGTTAATAAATCCCTCGTAGTTAGGGCTTTTATTGTTCCCAAGAAAATTGGTAACAACCCGCTGAAATGAATTAAAGGCCTCGTTTTCAATATTTTGGAAAATCTGTGCTTCTTATTAATTTCTTTATGTGTGGACCATCGAAGACGCCTTCCTTGATGTTTGCTAAAGAAAGCTGCGGGAAAAGGGTTTTCAAATATTATTTAACTTTTTTAAATAATTTCAAATACTAATAAAATTGAAATAAATATTGATATATAAGTTCATCTGCGACATTTCGAGTTTGTGGCATTTGTGCCACCCAGACCAGCCAGTCGTTACATCTTAACGATAACATTTGCTCAAACAAAATAAAAATTTTCAATACAAAAAAACTAAAGATAATAAAAAATGTATCAAAAATAATTTCACTTCGCTCCCCAAAATCTTTTCCGGAATCCGCGCCTGTATATATCGGTAGACTCCACTTCCTCCCAAAAGTTAGATGAACATTTTTTATAAATATAAGAAGAAGTCACCTATTGACTAACGTCGATTTAGAGGGAACTTAACTATCTGAAGATTAACCTCATCTCCTGTATGTCCCTGACGTTAAGGAGATAAAAAATATCGAATATTTTCGAAATTCCAAAATAATCAGCATTATATTAATGATCTCCCCAAAAGTGAAAATTGTATACGCATATTGCCTATGTTCCTACAACCGCCACGATTTTAGGAAAAATACGTGTTCGATGAAACTTAATAAGGAATAATAAATATATTTTACATCTCCCTAAAAGGAACAAAATATTTTACATGATTATCTCAAAGAGCTGAGCTAACTTCCCTTGTACTTAAAACTTAATTATTCGATGAACTCAGCTAAGTTTGGCGACATGTCACAGTACCATGTTAAAATGACACATCTCTGTGATATAAAGAGGCTGAATAACCTGAAAACAATAAAGATCCTTTTTAATGTAAGAAAAATACTAATTAAATATTGATTCAAAAAAAAAACATTTTCTATCATTTTATAAATCAGCCATATCTATAAATATATTATTGATGATGTAATATGATATCAACCCACTTAAGGATATAAATAAAAATTATTATAAAACTTTTCTTAAATTAGTGAAATCCATGAAACAAAATATCCTGCTAGAGGAAAAAACGTATACAAAAAACTTTTCCACTGATATTAAGGTCGTCAGAGAAATTTTTTTTTGTAGGATTATATTATACACTTATACAAATATTTTCTTTGCAATATGAAATTTCTTGCAACTACCCAACAAAAAGAAACGGAAAGTGCGTTTCATGGGGAAAACGTTAAATGTGCCTTAAATTTATACAACGGCATACCGAAAACAGGGATTTATGAGCTCATCTATAGTATAATATATAAATAGATTAAAAAATTATGTGTGAAAAAAATTCATACAAATATGTGAATATTTAAAAAAAAATTTTTAATATTTTCTAGACATTCACTGTAATGAAAGTGTTTGTTAAAATAACTTTCGCATATATAAACTTTTTTGGCTGAAGTTTGATTCACATAGTTTTTTAATCTATTTAAGTAATATAATGAAAGATGAACTCTTAGGTCGTTCTTTTTCGCTATGCTGTCATATAAATTTTAGGAGCATTTTGCGTTTTTCACATTACACATTTTTTTACATTTTTACACGAAATAATTGTTCAAAATTGTCTTTTTGCTTATGCATAAAAATGCTTTGATCGATAGCGAAATGGGATGATAAATTGTGCAAAATTTGTAAAATAGTAAAAACTGAGAAAAAAAAACTATAATAATAATTTACTTGTTAATGCTGCATATTAATGAACTGAATTTGTTACCCGATTATTAATGAAGGTCTTTTATGTATTTACCATAACTAAGAAATAATATTTGATTTTTAGGATTTTATGTATAAAAAACTGCGTTAAAACGTGTCAAATTGTAATGCCAATTTGCAAAAAATCTGTCTCATAAGTGGAAAAACTGTGTGCGCTAATAAAATCAGCGCGGTCCAAATATATACAGAGAAAAAACAGTACATAATAAATACCTAATAAAATAGAACAAAATTAACAAGATTTCTCTATGGTTTTTTTTCAAGAAGGAAGTCTTATTATTTTAATAAGGAAAAACTTTTTGAAAAAATCAAGGAGGAAACTTAGGGTTTTTATTAGGTATTCTTCTTGATTTTTTCAAAAAGGTTTTCTTCTTGATTTCATTAGGCTATCTAATTGATTTTTTCAAAAAGGGTTTCTTCTTGATTTTATTAGGCTATCTTATTGATTTTTTCAAAAAGGGTTTCTCCTTGATTTTATTAGGCTATCTTATTGATTTTTTAAAAAAATAATACTTGTTGATTTTATTTGGTAATTTTATTAATTTTTTATTTATATATTTGATATAATAATAAAACGAAAGTACTATTTCGAGTATTATATAATAAGTATTTGATATAATAATAAAAATAAATAGTATTGATATAATAATATAATAATATTACGGAAAATTTGATCGCAGTTTTGCTGAACGCATCGAAATTCATATATTGTTGGTGTTCCATTAAAATGATTTTAAATGTTTTATAAGATCATTTGGAGTTGTATGACTTTTTGTACAAATAAAGCAAGCAAGCAAGTAGGATCATGTAAAAAAAAGAGAAATTAGGATAATAATAATGTAATTTACTTAAAAAAATTTGCAACAGAGGAAAAATCGTCAGACTTTAAATCAAAAAACTACTGCTCTAAAAATGACCATACTTGCTTGCTTTTTGGGGAATATTCTGTCTTAAAAACGTAAGATAACTTAATAATAATATCTACACACTTCATATACGAAGCGCACTTCCACTTCAGACCGTCACAAAATACGAAAAACTCGGAAATTTTCGAATAATCTGGTCCAATAACCATTATTCTTGGCTGAAGTGTTTCTCTTCTTTCTGCATACATTTTAACAATTTCCAGGCCTTTTGGCTGAATATCATTAATAGTTGGCACTAAAGTGACAAAATCGGTTTGGGAATCAGCTATAGAAGGCTTATACTCTTTATTAAGACGTTGTGGTTGTAGTAAAGCATGAAGAAGTATTGTACATACACAATATTTAGAATCTGAAGAGAAGCACAAAAATTAGTAGATGTTAAATATTATATATATATCAATATTTTAAAGAACATTGTACCTTTTGTAATAATTTCATTACTAAAATGTTGTAGGTAATATTCTCTTGAAGCACGGTCTTTGATTTCGAGTTCAAAAATGTTAAATAACTTTTTATAAAAAGTTTCCAATTTTAACAATAATTGATTTCCTTTGTCCGTGTATAAAAAATCAAAATCTATTTCGACCTTTTCAAAATAAAAAAGATTAGAAGTTAAGAAAATTAAAAATAAAAATAAAATACCAATACTTACAAGTTCATAACCTAAAAAATCGTTGTATCGTGACCATTCTTGTAAAATATGGTTGAAAGAACTGGCATTATGTATCTCTTGTATTCTAGTTTTCCTTGTTGCCTTCCAGAAAGAAACTACCTCTTCCCATGGACTGCAATTGTGCTGCAAACTGCACTTGTTCGAAATATTTATCTTTAAAATAAAGTTTTTTTAATAAAATAATTATTTATATTACGTACATTGTACGTACACACTTATTTCCTCACGTATTAACTCAGATGCACTTTTTATAATTAAATTATTTTATATTAGTAAATTTTTATTTTTATTTTATTAATGCACTCTTCACTTGTTGATTTACAACTAAAACTTTAATTTTAATATGTCAAGTTCAAACAACTAAGTACAGTTGTGAGCGGCGACACATATACAAACATGCATATATCAAAGTCTTATATCGAAGTCTCCGCAGCAGAGAAATATTGCAGTGCAAAAACGAAAAAGGTTACGAAAAAATTGTTTCTATGTTCATTTATATACTTAATCCTGTATTTACACGGTTTTTTATAAATAGCACGGCAAAACTTATTCAGTTTTTACACATTTTTTTGTTAATGGACAAAAAATGTAATTTTAATTTAGCTGTTCCTTGTTTTTTATATGATTATACACGTATGTATATTATATAGGATTTACAATTTTCTTTATATGATTATTGTATAGTTAGGGGATTTATAATTTTTGCTTTACTTGCAAGGTGCAAATGAAAAGTAATACATATTTAGCGAAAATGTATAGAAGTAAAATTGTTTAATGCAGGATTTTAGAAAACTGTTTTTTTATTTTGCTGTGCTATTTATTTATTGAAACTTAGAACCAATCTGATATTTTCCATTACTGTGTGTCCATTTTGTTACACGATAACGTATGTACCGTGTAAATACAGGATTGGGTGTAGATGAAATAACAAACAAGATAATATAATCAAGAAGATAGCCTAATGAAATCAATAAGGAATACCTTTTTGAAAAAATCAAGAAGAATACCTAATAAAACTTAATGTAGACAAGAAGATTTCCTTATTATTTAAATCAAGAAGATGATTTACACATGATCATACAGGAACCTAATGAAATCAATAAGTTAAACCTTTTTGAAAAAATCAATTAGGTAGCCTAATGAAATCAATAAGAAATCCCTTTTTTATACAATTCAGAAGAAATCCTAATAGAATCAAAAAGTTTTTCTCTATGGATTGTTTTTTTGGTGCCAAAAATAACGGAAATTGAGTAGAAAAAATTGTGAATAACAAGTTTTCTTCTTGATTTTATGTGTTCTCCTTCTTGATAAAATTAAAAAGATTTACCAAATGAAAACAATAAGGAATCTCTTCGGAAAAATCTTCTCTTCTTTCTGCTGGGATACCCCTTTGTCTAAAAACGTTTTATAGAGATAATCTTCTTGATTCTATTAGGCAGTTTTGGCTCTGTGTAGGATCGATGGTTCTCTTGGTTCTCTTGTTTTCGATTTTATGGGTCAATTTTATAGCGCAGTGTAATTTATGTTTTAAACATATAAATTAAATTCTTTTTAGTTTAAACAAGCTTAAGATCATTTATTTGTTAATTATTTATTTCCAATATTTCGTCTCCACATTGGATGACTTCTTCAGGGAACAAATATTACAAATTGAAAAACTAGTTTTAATAATTAAAAACTTACATATAAGTTACATATAAGTTTTACACATATAAATATAAGTTTTTAATTATTAAAACTAGTTTTTCAAATTGTAATATTTGTTCCCTGAAGAAGTCACCCAATGTGGAGACGAAATATTGGAAATAAATAATTAATAAGAATTTGTCCTCTTGGCGCCCTGCGCAAACCCATTACGCTAGAAATTATAAATATATGTTCCTTTCAGTATGGCCTAAGTCACTAATATAAAACTTTTTGGAATTTTTGCCAGTAACGTGGTAAAAGTAAAGTATAAAAGAGATAAGACACTCAATGAAATTTTCGCCAGGAACGCAGTACAAATTAAGGTTCAAAATATGAAAACGTTTTCTCCTTACGACCCTGAAATTAGTTACTTGTAATTTTATATTTCGGTATTTAAAACTACCGACAACGAAGTATAGCAGTTTTAAGCTAGTCATGATCAGAGAAGTCAAATTTGAATCGTTTGCTTTACGAAAAAAATCCTATGAAATTGTTTCATAATTATCTAGAAGGATAATTCTCTCAGTGTACAACGGATTTTGCCATTTTCTGACTTCTTTGACCATGATATATAGCTCTGAATAAAGAAATTTTTCTTTACACTTTCTTAAGACTTTTCAAGTAAGACCAGTTGCTTATTTTGAGTAACTTCTCCGATTCTTTTTTTGCTGGGTAGTAGTTAGTTTAACAATGTATGTTTTTCTTTTAACTTGTTCTTTTGCTGTAATAAATAAAATAATATTTATTTTAAAAATTGTCTTCAATATCTCATCTAAAGACGTTCAACTAACAAACAAAAACATTCAAGGGGTTGTAATGTTAACAAAAAAATAAAAAAAAAAAACTGAAATGAAAACAGGCAACCATTGTGTAAGCACATCATTATTTCCACTATAAAAATTAAAAACTTTGAAAATTTACTTTTACAACAATTAGATATACATATTCTACTTTACAAGCAGGGCTTTAAAGGAATCAACAGAATTCATAACATCTCTGGGCAGAGAATTGGTGAATTAAGAGTGTTTATCAAAAATTGGAAACTTGGAAGAGAAACAGGGAAAAATAAGCAAGCGAAAACACTAAAGATAATATTTCTTGCTCAAAAAGAATTTTCGCGTAAAATCTGCAGAAATGTTTTGAGGTATAATTCTTTCTGATAGCAAACGTATCGTAATATGCAAATTTAAACCGAAACTTAACTAATCATTTGAAGGCTTATCTATTTGGTGCCAACTCAGTTTCGTTAATCAAACTTTTGAGATGTTTTTAAACATGTTCCTATAATCACTTACCATTTTTGGATCCATCGACGGATTGCGCTCATTTTCAATATGAAACTGATCAAGAACATTTAATCATTTAAAAAAGACCGTTGTTCCTTAAGTCCTAGGATGTATGCCGTAATCGGTAAAAATAGTAAGAAATTGAGAAACCGCAAACGAAATAAAGAACAACATTAAGCCGGTACGAAAATAACAAAAATTCCTCTTGGTTGCCATTTCTCGTAACCGCTAAAAACACGTTACGCGATGAAAACAGTTCCGATATGGGTATATATAGAAATAAATAGTCATATATATAATTTCATATTACATCAGATCTTAGTTGAACCGAAATATGGCATACATAACCTTATCTCAGGTGATCCCATGGGATCTCATATGATATAATTTAATCCGAAAGATGAATCTATCTAATTTCATCGAGTTATATATAATTTGATACAATTTGATATAACTTCACAAATACTTTAACATTTTTTGGAAATACACACTTATATTTTGTTTCGCATTTCAAGTAATAATGAAAATTTAAATATAAATCAATGGATTTAATGAAATTTGTTTGATATGGCGTAATATATCATTGTATCGTTTGTTATATATTAGCATATCTTGTATATCTGATCATATGATCAAATATTCTAGCATATCTGATCAGAAGATGTAAGTGTATTTGTTACAAGTAAACAAAAATAATTCTATCAATTTTATATATAATTTTATATGGCAAAACATATAATTATATATAAATATATAAAGTAAAATTTAATAAAAAAAAATTCTATTACTTCCCGACGAAAAAAGTTTATATATAGTCGCATATAGCATGATATAGTGGTATCTTATTATATATGTGGCCAAATGTAACAACATATACTTACATATTATACTTATTTTTACGAACATTTTTAATATGGCGCTGTATATAATCATATATCATATATTATGTTATATATAAGTTGATCTTTTCTGTCATCCTATATAACACAGGTCAACAGCAAAAAAAGGCTTGACTAACCACTATATAGATTTGATGCATCATGGCTGCCTAAGTACAAAAATGGTAAAATTTTTCAATTCTATGGATAATTTTTTTTTAAAAAATTTTTTTTTTAAAATTGACAATATTTTGAGCCATTTCTCCACTTATGTTGTCATAACTCAAAAACAACTAGTCCGATTTTGTCAAATTAAATTTACAAAAATTAAGGTTTACAATATCTTTAAAGAACGTGTACAAATTTTTTTAATGCGATCAATAGTTTCAAAGTTATGAAACAAATTGTTAGCAAAAAAAAAAAAAAAATGCTAAAAAAAAAAAAAAAATTGAAAAACAAAAATCTGGAAAAAATCGAAAACTGCAAAAAATATTACTTTTTATTTTTTTGTAGTAAAGCTACATATCATGCGAATTAAACTAGATATGGATCATAAAATCGATGCATGCTTTACATTTTTATTTACAATTAATTGAAGGTATCGCATATTTACAAGCACTGTAGAAAATTGTACCTACTATATAATGAAAATGCAGAACATAAAAACTCAGGTGCATTTTACGACAAGCATTTTGGCAAAACCCCTTTGGGAAAAACCTCTATGACATTTTTATGATTCTAATAATTAAAAAAAATAAGTAATAAACAAAAGATTGTTTAATTTTTACGATTGCGGTAGGATAGTAATAAAACGCTCATAAATGTGCGTGTACGCTGAAGTGCTCTTATTTTCCGTTAGCTACCTGTAACGGATAATTTTTTTTTTTTCATAAAAGTCCTTAATGTTTTTTAGGATTCTTGGGAATAATAAAAAATTTGCAGCACACACAAACTGTATCCACACAAAGGGTTATCCCAAATTATAGTATCAGTATTTATAAGATCTCCTTGACCCTTTTTATTTCATTCAAGAAGTGTTTGCGATAACGCAAACATCATTTAATACCTACACAAAAATTAGAGTCATACAGCTTAGAAGTTAAAAACAATTTTCAAATATTAATAAAAATGAGCCAGAACATTTTTATGTAAAAACGATCCAGATTTATTTTGTTATGTGTGCGGCCAATATATCACCGGGAAAAAAACGGAAGTGCTTCTTAACTTCATTGCAAAAGTCATATCAAGATTGCTATAATATCTATCCGCACAATTTGAACCAGCATTGGACACCGAGTACTATATGCATTCCATGTCGATTGAATTTATCTATGAAGTCTTCTAACGTAAAGTAAGTATAAATTAATAGATTTGGAATATTTTATAATTACAATATTTCTTAATTAAAATTTGAATTCTTCATATTCCTGATTTCAATTTTTTTTTTCATTTTACAGACGACACTTGGAAATTTTGAAGCCTATGCTATGGAGAGAAACAGCGAACCACGCATCCGAGTGTTATTTTTGTTTAAGTACAAAAAGCGGTTTTGGAAAACATATGCGATGGTCTTACCCCACGAGGTCTGCTGATGGGTTTACACTTGCAGTTGTACATTCACAAGAAATAGAATATGATCGGGGTGCAAGCTGTAGTCATGTGCTTTCATCTTCACCAGGACACTCAACCTCAAGTATGTCTTACCAATCAGATATGTCAGATCCAGCACTACCATCTACAGCTGAAAATGACGAGTTCATCCCACACAAACATTTCTCGCCGAGACCATGGAATCAAGATCAGCTTAATGATGTAAATAGAGACCTTGGATTGTCGAAAAGATCTTCTGAATTACTTGCGTCCCGGATGAAAGAAACAGGTCTCATAACTAAAGAAACTAAAGTTTCGTATTACCGTACTCGAGAAAAAGACTTACTTCATTATTTTGCTGAAGAGGATGACTTTGTGTACTGCACAGATATTTCTGGTTTGATGACTGCCATGGGCTTACAGAAATATGATTCAAACGAATGGCGTTTATTTATCGACTCATCAAAACGCAGCTTGAAGTGTGTCCTTTTGCATAATGGAAATAAATTTCACTCCTTGCCGATCGCACATTCAACCAAAGTAAAAGAAGAATACTCTGTAATTGCATTGGTCATGAAGAAGATAAAGTATGATGAACATAAGTGGGTAATTTGTGTTGATCTTAAGATGGTAAATTTCCTCTTAGCCCAACAAAGCGGCTTTACAAAATATCCTTGTTTTATATGTTTATGGGACAGCAGAGCTAAAACAGAACATTGGAAGAGAAAACAATGGCCTTCTAGGGAAACACTAGTTCCAGGTACGCCAAATGTTATAAATGTGGCTCTAGTGCCCCGAGATCGCATCATATTACCCCCTCTTCACATTAAACTTGGTCTGATGAAACAATATGTTAAAGCACTTAACAAAGATAGTGAATGTTTCCAGTATATTTCAAGGAAGTTTCCGAATCTAAGTATGGAAAAGCTGAAAGCAGGCATATTTGATGGCCCACAAATTCGCAAATTGGTGAACGATACTGAATTTGGCAGTTCAATGTCAGAAATTGAGAAGAATGCATGGGATTCGTTTGTATGGGTTATTCAAAATTTCTTAGGCAATAACAAGGGTGATGATTACGTTGCGCACGTTGAAGAGATGTTAACTCACTTCCAGAATCTTGGATGCAACATGAGCATCAAAGTACACTACCTGCACAGTCACTTAGATCGTTTTCCTGAAAATCTAGGAGACTTGAGTGAAGAACAGGGCGAACGATTCCACCAAGATATCCGGACAATGGAGGAACGATACCAGGGTCGCTGGGATGCACACATGATGGCTGATTTTTGCTGGAGTATTCAGAGTAACACTTCGTTATTCAACAATAGTAGAAAATCGACTAAAAGAAAATTTCAGAGTTTGTAGTTTATAATACATATTTATTTATTTATTTTCTTGTTTTATTTATTATAATAAATGTGAATAATAAAATATAAATTTTCTACTATTTAATTTATTTATTTATTTACAAATGTCTTTCCGAAGAATAGAATCAGTATATTCTAGGTAGGGTTTTGCCAAAAAATACACGAATGTTACTATGTAATGCATTTTTGATGTGAAAATTTGTACATAGCATGGGGAAAATGTTTTCAAAATTCAATCAATCGAAAGAAGAACATTAACTACTCAATTTTATGTATATCAGACAAAAAACTAAAATTTGGTGAAAATGAGCGAATTCACTTAATTGTGAATAAATTCGAAAAAAATCAATCGATTTTTATGATCGATATCTCATTTTGTTCCTATTACATGTGGCTTTGCGATAAAGCAATAAATCTGAACGATTTTTGACGTTTTCGATTTTTTATGATTTTTTTAAAACAAAAAAATTTGCTATTTTCACGTAAAAAAAATATTTTTTCCCTCAATTTTTTATTATAACTCCAAAACTACTGAGCCGATTGAAACGCAATATATTAACGGATTAAAGGCTATGTAAATTTCAGTTTTTCTAAATTTATTTGAATAATATCGGACTAATTTTTTTTTAGTTATCATTAATTATGTGGAGAAACGTCTAAAAAAATTTATAATTTTAATTAAAAATTTTTTTAAAAAAAACCTCTCCATAGAATTTCAAAATTGAACCATATTTGTACTACTGGGACCACAATACATCAAAATTGTATAGTGGTTTTCAAAGCCCCTAAAATTTTTTCAAAATTGTTGCCTTGTGTAATTGATATAGCAGATATTTTAGATCATATATACTTCCATGTATAATTATACATAAGTACATACAAAACAGTTTAATCACACAAATTCTATAATTTTTATATTATAATTATATATGGTATCACAAAATTCTATCAGTTTTGTATATGATAGATATTCACAAAAAAATCTATCAGTTTTAAATATAATTATCAGAGAACACAAAAAAATAACAAAATTCAATGTATTTGAAATTGTAAAAAAGCAAAAGAAAAAACTTAGAAAAGCTACACTTTAAAAAAAAAAGATCAAAGTTAGTAGAACAAATTATATTTAATAAGTAAAATAAAACATTTAAAGTCAGAAAATCTTTAAATTACACTGTGTGTAATTTTTTAAGTCATGGCAAAATAACCATATACGGACACCACTACGTGATAAAAGACTAAAAAAAAAAGACCCGTTCCTCCCAATTTTTCCCAAAGTCATCTCCTCTTTTGTTTATGGGCCGCCAAAGATTTGGGGCCTCGGTATCATTTTCGCAAAAAAGTGATCATTTTCTCAGGCTCATATCTTGGAAACTGTTCAGAATTTCGATTTACTCTCTATGGCAAAGTTGTAGCTCTTATCATAAAGAACAAAAATTGCGAACATATAAAATCAAAAAAAACTTCACCTTCCAGATCAAAATCGCAAAAAACTTAAAAAAAATCGATTTTTTTTACCTTTTTTCCCGTGTTCAGGTCCATAGGTAGCAAACCGTTCAAAATTCAAGGAAACAATCAACTACAAAAATTTACCTAAGATCTCAATAAACAAATTTCTAGAACATATAAACTTCCTAGAGATGATTCTTAACACTGTTTAGGTAGCGCGCAAAAGTGAAAAATTTTTTAATTTCATTTTTTTTCCTTTTTTCTCCTGTTCAGGTGCATAGGTAGCAAACGCAATTCCCAGGAAGTTTATGTGTTATAGAAATTTGTTTATTGAGATATTAGGTAAATTTTTTTACCATAGAGAGTAAATCGAAATTCTGAACAGTTTGCAAGATATGAGCCTGAGAAAATGATCACTTTTTTGCGAAAATGATATCGAGGCCCCAAATCTTTGGCGGCCCATAAACAAAAAAGGAGATGACTTTGGGAAAAATTGGGAGACACGGGTCTTTTTTTTTTAGTCTTTTATCACGTAGTGGTGTCCGTATATGGTTATTTTTTTCGTGTTGCTCTGTGTTAGCAATTAAAATCCCAAAGTTACAAAGCTTTATAACAAAAAAGAACCGAAACGGAATCGCGAGAAATTAACTTTTTTTCTATCAAAATTATTTGTCTTTAATCTACTAAGTAGGATTGTTAAAAATAATCAAGCCTCGACTTAAATTTGGCTTAATTTATGAAAAATTTTCTATAAATTTTTAAAATTTTCTTAAAATGACGCTATAATTATAAACACTTAATGACTTAATAATCAAACCAAGAAATGCAACGTACAACAACAACTTCCTATGTTGCATCAATCGAAAACTAAGACAGAGATGAGTTCATCTTCTGAAGACACTTAAGCGATCGGTTAAGTTGTTTAAGAAATAATTGTTAAAAAAAAGCTGACGTTATAGCTATGAAACTTAGTGTATAAGTCAAAAGTAAATAAAGTCTAATTTTAAAATTCAATGTGAAACAAATAGAAGCGCGGATTCCAAAGAATTTTATGAATACCAAATAGTATCAAATAGTATAACTTTATCAAATGAAATATACAAATTTTTGGGATCAATTTATATCAAATGAGATCCAATGAAATTTAAGGAGACAAGGTTATGTATGCCATTTTTTCGAACCACCTGATATATGATGTGATATGGAGTTATATAAATGACTATATATACCTATATAGGAACTTTTTTCATCGGGGAGTTAAAATATATCAACTTGTATGTAACGTAAGATATAATGAAATATGTTGATATATAACGCTATATTAAAAATTTTCTTAAAAATAAGTTTGAGATGGAAATTTATATCGTTACATATGGTCACATATATAATTATATCAAGCTATAGATGACTATAAATAAACTTTTTTCATCGGGTTATTATAAAATTACTTTTCAAATTGGAAGCTGTAACCGATTAAATTCAGTAACCGTAACTTTTTAAAAACATTGGTTAAAACTTTCGCGTTTCATAAAATAGTTATGTATACGTTCGTGTTATATATGCTAATATATGTTGCAGCAAAGCATAATTCCAATGAGAATGTTTAATTTTGAATATTATAAATATTTTTCAAAACGATTAAATTCTTTTAAAGTTGTTTTAAGTTCCCCGTATCGCAACTACACAAGTATCGCCGTTTTTACAGCGGATGTCTGACACTATAACATAACCTCAAATAGAACTAAAATTAAGATGGGGGGAGCACACTTTATGGTTCTGCTAAGGGAAAGAAAGGATGTGCAAATGCGTCTGGATAACAACAGAAAAAATGTCTCCCTTTTGCATTTCACTTTACTTAGTAACTTGCAGCAGTAGTTTGGAGTTCAAGGCAACGAAACGACATTATTACTTGCAACACAAAACGGCGCACTACACTCAAAGAAAAAGCTTCATCATTTTTATGAAAAACTTCTTAACGATGATGAAAAACTTCATTGATTTGCGTCCAATGTAAAGCTGCATAAATATGAAGAAGCTGTTTCATAAAAGTTAAAATTGATGAAAATTTATGAAACATTTCATAAATATGAAGAGGTTTCATAGCTTTTTATGAAATGTTTTATTATATTTTATTAAATAGCTTACAAACGCAATAAAGGCTACAACAGCCAATGACGAAAATTTACCCCTTAAAACCCACCCACAAATATGATTGATGCATTAATCTGCTCTAGAATCTTCCAAAGAAGAGATTGGTACCATAATCTTGGATAAGATCCTCCTACTTCCTGAGATATGTCCATCCCACACATTGTTACTTTTACAAAACACGGCAATTCCTATGGAAAAGTTTTACTTTTTCAATACTTAAAAAAAGCTATATCATGAAAACTAGAGCTGATAGAGACAAAATGATTACAGATTTGAATTCAGCGCACCCAAATTAACTTGAGTTAGTTGATAAATTCAAAGAAGCAAAAATATTTTTTAATTTTGTCGGGCTGTGTTATTATTAGTGTATTGATTAAACTCAAAGCCTTTGCTAATACTACTTAATATAATCATTTTGCTTCATTTAATAAAAAGCCCTCCATAGGTTTTCAAGTTAAGACGATGTTCTTTGCATGTATCCTTTTGGAATCCTGTAAGCCCTTGTACCAAAATTTGAGTTTTTTTAAGTTTTATGTCCAATCTTACTTTGTCTTTAGAATCAACGGTTTTTAGTCAACATAAATATGTTTTCAATGTTTTTGAAAATTGTGAACATTTCAAAATATTTATTTTTTTAAATTTCGCGAAATTTTAACTTTAACGCTTTCCTGTTTCCAAGCCGTGACAAGTACACAAACAATTATGTCACAAAAATTATTGTAAATTTATTATTTTTTTTCAATCGAAATAGCTTAAATTTCTATTATTAAAATCTCATTTTGCTAAATTTTATAAAAATCCCTCAATAGGTTTTCAAGTTAAGACGATGTCCTTTGCATGTGCCTTTTTGGAATCCTGTATGTCCTTGTACCAAAATTAGAGTTTTTTAAGTTAAGGTTCAATCTTAGTTTGTCTTTAGAATTTAAATACCAATTTAAAATACCATATCTGGAGGCAAGCTTGCCTGTTAGAGGGTTAAGTATTTTCATTTCCACTGAAATTTAGAAAAATTAAATTTACACTCACAAAGTTCTATGCAAACTATGGAAAACTGTAACTGATTAGAACTTCTGGCTTTTAATTCTTGTTATGATAGTTTCTAAATTTTAAATAGAAAATCTAAATTACAAAATAAAGTTGTTATAATTTCAAATGAAAAATCTTAATTTTTATTGTTGATTTCTAAATTTCAAATGGAAATTCTGAAATTGATAGGAAACAAACAAAAATGTATACAATACGGTTTATGAAACTTGTTTCTGAACATTTGTCATACATTTTTATGTAACTCTTCAGCATATCTATGAAAACTTCATAAATATGATGAATAATTGATGACACGCGATTTAGGAAACACTCCGAGTAAAACAATTTATATATATATAACAATATATTATTTAATATAAAAATATATGATCATATAAAATAGCATATGTATCAATATGTATTTATATATATAATATTTTCAAAATGTTTTACCAAAAAATTCATGTATAAGCACATACAATCATGTATAAAAAATAATATTCTGGATTTTATATATGATTATACATAAATTTGATTAAATTTTTATAAAATTAGATATAACCCAATACATAATTATATATAACACAATCATGAAAAACGGCTTCTCTCATTTTAGATATACTCATATATAATCCATAACTCAGTTTCTATATATAATTCAAAAATCGAAAAATATTTTACGAAAATAGTTTACAAAACAGATTTATGAACCTGTTCAATAATAGCTGATTTTACCACCTGGGGTGCCTGGGAGTCATATTGTAAATTTTCACTGTCCCAGAACCAGTTTTAAAACTGGTTCCAGAACCGGTTCTTAAGCAACTTATTTACTTTGGAGTTAAAGAAAATATTGCAAATAGGACAAACTCAATATAAAAAGAATCGGTTGTAAAACAGAAATTATAAACTATTATAGTACAGTATAAGTTGTTCTGCAACCTGTTATTTGAATTTTACCGGGCCATTTTAATATTGACAAACATGGTTTTCAATTAAATTAAAATTGGCAATTTCGTTTAAAACGAAAATTTAATGTCCTAAAATAATATAAATAAAATTTAAGTTATTTAAAAATGTCAATCATATATTTTGTGTTTTGAACCCGTTTTATGGAGGTCAAATATATGTAACTTAATAGCTTTTAATTTATATATATTTGGATTATTATGTATCTAATTGTATATAATTATATCTAATTGTATCAAATATAATATAATTAGATGTAATTCTACCGAGACAAAACTTTGGAATAGAATTGGATAGTTTTTTTTTTATTAAATTGTATCTATTTAAATGTAATTAGATCTAAAGTGATACAATTTAGTACAACCATCTTTCGAATCAAATTATATCCTCTGATATTTGCGGAAAACTTCTTATCATATATAATTTCATATAAACTTTTTTACTCGGGTGTTTCACAAACATGATGAGACTTTTTCCATGAGTGTATGCAAAAATCTGCTTTAAAAAATAGATTGTTTGTTTAGTGCTTGCTTGTTTGTTAGTTTTTGAAATAATGTCGTTGGCGCGTTGCCGCAGCTCTGTTGTCGTCCCCGAGCATTTGTTCTAAATATAAAACAGTTTTCTTTTTTTTTTTTTTTATTTGTGGGCTTATGGACTTTGTACATCACACAGCATTTTCTTTTTCGTACCGAACCGAACCGTTTGTTGAAATTGTAATGCATATGGGGAGTTTTGCAAATCTCATATAAACTACTCGCCCTTTTTGTTGGAGTATTATAAAAAGTAAGGGGACCTTTATATTCTTAATTTTTAAAGTACAGTTAAGCCTCGATTATCTGGGTCTCTACTTACTGGTTGCATCTGTTAACCGTTATACTGGATGTTGGTTTTATACCACTATTATCAATGTTTTACCTCTATTATACGTGATTTTATTTTGTTTCCTTTTTTAACCATGCTTTACCTCTATTATCCGTGCAGCACATACATTAATTTGTTTGTTTTTGCTATTAACCCTCTAACGGGTAAGGCTGCCTCAGGGCAGTCTTCATAAAATTTACCACAAATGCGTCAAATGGGCATTTTATACTCAGAAATTACTATATTCCGATAGAAAACTAAATTTGCTAACTATTTTGGAAAGATATTTCTCATGTGCCGTCCACGGTTTGGTAGCGAGAAAGCTTCAAAATCATAATTTCGTAAAATTTCAAAAAATAATTATTTTTGAAAAAACATAGTTTTCAAAAATCTAAAAAACCAATTTAAGTTGACTAAAAACTCTTTATAATAAAATATAAGTAAGATTGAAGCTTTATCTTTAATAATAACTCCTTACTTTAGTCCAAGGACTTACAGGATTTTATCAGGATTCCTCTAAAGGACATCGTCTTAACTTATAAACTAATAGACGGATTTTTATGGAATTTGGCAGAAGGAAGACATTAGGTATTAATAACAAAGCGTTGCAGTTTGAACAATATAAATTGAAGTTGAGATACTTTTTCGCCTAATTTCGCTTTTACCAAAATGCGAAAATCGCGATATCTTCTTAAACAGGAGCAGAAAAAAATAATTTATGGAGTGTTGTTATATCTTGGTAAGAGAAACGATTTGTATTCAAAACTTCTCTTTTATATGCTTTAGTTTTCAAAATGCACCCTAAAATATTTTGGCTCATATCGCCTAAATTAGGCAACGATAAACAATTTTCTACAGTTATATTAGTTTTTTGTTTTTATATACATCGAGATTATTTTTATGTTATTTCCAATTTATAACGAGCTTTCAACCTCCGTATATTTACAAAAATAAAGCAAATCAAACATATTAGCTAGGTTGATACTAGTATTTCGATCTGGCTAAAGATCTCATCAGAACCCGAAGTTTTAGAAAAGCAATTTTGTTAAACAACTTATTATTTGTTTTTCGAGTGGAGCACATAGTATGAATTTCGTTAACGTACATACAATTATTAAAAATTCGGGGAAAATAAATAACCTATATTAACCGCGTTTTCGATTATCCGTGCAGGGTCCGGTCCCGTGTAACCCGGAGAATCGAGGTTTAATTGTTCTAAAATGTCCTTAAGTTAACAAAACTATCACGCCCCAATACTCACGAATATCATAATTTAATACCATACACTCAATCCTTAACCCATATTTTACCAAGCAGAGATTTCGTGCGAATTTTTGACAAAACTTGATAAGAAGATAGGTTGGTTTTTTAGTAAAATGTGCCGTAAATTTGATAGCATGATCGAACACTATAGTGGTGGTATAATTAATTAAATTTAAAATTGTGACCCTCTGTACGCAATTTAAAAATCTAATTTGCACACTTGGAATACTATGTAGGTAAAAACCACTGCAAATATAGTTAAAAACAATTGAAATTTCACTTAAAGATAGGACGACTTACATTTCAGTAAATTCAATTAACAGTGTCATTTGTTTTTTAATGTTCAAAAAATTACTAACAATTGTAGTAAAAATTAACCACATGTTAGCAAAAAATAAACAAACATTTGTTTTATTTTTTTAAATAACAAAAAACTACTGTAAAAAATAAATGTAAAATCATAAAACAGTCATTTGATGTGGTTTGTTTTTTTTTTTAAATGAACTACAAGATTAGTAAAAAATTTAATTTGTTCTACAAATGACTGACATTTACATTAAAAATAAAGAAACTGTATTACAACCCAAACAACTACATATTTTTAAAGCTGAAGTTAACTGAGTGTATATATTAGCAAGAAAAATTTCCTCCTTAATGGGCCACCCATAAACTTTTGACTAGAAACCATGCATGGCACTAATTAATTGATGATTTCATTACCATTCCACTGAAACGATCCATTTTAGTTTTGGTAACATTTATTATTGCTGGAACACAGAGCACCCTCTTGTAAGGTTTAACATAGAATCGTCTCCTCCTTAGACTTTTGATTGATGATTTCATTATCATTCTACTTATACCATCCATTTTAGTTTTGATAAAATTTATTATTGCTGGTCCACAGAGCATCCTCCTGTAAGGTTTAACATAGAATCATCTCCTCTTTAATAGCCCACCCATATACTTTTGACTAGAAATCATGCATGGCACTAATTAATTGATGATTTCATTATAATTCCATTTATACCATCCATTTTAGTTTTGGTAAAATTTATTCAAGCTGGCCCACAGAGCACCCTCTAGTAAGGTTTACCATAGAATCGTCTCCGCCTTAATGACCCACCCATAGACTTTTGACTAGAAACCATGCATGGCACTAATTAATTGATGATTTCATTATCATTCTATTTATAGCATCCATTTTATTTTTGGTAAAATTTATTATTGCTGGCCCCAGAGTAAGGTTAAACATGCAATCGACTCCTCCTTAAAGGCCCATCCATAGACTTTTGACCAGAAACCATGAATGGCACTTATTAATTGATGATTTCATTACCATTTCGTTGATACGATCCATTTTAGTTTTGGTTAAAGTTATTATTACTGGCCCCCAGAGCACCCTCCAGTAAGGTTTAACATAGAATCGTCTCCTCCTTAATGGATCACCCATAAACTTTTGACTAGAAACCATGCATGGTACTAATTAATTGATGATTTTCTTATCATTTCATTGATACAATCCATTTTAGTTTTGGTAAAATTAATTCATTATGGCACACAGAGCACCCTCTAATAAGGTTTAACATATTTGTGTAAATTTATCTGAAATTTACATTGATGTAATGCATTAATTTGTGCTTTCTATCTAAGTGTCCACCTACTATCAAAGTGACTGTCTAAGGTCCATGGGTCTATTGGTTTATTAAGACGCCATATAATTATAGTTGGCTAAAATGACAAAAAGAATGAAAATAAAATTAAAATAACTACAAAAAACTCACATACAAAATAAAAAATGTATATGTATAGAGATTGTGTTTAGTTAATACCAAAAGAAATTTGCTAACGGGAATTTGCATCGTTATTTTTAGCGACAAGTGCTCAGGCTTTTGTGCATCATTGTATATGCAACATGGTTTGTAAGTATTTGTAGCTCTAGATGACGACTATAAGGTTATTTTGTTGGTTGGCTGTTAGCTGATGTTGTGCTATACTGGCTGGTTGAATCTGTGACTAGTAGTAGTAGATGGCTGCTTTGCTGGCTGGTTGTCTTGTCTGTCATTTCAGGCAAAATGTTAAGTACATACTATACAAATGCATATATAATCGAGCAAAGAAATATAAGTGAATCTATGAGTGTATGTGTAAGTATGTGTATGTTTGTAATGTGTAAAAGTGTTATAGTGTTTGTATAACAGACAATATGGCTTTTGGCTTTATCGTTGTCGCTGTCGTTGTATATTTTTTTGTTAATTTTGTTTTGTCTTACAAGGGTGGTATCCCTACCCGGACCGGCAGATCTTAATGAACTTCAGATATTTTGAAGAGAATAAAAGTTTAAGGGATCCGTGTATTTTTTTTTTTTTTTGTTAGCCGCCCAAACTCATGTTTAGGCTTTAGTAAATGGCGTCAAAAATTACCCCATTTTACGTTTTCTTCCGATTTATTTCGTATTATTAAAATAACGATAAACAAATTTGGTATCAAATGAAAGGTTTTTCAAAGACACATTCACATTAAGCCCAAAGATTTTTCAATAACAAAACATTCAAAATAATGTATTTTGAACTTAAAATAATGCATATCAATACCTATTTAATTTAGAATTTTTCGATATTCGAAACCGGTTGGTTTTTATGTGACTTATGCCGAAGAGGCTTTTGACCCTATATTTCAAATAATTAAAAAATATGGTAACTCTGGGTATATTATGTAGGCAATATGGGTATCAAAATTTTTAGTTTTCTTGAGTACTTTAACCCCGCTTATAAATGAATCTAGTTTTCGTAAATTAAAGACATGTTTTCAAACAAATACAAATGAATTGTTAACGCTACTTTTTAACCCTTAAACGTGATATGGGGCAGCTTAAAAAAAATACGTATCTTGTTTTTTTTTTTGTTCCTTTACAACCTCTTCGTGTTTCAATGTTGGGATACCTCCCTTGTTAGTTGTTTTATTTTTTTTTTCTTTTCGTTTATTTTTTGCAAGTGACTTTGAAAATGTTAATAAAAATCCCGTTTATTTACATCAGTCAGTCAGCTAGTATACACTATGGGCCAGAAAGTCTATATGTTAGACTCTTACGAACTTCAACCAAACCGGTTAATTTATATGAAAAGTATATGTCACTTTTATATGGAGTTGTCATAGGAGCAGAAAATTAGCTTCTTGTGATATGTCACATATCTAATCTTTACACTGAACTCTTATTTAAAACACAGTTTATTAGACTAAATAAGAACATGACACAAAACTCTCCTAAAAGAAGTAGTTCGGCTCATCTCCCAGGTTAGATGTATGACATGTCACAACTGGTCGATTTCCCCTTTTACGAAAAATAATAACCCAAAAATACTGTTATCAACTGTGAAAATATAAATACACATTCTATACTGGCCACACAAAGTTGAAGCATTATAACCTAAATGATTTTTCAAAAAAAATTTAACAAGGAATATTTCTGAGTTTGTACTTGTACTTTATAATAAAGCAAAGTTTTCTGTTTTATCAAAAACAATTTATTTTTCTTTAAATCCACGGTTTAAACTTTTTCTTTTAGAACGAGTTTTACACTCAAAAAGTTTTACAGTTACTAGATGACAGTTGTTGGTGTAGTAATTAGTACAGTCAAAAAATAAGTTAGTAGAAAATTAGTAAAACGTCTTATTAATCAAGTATACTATTTTTCAGCAATTTTTTGCTGAAATTATGTTTTCAGCTAAAATTTATACTTATATTTATACTTATTCAGTACTTAACTGGTTTGAACTACTGCTTTGCTAATATTTTACAAATGTTTCACTAATTTGTTTTGCCAAAAAAAAAAGTTGTGCTGATTAGGATATTAACAGTGTGGAAGATTGCAAGATAAATACAGAATGAAGTAGATGTCGCGGCATGTCAGGATGTAGTAGAGAAAATGATACTAAAAAGTACAACTCTTGAAAGACATAAAAAAATCAACCAAGGAATATTTTAGTTGATTCCCGGTAACGACAACATCACTTTAGAAAAATAATATGAATGAGTTTTCTATACCTCATATGTATGACAGCGCCCGCCTTTGGTGTTCCCATATTACTTAACCCCACCGAAGTAAAATAAAGAATCAGGGCTATGAATTAAAAAAAAGCTTCAATAAGTTCGCCAACTCTCCATCAGGTGGCGAGCAACAACTGTGCTTAGACTTATCATCGCGCGCAATTACAGTGTTGCCTTGTTTGAAGCCCTTCATCTTCCCCCATCTTTCACCTCTCTACTATTCCCTTTCCAAAGAAAGCAACACATTAATAAATAGGAAGAATTTCCTAAGTGTGGCTTCTCTTAAAAAAAAGGTCGCCAACAATGTGTATCGTATAAGTATAAATTACGGATTAAAAAAATCAGCTGTTGTGCTGTCGCCGGCATGTCAAATTAATTGTCTATTAATTAAATTAAAGTCAAAAGAAAATATTTAAATAAAATAAATTTTAAATGTGTATTTGTAAACTAAATATTTACAGTGGAGTTATTCTGTATGAAATCACCAAATCGGCAAAGCTGGCATATCTTAGATTTTACTCAAACTAACCGGAAATGATATTTAGGTTCTTAAAACCCAAAATCCAATAGGATTTAATTTTTGCACACGGCACTACCGGTTCACGCAAAATAAAAAAACTAAAAAGTCTTGTTTTTGTGCGTAGTGGTTTGAGCTGTTAAAATTTTTCTGCTAGAGATATCTACATGATGAACACATTGTTTTAAAGCTGAAGGATTATAGTTTCTATCAAAAATATAAAATTTGAGTTAATTCATACACCCGAAAAATAACGCGGTATTGAAAATAAGCATATTTCATTGGTTTTTTGTGTTTTTCAATGAATTCCAGTGTCGGCGCTAATGAATATAAAAGCATAATAATTCTCAGATACAAATTAGACATGTCGGAGAAAAATACAAAATTAAAATTGGCTCAATCTGGCAACTCGTTATGAAAAAATCGTTACTTGAAATTTGGAAATTTTGAAAATTTGCATATTTCAGGCTACAATTTGGTCATGTTTGTTAGCAGATACAAACTTGAAAATTACAGAGTATTTACTCCCTACTTTTAACTTTATAACACTTCAAGACCCGTTTAGTTATTTTCACTCCTCTCGGATTTACAGGGTTTTAAAGAAAAGCCTTTTTGATTTTTTGTATTTATTTTTATACTTCCCTCAATTGTTATATACAGAGAAATTAAAATAAAAACAAGTAGTATTATGAAGAAACAAAGAATAATTATGGACTAAAAAATTTATTTAATAAATTCAGTAGATTTTTTATGTTTACAAAAATTTTACAAAAATAAAAAAAATTTTATCAGCATTTGTCATCACAAAGACGATTTCGGCTTAGAAGCTGAGTGGCACTTCTTTGCCACTTCTCATGGCAAAAGTCCTTGTGACGGAGCAGGAGGTACAATTAAGCAGACTGTAAGGAAAGCAAGTCTACAGCGGACTGCGGATCATCATATCCTAACACCTACAGCAATGTTTGATTTTTGTTCCAAATTCAAATTCGTGTATAAATTTTTTTTTTGTATCCATTCCTGATGTTGATGCTATCGAAAACTTTTTGTCAAAAAGATTTATTGATGTTTGCACAATTAAAAATACAAGAAACTACCACAGTTTCTCTCCGATTTCTCACAGTCAGTTAAAAGTACGAAAGTTTTCAGCTTCTGATAACTTTGAAACTCCGAATATTATAAGAACAAATACTTTATGAAAATAATATAAAACTTATTCCACGATTCTTAATTACCCACATTTAAACTACAACTTTTCTACTTTAAATGATAAAAATATACCATTTGCCTATTTTTGGCCACCACTGTAAAATTTTTTAACATTAAAAATCTACTGAATTTATTAAATAAATTTTTTAGTCCGTAATTATTCTTCATTTCTTCATAATACTACTTGTTTTTATTTTAATTTATCTGTATATAACAATTGAGGGAAGTATAAAAATACATACAAAAAATCAAAAAGGCTTTTATTTAAAACCCTGTAAATCCGAGAGGAGTGAAAATAACTAAACGGGTCTTGAAGTGTTATAAAGTTAAAAGTAGGGAGTAAATACTCTGTAATTTTCAAGTTTGTATCTGCTAACAAACATGACCAAATTGTAGCCTGAAATATGCAAATTTTCAAAATTTCCAAATTTCAAGTAACGATTTTTTCATAACGAGTTGCCAGATTAAGCCAATTTTAATTTTGTATTTTTTTCCGACATGTCTAATTTGTATCTGAGAATTATTATGCTTTTATCTTCATTAGCGCCGACACTGGAGTTCATTGAAAAACACAAAAAACCAATGAAATATGCTTATTTTCAATACCAAGTTATTTTTCGGGTGTATGAATTAAGTCAAATTTTATATTTTTGATAGAAACTATAATCCTTCAGCTTTAAAACAATGTATTCATCATTTAGATATCTCTAGCAGAAAAATTTTAACAGCTCAAACCACTACGCACAAAAACAAGACTTTTTAGTTTGTTTATTTTGCGTGAACCGGTAGTGCCGTGTGCAAAAATTAAATCCTCTTGGATTTTGGTTCTTGGAACCCTTAGGAATATTTCCACAAAATTTTAACAAAATCCAAAATGGCCCAGCAACAATTTTTCATTTTTTTCGGTGTTTTCATAGAGAATGACTCAGTGGCTATTATTGTGATGTAGTCAAACTGCAAACAAATATAAGTTCAGGTAGACAGACTAAAGCGAGAGACAAGGACAAACATCTTACGTAAATTTTGTATGTTTTCTTTTTCTAAATGCAAAAAAAAAAGATTGTATGTTTCATATTTTATTATTTCTTTTCATTTCGTTTCTAGAAAGATGCCATCATTTAGACAACCATTGAAGTGAGTAGTTAAAAGATAATTTGTTTATGTTATATATAATTAGTTCTATATATTTTCATATATTAAATAAATTCGTGTGGTCAATGTGGGAGTATGAAAATTTTTATATTTTTAAATGAATTTTAAAAAAAAATTTTAAGTTTTTCAGCAAATAAATGAATTAATATATAATTTTTCTACAAATTGTTCGGTATTTTTTAAAGTCCACTAATATTCAGCAATAATTTTATTAACTTTTAGCAAGGATTTTTTAATTTTGAATTAACTATGTGTTAGCAAAAGTTTTACTGAATCTACTAATTTTGTTGCTAAAACACAGCTCGCTCATGTTTAGCAAATAATTTTGCTGATTATTTGTAACACAAATAACAACCCAGCAAAAACTTTTCAAAAAGGTAAGCGGGTTTGTAATCAAGCATTTTGGGCAGAACGCATTCCTTACTAGATTACCTACTCGATTCTTTTAACAGGGTGTGAGACTAAAATAATTGATTCTTTAGAATTGATTATTTTTTTTACCGAAGAACCATTTACTTTATATTTTTAAGAACTACATACATTTTTTAATAAAGAAATAGTTCCATTGTAAAACTACGAAGTACTTACACAAAAAAAAATAAATAGTTATCTAGAAAAAATAAGAAGTACTTAAATTTAAAAAAAGAAGTAGTGCCATAAGTAAATTCAACTTTTACTCACACGTGATTCTCCTAGGTCACTCAAATATAACGATCAAAACTCATACGGAAATAAAATCCTAAAAAGTGAAACATCGAATTGTTATGGGATTGTTACATGGGATTGTCATAATTTTGGAGCTATAAACCACGAAAATATAAACTTTTAAAAAAAAAAGAACAATTCAAAATTGAAAAACAAAAATATGACTCACGCACAATCACCCTCGAAAATTTTTTTTACACTCACTCACGATAACGTCAGAAATTTCAACGTTCACTCACAATTTTCTGCTCACGTGCGCTTCCCCAATTTATACCTAATCACAGTTTAACAAAATTTAGGCAACATGCAATTTCTGTTTTTAGTATTATTTTCCTGCAAATAAAAATTTGTTTGAAAAAATATACGAGATAAATTCTTTAAAATTGTATAACTTCGTTTTTCAAAAGTAGGAACTACTTCCAATAACGTCCTTTTATTAAGAAAAAGTATATGATTACTTCTTGAGTACAAAAAGTTATACATATAAGTTAATAACATTGTTATTTTATTTTAAGTAAATAATTACTTTGTTATTGAGTTCATGCTTTCTGGTTTAAATTTAAAGAATTGATTACAATACTACTTGCTTTTTTGACTCTATCATTGGAATGAGTTTGGTATTGCAGTTACTAAATTTGGCAATGAGATATGTAAGCAAGTGTGGGCATCACCTTCTTTTTGGAATGTGTAATTTTTTCCTGGGAAATTTTTAACACAAATAACAAATAAAAAATACGTGCAAAATATTTTTAAATACGTCTGCCAAATTTTGTAAAAAAAACCCTTTTGGTTTGATATGGAATGACTCATATATAGAGGAATGTTGATAAAAATATTATAATTTTCTAAATTTCTAAATTTCAATAGAAAAATCTCAATTTAATTTCTCTATTTTAAACGGAAAAAATCTCATTTTCATACGAAAATTTCTGAGTTTTAAAGAAAAACTCTCATTTTTATTTGGAATTTTTAACATTTCCCATAGAAATAAACAACTACTTAAGGAATTTTCTCAATTTCAAGTGAAAAACCTTAATTTCATTTGCATTTTTCACCAATTTCAAACAAAAATCTCTATTTCATTTAAAAGTTCCCAATTTCAATTAAAAAATTCTCTAATTTCACTGGAAGTGGTGTAGTTCTCGATTAAATATTCTTTAAATTCAAGTATCTTGGAGCGTGTTTCAAAACAAGTATAATTGAATCGCATCCTTAGAAAAAATATTTTTTTTTATTTTAAATTTTATAAACATTTTTATGTTTCTGTCACATTATGCCACAACTTAGTATGTAATTGTAAAATGACTACAAACTCTCTCCTATTATTTAACTACATAAAAAGGATGTTTTTTTTTTTGTAGCTTCAGGTTTTTTCTTTTTTTAGTTCATTCTTTTTCTTTATATTAAGAAAAAAGAAAAACTTGATAATCGAGCTAAAAAACTATTTTGTATAGTTAAAACATTATCTTATAATACTGTCAGTCTGTTTGGGGTAAGTCTGTTTGTGTACAAAAAACTTTTATATTGTCGTTACGAAGGTTGTTAGGAAACTGCGGTAATATTGTCAGTACTATTGCCGTTGTTGCTGTTGCAGCCACTATTGCTGTTGCTGCCACTATTGCTGTTGCTCATACTGTTCCTTGGCTGGCTGTAAAACTATTTGAAATTAAATTTCCGTTTCTGATATCTTTCTTAACAAAAAATGTATAAAAAAATATGTAGTAGTGAAAAAAATAAAACTTTTATACTTTATTTATGGAAATTAAAATTTCTTGGAATTAAAATGATTATGTTTATGCAGAAATGTATGTTAATATTAATATCAGATGATTTTATTACACTTAAAAGGAAGCCATATATAAATCATTTAAATTTCAGATTAACTTTTGATTAGAAAAAAAAATTTGTTTAATAAATGAAATGAAAAGTAGGATATAAGGACAAAATTAACAAAATAGTTTAAGGAAGATTCCTTAATTGGTTTAAATATCCCGGCAACTTCTGCTCTTGGTCAATTATATCGAGATATATGGTATAACGAGCTTAAAATCCCGATACTTAGTTACCGCCAGTTTTATATACCGGAATATTTTAGGATGAAAAATCAATTATTTTTTTTAGAGGATTTTCTTATTTTAATAAATTTGTTTAACCTTTTAAAGTGGATGTTAATGTAATTTCAAGTTTCAGATTTCTACCTAAAAATTCAGATTTCTACCTAAAAATTGCACATTAAAGGTGGAACTTCTTACTTACAGACCTCAGGTCGTTAAGGGAAGTCTTTCGCTCTTTGCCCCAAACCGTAACAAATTTCCTGCACCACTTTCATAGATCCATCGGGTAATGCTGTGTGCCTAAGTCTAAGACTTTTTCGCTTTTTACCTGCTTTCCTTTTGGGGCTTCTTAAAATTACCTTTACGCTGGCTGAGCAATCTTCAATGCAAATTTTAAGGTCATTACTTCAGCTGCTTTGGTAGGCCGTTTAGAGAGAGAGAGAGTTTTCCCCAAATAAACCTGCATATAAACGCCGTTCTTTTCAAAAGTTACAATATATAACTTGGCAGCAAATTAGCCCATACAACAGTGAGCAACTGCTTCAAATTTAAAATTTCTAACTAAAAGAGTGAAGAAAGCCATCAGTGAAACATGTGTTTTAAGCTTAAAACATTTAGTAATAGGGTTTTGGGCAGCACTTCACGCTGGATTAGCGGTTTTGCCTGTCAGTTAGGGGGACTTTTGCCTATTTTAACAGCATGTTCCTGACCAAAATTGCAAAAAGTAATATTTTAATGAGTAGGTCATAAGGGGTCCGCAAAATAACTTTTTTTTTTTTGAACTCCTGAACAAATTGGACTTTGTATGGCGTCATACCAAGGTCTTTATGCAAAATTCGTCTCAATGATGTCTCCGAAATGTTCAATTGTTGAGAACGACGGTGAATTGATGTTGATGGCGCTGCACGCACACTTTCTGCCACAGTAGCAACATTCTCGGGTGTACGCACTGTTTTTGGCTTTTCACGCTTTGGTTTATCGATGAGGATGCCAGTTTCTTTCACTTTTTCACAAGATAAAGAACATACGGACCATATTCGTTCAGCGGAAGGATAAAACTAATTATCTGTCAAATCAGACATGAGCTAAGTGTTACCATTTACGAAATAAGCACTAGTTGAAAAAAAAGTTAGATGGCGGACCCTTTATTTTATGAAACTTATATATTCAATTTAAGGTTTTTAGGCAAAGAAGTTTGGGCAGGCCGTCAAGGAGATTTGTAACAATTTCGTACATCGGGATTTTCAAAATTTCGCCTCAGTGGTTTCGCAAGGCTTTGAAGACTATACCCCCTTTTGGTGAGGAACCCACATACCAAATTTCAAGATCTTCCCTTAAGCGTGTAAAGAACGGATAGTGTTAAATACTTATATACGTATATTTAAAGTCCAAATTTTCTGGCCAAATAGGTTGGGGCAGGTCGCGTTCAAAAATCACTTTTATACAGATATTTACTTGTGATAAGTTACCAACATACGAAATTTCAAGTTCCTCGCTTTAGGAGACTTTATCCCCTTTTTGCACCCCCGTAGGAGTTTTGAAAAATCCGCTCTATACAGGTGAGGATTTTTTCTGATTAGAAACCCAAATACCAAAGACTTTTTCCCCCTCGTGATAAGGAATTCACATACCAAATTTTTATTTCCTCGCCTTAGACTTTTACAATTTTTTACAAAATTTTTAAAATATCTTACACCGTCTAGGACTTATATGATGTCAAAGAATCTACTTTGATTGCCAACAATTCCACTAGAGCTCGCTTTAAGGCAACAAATAATGCACAAATTTCGTAATGAAGCATAATTCCATATATCTGGAAAGTTTGATTGAAATATGTCCAGAGAATCTATGACTTGAGTCATATGACGTGAGTTAATTGAGGTCCTCTTTAGGCTACATGTTCCCTAGTGTGGACCTTTCAAATATTGTTATATAAACTTCTTAGTCGCTACAACCTTTTTGAAAAGCGAATTATCGTTTCAATCATACTCGTAGTATCGATTTACACACAAAAAAATTAAAAACCACCGATTCAATAACATTATTTGCTGAAATTCCGCCAACAACGAAAATTGCTAATTCATTTACAAATTGATAGCTCTTTAATTGAATTATTTTTCATTTAAATAATAAAAAGTGATCAATATCGTATACCGTCTCAAAAAAAAAAAAAAAAGCAATTGGATAAAGTGTTGTTGCCATATCAAATGTTTTTTTACAGCTTGAATTTTATAACATTGAATTTAAACCGGAATCTAAATCTCTTACTAAGCATATTTATTTATAAAGGGTGTTTTTTATACAGGCATAGAAATTTAAGTTGTCAACACTTTGTCAGCTGTCAAGTGATTTATGTTTGGTTTGGCAATTCAACATGAATATACGGACGCCTGAAAAACGCTTCCAAATTGTGAAAATTTATTTTGAAAGTCATGGTTCTGTTCGAAATAAGTATCGCGCACTACGTCCACTTAACGCACAAAATAATCGTCCATCAGAGCAATTAATTCGATTAACTATGGAACGTTTTCGCACCACCTTTACTCTAAATGAAAATATGCATGCACAGAGACATCGTACAGTGCGGACAGAAGAAGTCATTGCTGCTGTAGAGCATAGCGTAGAGGAAGACCCAAATCAGTCTATCCGACATCGTGCACAGGAACAGTACCGCTATAGAGCCATGATTACTGACTTTTTCGTTCATCAATTGAACAACAATGATGTGCATTAGCTGTGGTCACACAGCTAGTGTCATAATTGATTTATTGAAGGAACGTTTTTTAACCGCATAGTTTCACGTTTCGGAACCGTGAATTGACCCCCAAGATCGTGCGATTTATCGCCGCTGTACTATTTTCTGTGGAGATTAACCACAACGATTGACCACTTGGAGGACAATATTCTCCTCGTTATTGCCAATATACGGCCACAAATGTTGGAAAAAGTCATCAAAAATTGGACTTCCAGATTAGACTACGTCCTAGCCAGCCGTGGCGGTCATATGCCAGAGGTCATATTTAAATTATTCAATTCAATTTATTTGCTTTTTATAATATTTACATTTCACTTAATTTATAAACATTTTAAAGAGTTCAAGATTTTTATCTTTTTCTGCTTAATTAATAAAATATAACAATGTTTTATAAATTTATATGTATTTGACTATTTTTTTTTTTAATAAAATAACTTAACCTAACCTACTTACAATCCTAACTACGATGAGCTAGCTCATTTATATGTTCATAACCAGAGCTCAAGCATTTGATATTATAATTTTCAGTGAGTCTAATTATCTTTTCTTTAACTAATTCTATACCCGCAAGAGAATGAAGTCGCTCAGTCGAAAAAAACCATGGAAGATTATAAATTAACTTCAGTAACTTATTTTGCGATATTTGCAATTTTTGTAAATGACAATTCGCACTTGTTGACCAAACAGGAGCTGCATAGAAAATTACAGCATGGAAAATGGACTTTAAAATTAATTTTTTATTGCTAATGCTCAGTCTTGAATTCCTATTTATAAAGGGATATAATATTCGAGTTAGTACGTTTACCTTATTTGTTACATACGGTATGTGGTCTTTAAATTTCATTTTAGGGTCAAGCATAACACCTAGATATTTAACTTTTTGTTCCCATTGGATGGAATTGTTGTCCAAAATAACACAATTTTGTGGTAGAAAACAATCTTTGCGTTTTCTAGTGAAATATATTGCCTGAGATTTATCAGAGTTTAACATAATCTTCCATTTGTTAAAATACGAATGCAATTCAATTAAGGCTCTTTGAAGATTAGTAATTACATCTGTAGCCAATATTTCAGAGCTGAGAACAGCTGTGTCATCAGCAAAAATTGGGGAAAATCGGCTGTATATAAGTTGTAAAGAATAGGAGACAGACAAGAGCCTTGCGGACAACCTGCTGTAAGAGAAACACATTCAGAAGAGTGTGATCCGATATGGACTTTAAAAGTTCGAAGATGGAGAAAACTATGAATAATCTTTGTAAGCTGTATGGGAAAGCTAAAATTTATCATTTTAAAAACAAGACCGTCATGCCATACTGAGTCAAAGGCAGCTTTAACATCGAGTAAGACCATGCCTGTTGATTTTTGAGATTGAAGTTTTCGTTGACTAAGTTTCTTATTCTTATTAGTGGATGTGCAGTATTGTGTTCTCTGCGAAAACCAAACTGCTGAGGCGGAATAATGTTATTGGTTTCCATAAAGTCTACTAATTTAATTTTAATAATTTTTTCCAGAATTTTACTTATTGAGGACAATAAGCTTATAGGTTATTTAAATTATAATGAAAGAAGATTATCTTTCGAATAAAGTAAATTTCATGTCAATTTAAAATATTCATCTTTGTTTTATTCCATTTCAAATTTCTATACCTCTATAAAAACACTCTTTACTTATGTGAACAAATTTACACAGAAATTAGTTTTTTTCTTTCTGTTAAAACAAAAGGGTTGTTAAAACCAGATTTATTTTTTATAATTTTTAATTTATTTTTAGCATCTTTTTGTTTAACAAAATGATTTATTTACACTTATGTGAATAAATTCATAGAAAATTTATTTTTTTTCTATTAAAACGTAGGGAGTATGGCCAAAAAATATTTGGATTTTTTTTTGTAGAAATTTGACCTTTTGTTAAAACCGGTGGATTTTTTTTAAATAATTTAATTTTAATTTATTTTTGGCATTGTTTTGTTTAAAAAAAATGGTTACATATTTATTAACCAACATTTAACTTTAAAAATTACATTATCAATTTTATGATAATGTTTTAGAATAAATTAGTATTTAGATTTAATCCACTGAAATTAAATTATTTAAATTAATACAGTAATAAACCTAATGAGAATTAATAGAACCTAATTAAAATGGAATAAAAATATGTTTTACGCATGCATAGGCATTTCTAAAAAGCAACTACATACGTAAATATTACAAAAAACAGTAATATGTTGTAGTATAAAAAAAATGTCAAGCAAGTTTCGAATTTGAGCAAACATTTAATTGATTCAATTAATTTTTAATTGACAGATTTTAAAAATTTTAAAAAAATCCATTTAATTGAAAAAAGTAGGAAAATATTTTTTTCTGTGTTACTTATCAACTGCAGTAAAAGCTAAAACAATATTAAAAAAAGTGTAAAAATTGACAAATTGGACCAATACTGTGCATGTTTACAAGACACCACTAGGTAGTTCTTTCAAATACATTTCATTTAATACCTAATTTGAATAAATTTCTTAAAAAATTAAATTTCTTCAAAAAACTACAAAACGCTTGCTACCCATCCTTTTACTCCCTAAATATATATAAATTTAAACACGCTAAAAAGGTATGCAGTTTTATTAGTTTTGTACCCTCTGCAATCACATCCTATACTTAAAAAAAAGTCAGTAAAGTCAGCAAATAGTTTTGCTGAGTCAGCAACATTTTAGTCCGGAGGGTGCTTGCAATAAAATTGCTAATGTCAGCAAAATCTCGAGCTGATTTTTGACAACAAAATTAGTAAATTTAGCAAAAGTTTTGCTAACAATTAGTTGAGTAAAAAATCCTTGCTAAAAGTTGGTAAAATTTTTGCTGAATATTAAGAGGGTGAAACAAACTCAAACAAATTGTTGAAAAATTATACTTTAGTTAATTTATTTGCTGAAAATCAAAAATAAAAAAAAATTTTGTGTTTCTTTAAAAAAAAATTGAGAATACATTATAAAATATAAAAATGTCCATTAGAGTGGGGCGATTAGTATGGAAGGAAAAAAATCTTAATGGGCGCTTCGTGTTTCTGATTCTTGGGATTGTACTGAGCAAGAAAGTCCACTAGACCATACGTCTACGGTGAAAATCGAGCTTCCAGATCTTGACTTTACGGCAAAAAAGCCCTATTAACCCCTTAAACCCCACCCACAAATATGATTGATGCATTAATCTGCTAGAGAATCTTCCAAAGAAGAGATTGATACCATAATATTGGATAAGCTCCTCCTACTTCCTGAGATATGTCCATCCCACACATTATTACTTTCACAAAATACGGCAGAAAGCCCTATTTTGAAATTAAAAATTAACCCATTAAACCCCACCCACTAATGTGATTGATGCATTAATCTCCTAGAGAATCTTCCCAAGAAGAGATTGATACCATAATCCCATGCCACACGTTGTTACTTTCACAAAATACGGGTAAAAAGTCAAAATCTGGAAGCTCGATTTTCACCGTAGACGTATGGTCTAGTGAACTTTTTTGCTCAGTACAATCCCAAGAATCAGGAACGCGAAGCGCCCATTAAGATGTTCAAATCGCCCCACCCTAATGTCCATACAATAACGACATGAATTAATTTAATATATCCAAATATATAGAAATAATTTTATAAAACATAAACAAAAATGTATTTCAACTACTTACATCCATGGTTATCTAAATGATGACAATTTGGACTGAAACTAAATGCCGTAGATAATTTTAAAAACAAAACAAAAAAACAGCAACATATAACATACACATAAACAATCCCGTTTTTTAAAAAAAGAGAAAAGAAATATAAAAAATTACCTAAGATGTGTGTCCTTCTCTTTCGCTTTAGTCTTTCTACCTAAGAGTATATTTGTTTGCAAATTTCCCACATTCCATTGATTATTTTTATTAAATTTAAATTTAATTTTTTAATCAATTTCTTTAACAAGCCGGAATCAACACAATATTTGAGTTTATTAGATCAACAATTTATATGAATACACATTTTGGCGTCCTTTTGTATGAAAAGCATACACAAAAATCCTACATGATAGATTTTTTTATATGTCTCACAAGTTTTGTACTTTTTAGTATAATTTTCCTCATCTCTAATACACCCAGCAAAACCACACATTACCAAATAATTTGTAAAGTAATGTATCGCCATAGGGCCTCACGCATTACATTACACCTTACTTCACTGATGAATTTTACAGGAGACGAGCCTAAAAGTAATGGGTGGACTCATTACCTTGTAGGGGGTTCAAAATTTGAACCTACGGGTCAAAAGTCGGGACATCAGATTTCGTTATAGAGGTATGGTTCTTTCGGCAAAGTTTCTTATTTTAATCCCTAGAATACGATTTTCCTTGAACGTTGAACGATTTTTTTTGCCTCCATACAAATCGACCCGGCCTAGTGTCCTATACATAGATTTTAAAAAATATATATTAATAATTACATAACGTTTATAATTCATGAATTATGTAATTGATAACCGGTAAGTCATTATTTTATGTTTTGAAGTAATGTAAAACGTAAAGAGGTATCATTACAAGGTAATCCATGAGAGTTCAATTATCGGTAACTCATTACTTCTTATTGGAAAATAATGATACAGGTAAGGAGTACAAATTGCAAGGTAATGCATTACTTTATCGCAGCCATTACCAAAGTTTTGCTGGGCACCTTGATATGCCCCGACATTTACTTAATTCTGCGTTTATCTTTCAAACTGGTTTTCGTCCACACTATTAATGTGCACATTTTTTTTTAGCAAAATAAATTAGTAAAACATTTGTAAAAAACTATTGAGTCCTGAATAAGTATAACTAAAATTTTAGTTGAAAACACAATTTCAGCAAAAATTTGCTGAGAAATAGTATACTAGATTTACAGGAAGTTTTATTAATTTTTCTGCTAACTTATTTTTTTTTAATGTGTATATTTATCAAAAGATTTTTTTAAAAACTTTTATTTTCTTTTTCTACTGTTTTGTCATGTAAAACCTTTGTCAAATAACACATTTTTTTTCCTAAAAAACAGCTACAATTTAAATGTCAAATCAAAACTTTTTAAAATCGCATTTAAATATTAATTACTTCAACAACAAAGCATAACCCAACCATATGCTTTCTGTAACAAATAAAATAGATATCAACGACAGTTGTGGAAATTTAGCAATAAAGACATTTAAAATTGTCTAAATTTAATTCAAGCACAAAAATTCCTGCTAAATTATTTAAATTTCCTCTTAAAACAAAAAAAAAACAAGAAACAGCTGTGAAAACTGACGATAAAACAAAAAAAAAAATGGAAAACTTTAAAAATCTAACACTAACTTGACCCATTCATAGACAATTTATTTTGAATGGAAAAAAAATAAAAGAAGTTAAGGAAAAAAATGGTACAAAAAAACGAAAAATTGAATAGAAAGAAAAACCTGAACAAATATTCTAGAAAAAAAAAATATTATAAAGTGTCTGCTATATGTAGATGCCCAAAGTCAGAAAAAAAAGATACACTTTAAATTTGGTCATTTACTAGAGACAAAAAATTATAT
Organism: Delia radicum; assembly: GCA_021234595.1. NCBI lineage: Eukaryota > Metazoa > Arthropoda > Insecta > Diptera > Anthomyiidae > Delia > Delia radicum. The sequence goes on along the minus strand of CM037852.1, from coordinate 208,776,404 downwards.
TTAAAACAGATTTTTCTGTTTCAGTTTCTGTTGTTTTTTTTTTCGAAAGATTTTAAGTGTTTTTCTTACCGGCTTAAGAGAAGGCCGATAGCTTTAAGAGCCTACTCTTTGATTAATAAATTACAACAAAGTATCACTTGTATAACACTCTTAATAAATATTAAGAGTATTATATATGTCAGTAGTTGAGGGGTTGGTTATATTCATCTTTTTATTTTAATTTAAACACATTACTTTTATTTATTGTAAATTAAATATTTATTCAATATCATCTATGCCTAATGACGGGATGTCACTCGCTAGACTGTTTATTTCTGCTTATGTTTTTAGATTGATCTTTTACAAATAACTTACAGTAACTTATATAGTATTTTAAACTCTAAAATTAGACAAAGATAACAAAAGGGGAAACACAAACAATAAACCAACTGCTGACACATTCTAAACATATGTGGGTCAGTTACGTTGGGAATGCCAAAACATTGAAAATACCAAAACGTCTAGTTAGTTGTACTTGAACTGCATGGGTTCTAATATCAGCCACTACAACGTATGACATTGCAAGTCATAAACAAAAGTAACACGAAACCCTTTTATATATTTTATTGTTATGGGTATTCATGAGAATCTTATATTTTTATTACTTCTGGCTAAACTAGCTAAAAGGTTATCTTATTTTATTGTTCTTCCCTTTTGTACACTATGTACGGTAAGTATGCACACTACACCCTCACCCTCAAGAGAAATCATCAAATTTCTGTGAAATAAAACAACAGAAATTGGAGGATTTAAATTATGTGTGTTTTGAATTGTGCATACCCATAATATTACATTCTTAATAATAAAAACATTCTTTGTAATATTATATCTTTAGCTTTAGTTTTTTGACTTATTTATATATAAACAAAAATTATTATTCAATTATTTCCATATTTTGTAATTATATATAATTTTTTTTTTTTTACAATACATTTTGTTTTTCTCTTATCATTATTATCTCTTATACATTATGAATTATTTACAACTTTTGATTAGATATTATATTTTTTTAATAAGTTTTTATGATATGTCCTAATATTATTTCCTACCTTAACAGATACGTTTAAATCATCTATTGCTACTATAGTATAAGGACCTCTATACGGTGCTTCATTCTTCTTTCTACTCTCTATTCTAACTAACACTAAGTCTCCTATCCCTAAATTTATACTATTTGTTTTATTATATGAATCTAACTGTCTACTATTTTTTACCTTCTCAGTAAGTTTTCTTGCATAATCTAGTGAATATTTTAATCTGACTTTTAACTCGTTAGCATAATTCTCAAGATTGTAAACTTGGGGATGATTCGCGATTTCATCACCTGGTAAACTTGGTAATCTTCCAAATAGCAATTCAAATGGAGAGTATTCAGTATCCACATGAGGAGTTACATTGTATGCAAATGCATAATAAGGAATCCATTGTTCCCAATTATCACCTTCAACAAAAGACAAAAAGTACTCATTTAGAACTCTATGGTTCCTCTCAACTGTGCCTAAAGTTTCATGATGATAAGGAGTTGAAAATCGTTGTTCAATTTTCAATAATCCGCATATCTCCTTCATTAATTCGTTTGTAAATTCTGTTCCTCGGTCTGATTTCAAAACTTTAAATATTCCATATTTTAAAACAAGGTTTTCAGTCAATGCCTTAGCTATGGACTTCGCCTCTTTTGTTTCCATTGGGCATGCTACAACATATTTTGTTAGCTCGCATTGCATCGTCAAAATATATCTATATCCCATTGAAGGACGTAACGGTCCAACCGTGTCGATTACCACCGTTTCAAAACTTTGTGTAGGTGTGTCAGTAACACAAAGTGGTTCTCTGGTGTGTCTTATCTGCTTGTTTCTCTGGCAGAGATCACACTTAGAAATATAATTTTTTACCATTTTGCACATGTCTTTCCATATGTACCTTTGTTTCAATTTAAGAAGAGTTTTTCGAACTCCAAAATGACCTCCCTGGGGGGTATTGTGAAATAATTTTATAAGTTCCAACTTTCTATCTTCGCCTAGTATATTCTGAGGTTTTCTATACAACATTATGGTTATGTCACTCTTACTTGATTTATTCGATTCATTATATTTGGCCTTAAATTCTTCTGCAGGAATTATTCTAAATATTGCATCATCTCTGGCGATGGCAAATTGTTTACTACTACTTTTCTTTAAATAAGATGAAAGCTTCTCCAATAGAGTACCTAAGCACTTTGGATTATCACTACATCTAATGCGCATTTCATTTCCATTTCTATCATATTCTGTTACATATCTATATATGTCTTCTATCGGCCTTTTTTCTACTATAAATTTTATTTTGCATGCATGCTTTATGTCATTGATGGAAGTGCAATCCCACATATGGAGTTGATCAGACTCACTACGAGACTTGCTATTGACATTTTCATTTACTGATGACTTTTTCCTCATACCTCTTGTTACTACTAGCGTTCTCTTGATACTTTCATCGTTTTCTAACGGTATCATACTTTTCAATATTGTGGAATCTAATTGTATGCGTGATAATGCATCCGCATTAGTATTGTTGGATCCTTTCTTATATACGATATCAAAATCATAATCGGAAAGTTCCAAACGTATTCTCGTGAGTTTCGAGCTTGGATTCTTATGAGAAAATAATGACACTAACGGTCGATGGTCTGTTATAACCGTAAATTTTCTCCCATACAAATATGGTCTAAAAAATTGTATACCCCAATAAATACCCAGTAGCTCCTTCTCAATCACGGGTTTATTTTTCTCGTGTTTGTTAAGGGATCTACTTGCGTAAGATATGGGTAAATCTTCGCCTATTGGACCTTGGGACAAGACTGCACCCAGAGCAAAATCCGATGCATCCGTTGTTAAAACAAACGTTTTATCAAAATCAGGATATTGCAAAACTGGAGGGCTAATTAAACTGTTCTTTAAAGCCTCAAATGCCGATTGGCATTTCTCAGTCCACTCAAATTTTGTGTTCTTTTTCAATAGGTCGTTTAGACAGTTTGCAGTTACTGCAAAATTTTTTATGAATCTGCGATAATAATTACAAAAAGCAACGAATCTTCTGACGTCGTCGGAATTATTTGGAATGGGATATTTGGAAATTGCTTCATACTTACTTGGGTCTGGCTTGATACCATTTGATGTGATCAAGTGCCCTAAGTACACAACTTCTGGTCGCAAAAAACAACATTTACTCGCATTTAGCTTAAGATTATACTTAGATAATCTAGTAAAAACGTTCATCAAGTTCGCATTATGATGTTTTAAACTACAACCAAAAACAATTATGTCATCCACATATAAAAATGCTTCAGATTCTAATCCAGATAAAGCTATTGTAAGCATTCTCTGAAAACTATTTGAGGATATTTTCAAACCAAATGGTAATCTAGTATACTGATAATGACCATTAGGAGTTGAAAAGGCTGTATAAGGTCTTGATTTTTCATCAAGCTCTATCTGATGGAATGAACTTGTCATGTCCAATGTTGAAAAATATTTTGCCCTTCCTAACTTATCTAAAATGTCGTCTATCCGCGTTAACGGAAATTTATCATTGACTATTTTGTCATTAAGTTTTCTGAAATCTACTACTAGTCTCCATTTGCTCAAATCACTCTGTCCCTTTTTAGGAACTAACAAAAGTGGAGCATTATAAGGACTTATTGAGGGTTCTATGATATTCTGATCTAATAATCCCTTCACCTGTCTATTTATCTCTTCCGTATGTGTTTGCGGTAAGCGATAGTTTTTTATGTACACTGGACCAGTGTCGTTTAATTGTATGGTTTGATTATAGAAATTGTTTGTTGTTAGATGTTCACCCTCTAGATGAAAAACTGATTGATATTTCCTCAGTATTCCAATTAATTCATTCCTTGCTTCATCGTCACCGACGTCTAAATTTAACTCATTTAATAGTTTATTAAATCGCTCATCATTGTGTTTTGTATGGTTCGTCGTGTTATTTGTTTCAAAAATCTCATAATTTTTCAATGGTACGGTTTCTATACATAAATTTCTTATTATTGTGGTTTTGTCTAACACGTTTAATAATCTCACATGTTTATTTCCATTCTTCGGTACTATGGCGTTTGCTAAAAATACGCCCTTTGCAATCTCTCGACTGCATATTACACCATCTTCTTCAATATTTAAATCAAATGGTAAAATCACCTCACTTCTTGGTGGAATTTTCACGAAAGTTATGTTAAATTTATTATCATGTATTGGTATAGTTAAACTTTCCTCTCCGGCGTTAACTGTTAGTATGAACTTGTCATAATCTATATTACAGCTATATTTACAAAGGAAATCTCTTCCCAGTATACCATCGGTATAAATAGGAATATTATACTTGACCAGTTGTACCTTATGATCAATTACAGTTTCACCAAATTGTATTTTTATGTTCGTAGAACCTAAAGATTTTATTTCTTCTTTCGAGATACCCGTTAGGTAACAGTAATCATCTGGATCTTCTCTATGACTTTCTAACAAATCTTCCTTGCACAGAGAGACATCCGCTCCTGTGTCAATTAAAAATGTTAAAATATTATTTGTACCTTGGACATTTAACTTTACATAATTTTTCAGATCAGATGAAATACTAAATATTCTTTTGGTAATTTTGGTGTTTATTGGTTCTGTTCCGAAGATTCCTGGTACTCTAAAATCTCCGGATTCTGAGAGTTTCCCTGTTCCTGTATATGGTGTACGTTTCTGTTTCTACTTGTATTATTATACCTATTATTATTATAACTCCCGTTGTTGTTACGGTTATTACCACCGCTGTTGTGGTCATTGTTATAGTTATTTCCCCGGTTACTACTTCTTCCCCGGTTATTGTTTCGACTATTGTAATTACCATTGTTATTGTTATTACGGCCACCATTATTATTGTTATTGACATTATAGTTATTGTAGCACTTAGATGCGAAATGGTTTCTACCACCACATTTGTTACAATTTTTCCCTTCGGCGTAGCATCTACTACCGTGTCTACCTCCACATTTTCCGCATGTGTTGTTATTATAATTACTCCCATTGTTATTATTCCTCGACGAATTTGTCGTCTGAAACATAACCTGGCCTTGTCTTATATCAGACGAAGCCTCTAATGCTATTTCGATAGCTTCATGAAGGGACTTCGTTCTACTTGCTTCAATTGTTCTTATAATCTCCCTATTTTTTAAACCGTTCTTGAATGAATTGAAGGCAATTATGGTATTTGTACTACTTATTGTCTCCCTACTATTCTCACCCAACGCATTCACTTGAAGCTCGTTCAGCTCCATTGTCAGAGTCTCTACTCTGTCCGCGAATTTTCTGATTGTATCCGTTTGTACAATCGTTGTTAGTTCGTTCAGAATTAAGTTTGGGGACTTTTTTATGCCATATGCTTTTTTTATAGAGCTCAGAAGAGTCTCAATACTATTAGGTACTTGTACCTGACGTACTTTTGTTTGGACTTTGGCCGTTAACTTTGTCCTGAAGACAAAATTGAAAAATGAATTTTGTTTTTCTGGAGTAATTGTCTCCTTTATTATTTCTACGTTAGCTACAAATGTTTCGAGTTCATCTCGAGCTCCATTGAAAATTGGTATCAGCTTTGAGATAGATGCCAGTTCACTCGTGTTTAAAATATTCGCCGTCATTATGGTATTTTCTCTATCGTCTTCTACTGCACTATTACTACTTGCTTGCTGTGCTTTGTCTTCGTGTATTTGAAGAATATTTAAAGCTTCTGTCTTTAATTTAGTAAATTTTTCTAAATGTTCCTTTTTTTCTACTTCAGTTAATTTTAATTTGTTCAATGTTGAATTTGCATCTACTTGCAACTTTTCAATATCTTTTCTTTTTGATTCCACTGTCTCTAATGAATACAATCTGCCTGACGATTTTTTTGCATTAGCTATTATTATCTCTAATTGTTTATATAATTTATCCATTTAATTAGAACAAAAAAAATTCATCATTTATTTTATATAAATCTAATTTTTATTAAGTTGTTTCTCTTCATAAAAAAAAATTTCTCTTTTTTTTTTTTTGTTAATTTGTCAACTTATTTAAATAATCCTTAACTGAAGGTATATTGTCTAAGACATCTAAATTTTCTACTTCCTGCACTATAGAGTTTACTTTGTCCATCATCTGGAACTCTTCTACCTTTTCCAAAACATAATCTTTTACTTTTTCTACCTGTTCTAAGGCTGCACTAGTAAAGTAATTTTTTATTTGTATAACTAATAATGATACACCTATTGCTATTACTGTTGATACTATTAATACTACTGCTATAGCTCTCAACATGTTCTATAGAAAAAATTAGTCTATGTTATGTTTATTTAGTTATTCAAAATTTTGTTTTTATTATTCTTTTTCTTTCTTTCTGACTTCTTGTACTCTCTAATTTCTATTTTTGTTTTATCACATAACAATTTAATTTCCTCTAACTTTTCCGTTAGATATTTCCTTTCCTTGATTGATGTTTCTACCTTTATTTTCTCATTTATTGAAGTTATCTGATCCTCCAATAAAGTTAATTTCAACTTTCTTTTACCAACGTAATTTCTCCCTATCACTCTTGTTTCCTGTTCTGGAAAAATTGGATATCTTGGTTCTTCTGGTTTCCTTTTTATAGGCTTGGGACCTGCGAGTAGTATTTCGGGTTTCTTAGCTATTTTCCCTGATTTCCACTGCTCATTAGCATTCTCTATTTCTTTTAATATTTTTTTGAACTCATTATTATTCATATTCTAAAGTTATTTTGTAGTTCATAGTTTGTACAAAAGTTTTCGAAATATATTCCCGTAAGTTTATATTTGTGCGGGGCACTCAATATAAAATTTTGCGGTAGTATATTTTCTATAAATTATACTTATGGCAATATTCGGTTCTGTAGCTGCAGGATGTTACGTGGTCTGCTGGATGTTCGTTTGGCATCAGGATCAGTTGTAGGGTTATATCTTCCTTCAGTTGTAGGGTTCTTCTATCTGGTCTGGATCGCCATATTATATATGTCAGTAGTTGAGGGGTTGGTTATATTCATCTTTTATTTTAATTTAAACACATTACTTTTATTTATTGTAAATTAAATATTTATTCAATATCATCTATGCCTAATGACGGGATGTCACTCGCTAGACTGTTTATTTCTGCTTATGTTTTTAGATTGATCTTTTACAAATAACTTACAGTAACTTATATAGTATTTTAAACTCTAAAATTAGACAAAGATAACAAAAGGGGAAACACAAACAATAAACCAACTGCTGACACATTCTAAACATATGTGGGTCAGTTACGTTGGGAATGCCAAAACATTGAAAATACCAAAACGTCTAGTTAGTTGTACTTGAACTGCATGGGTTCTAATATCAGCCACTACAACGTATGACATTGCAAGTCATAAACAAAAGTAACACGAAACCCTTTTATATATTTTATTGTTATGGGTATTCATGAGAATCTTATATTTTTATTACTTCTGGCTAAACTAGCTAAAAGGTTATCTTATTTTATTGTTTCTTCCCTTTTGTACACTATGTACGGTAAGTATGCACACTACAAGAGCACTAACCGCTCTTTGTGTTTGAAATATTTAAAGTCTGCAAAGATTTCCGTTTGATAAGAGCAGGCCTGTAAGTTACTTCTAGAGCTGCTAGGTCTACAGATTTTGATATAATTTAGTGGCATGCCTCTTAGTTTGTGTTTGTAATGCAACCAATGTTGTTAATTTTATAAATTGAAAAAAAAAACAAAGAGTTTTACTGACTCTATTTGAGCTGTTACAGCCCAGCTCTACACTTTTAGTGTATGTTTTGTCTGTGTACCAGGCCTGCATGTGGTGTTTCTTGTCTGCTGTAGTTCTTCTGCTGTGGGGTTCAATTCACAACATTTACAGCACTCTTGTTTTATGCCCATATAAAAATAAACAAACAAACCTGAAAAAGACCTCGAGAGTTTATGGTTTTGGTATGAGCATTCATAACGTTTCGAACTGTGGTGGCGTGCGTACCAAAAAACGAAAGAAACCCCAGCGTGTTTTATAAATCATAAATAAAAACGAGTTTTTATGTTTTCTGTTTTATTTTTCAAATACAAAAATTTACGTTTTTTTTTCCTGCATTCACTGATTTTGTAAAAAAAAAATATTCAATATTATTTGTTGTTAAAAAAAAAAACAAAAAACCGGCATATACACTAATAACCAAATCAATATTAAAAACTGGATTATAAAAAAAAAAAAAAAAAAAAAAAAATGGAGTAAAAAATTGAATATTAAATAAAAAACTAAACACAGTGTTAAAAATCTTATAAAAAAGATAATAATTTGAATAATTTGAATAATCTTTGCTTATAACGGTTTAATTTATGTGAGTGTAATGTAAATAAAACACAAAAAATTGAGAGGTTTTTTTAAGCAACAAAACACTCCGGATATTGAATAAAAACCTGCAACAAAAAAAAACTGCGGTTTAGCCGTTAATTATGAAAATTACAATGATAAATTATAAAAAAGCAATTTTATAACAAATTAGATTAAACATAAATCTAAATCTAAATTGATAAAAAAAAAAAAAATATAGCCAATGATTCAAAATTTAACAAAAAAAAAAATTTACTTAAAATCAAGAATTATTTAACTTGAAGAATAATATTGAAAAATTAAAATCTAAACATTAAAATACAGTCAAAAAAAAAAAAAAAAAAAAAAAATACACTAAAAAACAAAAAATTTGTTAAAATTTTATGCAAAAACCTTAAACTAATTCAATAAATTTATATTAAACACTTTAAAACTATTAAAACACTAAAAAAAATTCAAAATTCTATCCAAGCCGTTAAAAACATATTTCCATATATTCAAAAAAGTTCTTGAATAAAACATTTTTAAACTATTTAAAAAAAAAAAAAATATTTAAAATGTAAAAATATAAAAATGTAAAACTTCTATTAAATATTTTAACTAAATATACAAAAACTTTTAAGAAACCTTAAATAAAAAAGAAATTAGTAAAGGAATATTAATATTTAAAAAACCTGAAATCTTTTCAAATACAAAAAAAGAAAATCTAAACTTTGAAAAAATAAAAAACGAAAAGTAAAGTGTGTATAGTGTGAAAATCTTTAAATCATTAAATTTCAAAAAAATTTCCATAATCTTTATATAAAAGGAATAAAATTTATAATTTCCACTATTACAAACAACTCATCTTTATACTGATCATCATACTCAACATTCTCCACTTCAAATCAATCCATCATTAAAAAAAAAAAAAAATGTCTGAATTTTAAAAAAAAATTTTCTTCTTCAAAATGCTAAAAAACATTTTTGGATAACAATTACTTTCTCAAAAAAAAAACAAAATTAAGTAAGTACCAAAAAATTACATCTTTTTCAAATAATCCCCTAAATTTCTCCCCAAAATCTTAAGGGACAATATATTAAAGTATTAGTAGTTTTTAATCCAAAAGAAAAACTAAATGTTCTTTTTTTTTTTTTTGTGTAAATTATTCCCCCTAGTATTAGTAAAGTATTAGAAAATACATGTACTACTGCATCTATTTTTAGGTTAAATGTTACGACTATAAATTTTGACACTAATACATTAGACTGTGTCTGCAATAGATTTAGTCTTCTTTTTGTAGAATGTTTTATTTTTTTTTATAATAAAATCCTTAGGGTATAAGCAGGCAGGCAATTGATACTATAGATGAAATAATAAAGTATTCTTAAAAGATTTTGTACAAAAAAAAAATAAAAATAATAATAAGAAATTACAATTTTCTCTAGAGAAATTCAATATTCTTTGAATGCAACTATTTGGAATTGAACTGTTTTTATAATATATTCTCAAGAAAGTTCAATTGAAGAGCTTATTGTAAAAACTTGATAAGTCACATTTATTTTATTGCTGGTTTTATCTGTTTTCTAGTCACCTTTTGATGAGTATTTGATAAAAGCCTTGCTTGTACACTTAATATAAGTATCTAGAGAATAAAAGTCTTGCAAAAGTCATGCATTAAATCGACACTTTTAAGGTAAAAACCAGAAAATATTAGTATGTGACTTATAAGGTTTTTACAATAAGCCCTTCAATTTAACTTTTAGTTTACACTCAAAGAAATAAACCTGTAAGAAATATACGGCTAAGAGTAGTTATATCTAGTCATATATAATATGATTAAATCATATATGACTTTGAATGCAGTCACATTACGGCTAATATCATTATATACATGATCATTTGTATTGAGAGAATTTTTTATATGGTACTTTATGTATTTATTTTTTATTTCTTGGTCTGGTGCTTTGCTTTTACAAAACCACAACTTGTGCAATTGTAATTTAGAAAATATATTTCAGATTTTCCATGTGCAATTCAGCTTTTCCATTTGAAATTCACCTTTCTAAAAATATTAAGTGAAAATTCATAACACATCAATAAATATTAATTGAAATTCAGAAACTCATCAATTGTTATTCCGAAAATATAAATTGAAATTCAGAAAATATCAATTGAAACTTCGAAACTATCAATCGAAATTCAGAATACATCAATTGAAAAGATTTCATATCAGTTTCATTCAATTTTTTTTTGAATTTCAAATGATATTTTCTGAAACTTCAAATAATTTTTTTTTAAATTTCAATTGATATTTTCTGAATTAAAAATTATTTTCTTTTGAATTTCAAATGATATTTTCTAAATTTCAAATGGAAAATCTAAGTTTCAATTGATGTTTTCTAAATTTAAAATGGAAAGTCTGAAATTCAATTGGTGTTTTCTGAATATCAAATGGAAATTCTGAAGTCAAGGGTTAAGTAGTCACCCTTTTAGTCACCACTAATTTTAAAAAACTATCTTTAATTTCATAATAATAATTACGATCAAATGAAAGCATGTTTTGTGTAGTATTATAGTGCAAAAAAAAAATTTCTAAGATAATTTTTAAAAAAATTCTAGAGTACAGGAAAAAATATGCTATTTTTAGTGTATACTCGGTTAACCATTATTATAAACACATAAAAATAAATTGCCAACTTAATTGTGTATTTTATTTTGTTGAATACTAAATATTTAATGTGTTGAATGAACTGATTTTTGTTATGTTTTCCCAAAATGTTCAAAAGAGTACCGAAAAGCAAAAACAAACACTCTAATTTCTCAACCTAACTACTGTACCTGGATCGAAGCATGGATTAATCAAACAATTTTAAGCAAATAATTTTTCTATTTCTAGTAACGAATAATTCAAATAATGATTAATCGATTAATCTAGTAAACCGCTTAAATATCTCTGGTAATTTTTATCGTCACTGTTTAGTATTTTCTTTTAACGATTTTTTAATGGCATTAAAAAAGAGTCTTATACAATTTTTCTTGACATACACTGAACGACAGGGACCGTAATCATTATGAGTTTTATAATAAAAATTACACAATAATGATTATATTATGAGTTTTAAGGATTTTCTTCAATGTTAATGATTATATTTGAGTAATATTAATAAAAATCAGCCATAATCATTATTTTTGAGCAAAAAAATACAACTCAAAAATAATCTTTATTTATGATACTTATTTTTTTCGCTCAAAATAAAACTCACTTTCATAGAATTTTTAAGGTGCAATTCACAAAAATTCTCGAACTTTTGGAGTTTGTTCAACATATGATATGTTGAATTCCAACGAGTTGCAACATCAAGCAATGGGTGCGGTAATTTATTATTATTATTATTATTAATATTTATTATTATTATCAATTTTAATAATTTTAATATTGTGCTCACTTTGGAATATTCCTTATAACTGACCGAGTTAGTAATAGTATTTTACTCGTACCCGGTAGGCTACTTGGTAGCGTGCTGGCTTATCTGTGCGGGGGTCGCGGGTTCGATTCCCACCAGAGGCACTGGTCTGTTTTCGCAACAACGCGCCGAAGGCCATAGTAGCTAGTGCTCGGTTAGGGTAATAGTATATAATATATATAATATAAAAAGACTAAATATTCGTACAATTAAAAATGATATGGAAAAAATTTAGTATTAGTTTGCTTTCAATTTGAATTATAACAGCTTGGAGTCTTCGTGACATTGTTTTTTTTTTTTTTTAATTGGGTATAGATTTACATACCAGCTTATTCTTAATGCCCAGTATACATGCATATTAGGGCTATAAAAAATTGTTTGGCATAGTACCACGAGTTGGTCAATGAAAGTGAGTTTTATTTTGAGCGAAAAAAAATAAAATCATAAATAATGATTATTTTTGAGTTTTATTTTTTTCGCTCAAAAATAATGATTATGGCTGATTTTTTTTTTTATTACTCAAAAATAATCATTACCATTGAAGAAAACTTTAAAAATCAGAAATTTAAAAATCATGACGGATATGCAAAGATTGTCAAAAAATAATAAAAATGGTTGCAATAAATTTTTTTTATGTCTGTTCTAAGTGATTGATTTTTTGATTTAAAAAACGAACAATAATAATTATTTACGGTCCCTGCTGAACGAACTTATTTCATGATATTAATGATTTTTTCTTTATTTCATTTCATTTATTCAGTCTATAGAAACAAAAATTCCTTACTGACTATGATTAAATCAATATAAGGGTTAAATTAATATAAATAAATATAATATTGCTTAATTACTTAAAAACTATATTAAGAAACAGCTTAAATTTATCCTTGGACGTGGAAAACTCTATATAAGATTTACGTTCATGATTCTGTTGCAGACTAAAATTGATTTCATTTAGATCAATGAAGTTTTGCTAGAACTCGTCCATTCATTAAATTAATTAAATTTAAAAAAAATATGTTATTTATTAAACACTTCAAGCAATCAATTGAAGGGCTTATTGTTAAAACTTGATAAGCCACATTTACTGTTTTATGCATTTTCGCTAGTTTCTAGACATTCGTTGACTAATATTTAATAGAAGTTTTGCTTAAACACTTCTTGCAAGTACCTCGAGTATAAATCTCCTGCAAAAGTCATATTTTTTTTAATTTTCTTTAACCTTTAAAAGGCAAAAACAAACTAAAACTAAAATGTGGCTTATCAAGTTTTTACAATAAGCCCTTCAATTGATTTAATGAAAAATTTAATTTAATTTTTTTATTGGCTTAATGAAAAATTTCATTAAAACTCGTCCAAGATTTTTTTTCTGGTTAACTTGTATGGAATAGATTTCATAAAAAAAAATATTATATAAAATATTAAATATTTTTCAAAATTTCAAATACCACAGTACACTGAAATAATTTTATTGATGACAATAATGAATTTTTTGCTTTAAGTTAATTAAGTTTTACTGGATCTTATCTATTAAAACTTTTCTTTAAATTAAATAATTTATAAAGATTACATTTTATTTATTGAAAGATGCATACACTGAATGAAATAGTTTCATAAAAATGATAAAGCTTTTCATTGATTTTAAAAGATATGTTGTTCACTTTGTCAAAAAGAGCTTTATATTTTCAAACAATTGTTATTACACTCAAACAAAGAAGTCTGTAAAAGTTAAAGAAAAATCTGTAAATGTTAGGTTAGTACAACCATATTCAAATGTCAATATTTGACTGGTGCGACCATAATCCAGTTGTATTAACAGAATTTTTTTGTGAAAAGAAATATTCAGTTTTACCAACAAATATTCTCTGCACTCTCTCAATTCGAGAGATATCAGCTCCACAGTATGGCCTCCAGACTACAACAGCATACTCCAATTTCGTTGTGGTGTAATGGTTAGCGCGGACCATTACACAGATGGTCCCGGGTTCGATTCCCGGTGACGACAATATCAATTTAGAAAAATAATATATATGAGTTTTCTATCACTTATATGTATCGCAGCGCCCACCTTCGGTGTTCCCATAGCACTTAACCCCACCGAAGTTAAATAATGAATCAGGGCTATGAAACAAAAAGCTTCAATAAATTCGCCAACTCTACATCAGGTGGCGAGCAACAACCGTTCTAAGACTTATCTACTCGCTCAATTACAGTGCTGCCATGTTTGCAGCCCTGCATCATTCACCACATTTCATTTCTCCACTTTCCCCTTTCCATAGAAATCAACACATTAATTAATAGGAAGAATTTCCTGATTGTTGCTTCTCTTTAAAAAAAAAAAAAACATCCGATGTATATATTAACTTTAACGTATTAGGATAAGAAAAGTCAGAACAACTACTCCTGATAAACGCGAACATTGCGTAAGCTTTTCGAACTTTGTAATTAATGTGTGGCATAAAAGACATAGTGGAATCTAAGACAACACACAGTGGGATTGCTTCATACATTTCTTGGTAATAAGTATAAGGAGGGCTCGTAGAACATTGAAATTTGACCCAAAACCTTTTATTTTAAGTTTCATCAAAATTGATCACGCCCATCGCCCCCTCGCCCATATAAACCGAAAAGATTTTTTCGCTTCAAATTTTTATTTTTTAACAAAAAAACTGGAAACTTGGCACAAGTGATCAGTGTTATAAAGTTGAGATATCTGAAAAGTTTAATGGAAATCGAACACGCCCATCGCCCCTCGCCCATATAAACCAAAAAGAATTAATCGCCCCAAATTTTTATTTCTTCATCAAAAACTTCAAACTTGGCACAAGTGATCAGTGTTATATAACCCATAAAACACATGGGCCTAAAAGTATACACCATTTCATATCGTGTTTCATTGAATTACTGAAATGAAATTTCGTGTGACTTTTTTTTATAATATTATATTATTTTTTCAACTTTAGCAAATATTATCCGAATTTTATTTATTAAATCAAGTAAATACGCTCCCACCTTTCTTTTTTTTGCAACCAGAACACAAAGGTCGATAAAGCTCACCTTTTTTTTGTCCAAGAAATACTAAAAACACAGAATTTTTGAGTGCCATCATAAAAACCTAAATATTTTTTAAACTATTATTGTTATCCATTATTTTTTTTTCAAAACTAATGTTGAAATACTATATTTTTGAAATATACTTACATCGAATAGATATGGCAAAAAGAAATTGTGCACCCGGACCATTGAAATGCATGAAAATCTCAGGCAGTTACTGCAGAGTTTCGTTTAGGTGACTTTGCCGCGTTATTTTGGACAAAAAATGAAAAAAATAATGATGCATTTCTCTTAATTAAACAATTCTCTTTAAAGCTGCATCATTATATTTTTGATATTTTACACTCCAAAAACGGACTTTTTGCCAGTAAAAGCCCACCGTGCGACACCCAGCTCAGTTATCGTGTCCATTTTAATCAAAACATAATTTTCCAATCTAAAAACCGACTGAATTGGGTTTCGAGAACATTAAAATGAAAAGTGAATTTTACGCGAAAATATTTCGAAATATTTAATTATGACCTGTTCCTCGATCTCGAACGAAAACCTAAGCGAACGCAAGCTAGTCACTCGAATTCGAATCAATTTGGGTTTCTCTATTTCGAAAGCTATCGTTCGCCTATACTTACGTGTGTCAATTTTTGTGTTTTACGTATTTACAAATCATAGTGGTGCCAGACCGGATATTTTAAACTTCTATTACAATTTCCTTTAAAAATACCAAAAATACTACTAAATTGTTGGAAGATAAATACAACACTACTTAACAGTGATCTGCTGTATATGACAAACAAATAATTAAAACAAATAAATAAAACAAAAGCAAAATTAATAAATCAAAAGAAGAAAATCAAAAAAGTACACCAGCGTTTTCAGCTGTTCCATTGTGGATTTCATTAAGCTGAAATTTAAAGTTCTTAAAAAACTACAAATATTTGTGTTATTTTGTTATCCATTCTTTTTTTTTTAAATATTTATAATTTTTTTATTATATCATTCATTCCAGCAAAGAACATTGAAAAATGAGGATTTTTTTTTAGGTTCTCCGATTTTCATATATTTTGTACATGAATACTCTATAGTCCCACTTGCACATAGCCTTTTTCAGATCTCGAAATTTGTAAAAATCGCGATTTTATGTACGTTTTTAATTTTCATAAATTTGATAAAATGCTAAAAGTGTTTTATAATAATATTTTCATTTTATAGAATAAAAAAAAATATTTTTTTTTTTTTAAATCATTAAAAATAAAAGACATGTTTGTTCCATAAAAATCAGTATTATTATAATTAGCTAATATTCCATATTTTAGTAAACTGTTTTTTTTTTTGAAAATCGTAGGGGGAAAGTTTTGAAAAATGCATTTGCATTAAGTATGCATTTTTTTTAGCAATCATTTTGTTTAAAAATCCAGTTATAAAGTAGACAAGTGCATCTTCCAAATATCGTTTAAATTAATAACATGCGATATACAATTAAAAAGTTATGGCACTTCAAAGTAAAGTGCTTTTAGCATTTTTTTGATATTTATGAGAACTAAAAACGTGCATAAAATTACGAGTTTTTACAAATTTGGAGATCTGAAAAAGGAAATGTACAAATGGGACCATAGAGTATTCATGTAAAAAAATAAACAAATTCAGAGGACCCGTGTTCAGATTTTTTGAGTTTTCTAATGGAATGAATGATATATTTTTTTGAAAATATTATGTTACTCGAAAACAAAAAAGCAAGTGACTGGTTTTGACATTTACGTTCGCACTGTTGACAACTCGTTCGAAATAGAGAAACCAAATTTTGTATGAAAACTGTTACGTTTTCATTCGACTTGTACTTCAAGTCATCGTTCGCATAGAAATTTAGTTAGAGAAACCCAAATCAATTTTCTTTCGCTTAGAAAGCGAAAGAAAGCTTTCTTTCGAAATAGAGAAACAGACCATTAGTGTTCACGGATTGTGATGAAACTAGACGTAACTATTGCCCGATGTCTATAAAAGAAAAAAAATCTTAATTTACCCTTATATGCACTTGGGGTCAAAATGACCCAAACGTTTTTAAACCTGAGAATACAACTTTAAAACCTTTCTATTATGGACTTTTGAGAATAAATTTTCAACATTATACCTTATATCTGATAGGAGTCAAAATAAAAATACCTTCTACGACAAAAAATGTATGTTATTTATTTAAAATTTCATACATTTAATGAAGATTATTTATTCAAATATAGTATCAAAAGTATTGTGAAGTTTTCATTTCAATTCAAATAAAAGAAAAAAAAAATTAATTCGCATTGTGAAGAAAACTTTATTGGTTTTTGAAAAATTTCATAAAAATCGTGTTTCCTTCCAAAATAATTATTTGACACAGTCTTAGTTCATTTTGTAAAAAAGTGGTCTTGTCTGTTTGAAGTTTAATTTATTCTGATGCGCATGTTAAAATATATGAGACTAATTAGTATTTTTTGTATGAAGCTGATTGTAGTCACTTTACCTCAAATGTCAAAAACATATTTCCAATTTTAATTTTCACTTTTTTATATTGAAATATCGCCATAGAACAATTTAAAATTTCTATAAAACCTGTACGCTAACTCCTGAGCTTTTAAAAGCATAATAGCATAATTTCATTTCAAATTTGTTTTAACCTTTATGTTTAGTACTATATTTAACTACGTAAAGCACTTGAACATATTTTTCCAAATAAACTCTAATTAAAAATTCATAGATTCTTTTGTTTAGTTAAATTCTCTTTTATTTCAAGAAACGCTTAAAAAGTTCTTAATTATTATTTCTCCTAAAGTTTTCTTTGAAGCAAACAAACAAAAAAAAAAAGCATATAATAGACATTTAGCATTCATACCGTACAGCAATGTCCTTGGTATTTAAATAAATGAAACAAAACGATTTACAATACGTTTTTTTTTATTTTTTAGTATTTAGAACTATTGTGTAAAATTACTTAAAACGAAATACAAAAACGAAAATAACACGCATGTTATATGTATAACATTGTTCCCAAATAACCCAGCAAAAATTTTGAAAACGTCAAGCAAAAATGTTCGGTTGTAGAGGAACTTATTTTTCTTTTTTAAATACGTTGAAACATCTACCAGGCGGTCCCAAATTAGCCGAGCTAACGTATAGATGGCGGCAGTAGTTTGTAAAAAATTACTTTGGTGAAAAATGGTAACCTTATAAAACATATGTTTTAAGTTTCAAGGCGCCACGTTGTGTAGTATTTTTTATTTTTGAGTCATCAAAAATAAACGATCTCCATGAAATTGTAAACGTGTAAAAAATTGGTCACCTTTATGTAATTTAAAAGGTCTAAACCCAACCAATATTAAAGCCGAGCTAGATTCTAATCTAGTGTTACGATTATAAAATATTGGTTGGAAGAGTTTAAACTAGGACGTACGAGCTGCCAATACGAATACTACAGTGGTCGACCAATTGAGGTGTCCTCGCCAGAAATGATTAAGAAAATGGTATTGGGTGATCGTCGGCTGAAAGTGCGAGAACTGGATGAAATGACAGGCTTTTCAAAAACTGATATATATCTCATATTGACCGAAAATTTCGAGATCATAAAGCTGTGCGCAAGATGGATGCCGCGTTTGCTCACAATATAATAAAACCAGCGTCGTGAAGATGTTTCAATAGAGTGTGAGGCGTTGTTTCACCGCAATAACGCCCAGTTTTTGAGTCGATTCGTAACCATGGATGAGACATGAGACCACCACTTCACACCTGACACAAAGTAACAGTCAAAACAGTGGACTGGAATGGAAGAATCGTGTGCAAAGAAAGCGAAGACAGGCAAAGTCATGGCGTCTGTTTTTTTGGGATGCGCGTGGGATAATTTTTATTTATTATCTTCAAAAACGATAAACAGTCAAGCGCGAGTATTATGCTAAATTATTGCAGCGTTTAACTAATGAAATTAAGGAATAAAGACCGCATTTGGCGCAAAAGAAAATGTTGATTCATCAAGACAATGCACCAGTTCACACATTCACTATTGCGATGGCCTAAATCAAATCAATCGAATTGCTTTATCACGAACCGTATTCGCCAGATTTAGCTCCCTCGGATTATTTTCTATTGCTAAACTTGAAAAAATGGCTCGGTGGTAAAAGATTTGCCAACAATGAAGATGTGGAGTCTGCGTTTAATGGTCATTTTAAGCAGCTAGACCGTTTTTATTAAAAACAGGGTATCGAAGCTATTGAATATGGCTTTGAAAGGTGTATCAAGATTATGTTGAGAAATAAAGACAATTTTTGCACAAATTTTTTGTGTTTTCTTTGTTAGGTCGGCTAATTTTGGGACCTCCCGCGTATAATTTTTGTTTAAGATTATGCCAAAAGCAACTAGTTCTTTTGATTCAAAGTGGTACCGAGCTTAGAAAATTATCTTCATAATATCAATTTATTTTTTGCATTAGATCTATCACTGGAATTCGTTCATTGAAACTTTTCATTAAACTAATGCATGAAAATTTTTATTTTATTTATTAAAAATTCTTACTTCCAATGAAACATTTTCTTAAAAATAGTTTCATACAAATTATGAAGCTTTTTTTATAAAGTTTAAAGTTTATTCACTTTCTGAAGAAAACTTCATTAGGTGATTGAATTAAATTTCATTAGAACCAATTCTGAAACTAGTTTTAGAACGAATTCTTAGTAAGTTATATATTTTGTTCTATAAATTTTTTATTACCCTTTTTTATTTATTTATTTTTTTTTTTTTGCTGGGCTATCTACCCTCGAATAATATTTCCAGTAAAATCAAACACATGTCACACGCCACATGCCTTCGTTAATGAAATTCATCACTTTGCGTTAAATTAAAGAGAAAGATGTATTTGCATTGTAGTATGATAGATATTATGATGATCAAGATAAAGAAACGAGATTTGTATAGAAACAGAAAATATGAATATAAAATATTTTGCAATAAAATTTTGATATTCTTCTTTTTTAAATAAGCTGCATTACTGAAATGTCAAGTGGATTTCTTTTCTTTTTTAAAAGAAATTTACACAACATAAGCTATAAAATTGACAAAAGGGGAAGTTTGAAAAGTCAAATATGTTAAAAATTTTTTAAACTATTTAAAATTGACGATATACATAGAACGAAAGTTTAATTTTAAGTTTTCGTGAACATTTTAAATTAAACTAAAAGATTTCCATACAAGCCGTATGAAAAACTTTAACAAAAATCGTCATAATTTTTATGAAATTAATTTTAAATAAAACTTGTTATCGAGTTTATTTCCATAAGTGTTTTCCACCGTTTAACGGAATTGAGTTTTGGGAAAAGTATTTAAAAAGCCGTGTTATTTTATACAGTTTGTGGTGTACGCAGTTGATGTCAGCGCACTAATAACGGGATACGAACATATCAAACTTATAAGGAATTGGCATAAACTTTTTTTAAATGTGTATTTTTGCGTGTAAAATTTAAAATTGTATTTGAAATTTGAGTATTGCATGAACTAAGATTCTTGATAACAGTACCTCCAAGTCAAAACGGCATTTTAAAAATTTCAAACGCAAAAATTTTATGAATTTCTTAAAAATGTTGCTAAATTTAACCTTTTCACTATCGACTTTTTGTTGGTAGATATATTTCTATTTTGACTTTAGCTTCTTGTTAGGGCTCCTTAAATTAGTAAGCAAAAGGTTTACATATATGCCCCCTCCAATTCCTACCCCACAATAAATTTTTCCGAAAATCGAATTTTTTAAATTTCTCAGCCCATTTTTACCACCAAACCATTGGAATATTTATTTATTTAAATCCAAACAAAAACTAAAATTTTAATATTTTTAATTTGATTTGAACTTGGAACCAACATAATTTTTGCTCCTTTAAAGATGACGAAGTTTGAAAAGTCAAAGATGTTAAAAATGTTTAAACTATTTAAAATTCACGATATAAATAGACCGAAAGTTTGATTATAAATTTTTATTTGTACAAAGATCAAAATTTATAGAGCGAAATTTTTAACGCGGAAAGATTTAGCATGCTTAAACATTGGCTAACACATACACAATTGGATATTCATGTCATAAAAACAAATATTCTGCCCCAAAGCGTCGAAAGGTTTTGAAAAAAATTCTAAAAAATAGTTTAGTTTTTACTCCATATTTTAACACTAAAACATAAAAGCGGCCTACTGTACAGCAAATCCAAGTTACATGAGAATCTCAGCGGTCGCCTTAAGAATAACTGAAAAATTATCTGCATGGTATTATTAAACTGCACTGAAACTTTGCATTAACCAAAGCGTCGAAAATTTTTGAAAACATTCTAAAAAACAGGATAGTTTTTACTCCACAATTCAACACTAAACCATAAAAGTGGCCTACTGTACAGCATATCCAAGTTACATGAGAATCTCAGCGGTCGCCTTAAGAGTAACTGAAAAATTATCTGCACGGTATTATTAAACTGCACTGAAACTTTTCATTAACTAATGCGAGTTTATGTTTTATATTATAAAAAATATAATTTTATTCAATAAAAGTCTCATTTAGCACTCTTAAACATCGGCTAACACATACACAAAAGGTGGTTCATGTCATAAAACTCAAATTGTCGAAAAAAATTCAAGTTCCTCATGTATAAGTTTGAAAAAATATGAGAAAAATCGTAAAAAACAGGTCCGTTTTGACTCCACATTTCAACCTTAAAACATGAAAGTGGCCTACTGTACAGCATATTCAAGTTGCGTGACAATCTGATCGGTCGCCTTAAGAGTATAACGATATATGTTAAACTGAGAGAATTATCAGCATCGTAACTTTTCATTAAACTGATGCAAGTTTTCATAAAATTTGTGAAAATATCTGTTTCTTTTTTTAAAAAAAGCTCAATTTGAACAATCCTTAAATTAATTGAAAGAATGTTGTTCGCTTTCTGAAGAAATATTTCATACGTTTACTGAAAACTTTTAGTATTTTTAGAGCCCAAAAATTTTCTCTGTGTAAACGATTTTTTGTTTCGAAATCCCTTTTTTGCCCTTAGCATTATTCCCTTGACAAGCATGTCTTTTGACTTGTATAATTTGACATAGTATTAAATTTATATTTTTTATTTTTTTTTTTTGAAGAAAAAGTTGATTGACACAATCCAAAGATGATGTCGAAAATAATGATGTGTTAAATATTGGCTTGAAGTAGATAGCTATGTAAATTAAAATAAAAATTGCTTTTATAAATATAAATTAAATGAATCATGTTTAAAAAATTGCATGATATTCTAATGTAACCCAGTGCAAAATTTAATTTTATTTTAATTTATTTTTTTGTTTTATTTTATTAATTAATAGTCATATTACATCCTATTACCCTAACCGAGCACTAGCTACTATGTCCTTCAGCGCGTTGTAGCGAAAACAGACCAGTGCCTTTGGTGGGAATCGAACCCAAGACCCCCGCACTGATAAGCCAGCACGCTACCAACTAGCCTACCGGGGCGCACTATTTTAGAATTTTTCGCCAAAAGAAGTTAAACATTTTTTCAATCAATTAATAAAATAAATTTTTCCAAAATTAATGAAAAATTTATTAAAATTTATTAAAAGCTTTGAAGCTTTAATAAAAACTACACAAACGAGTTTTAAAGAAATTTTTCAGTAAATTGTGCAACATTCAAAACAGATTTTCACAAAAAGTGCTCGATTATAGATTTTTATTGCAAAATTGTTCTGAGACAACCCAAATAAATAATCAAGAATAACATTTTTGGTGTTCGCACTTTAGGGTTAGAGCTTTTTTTGGCGAAGTATGACAAGCTTTTTAAATTTTAAAATAAAGTTTTGTAGAAGAAAATGTACAAAATTAAACTTTTTAATTAACTTCAATCGTCAGTAAGGTCTGCTAAAGTCTAAACTGTAGTTGCTAACGTTTCCACTATCGGCAGCGTTATGGCAAAACAAAATTAATAAAATTTCTAAATGAAGCACTGTTCAATATATTTGCAAAGTTTGATTGAAAAATGTCTAACGGATCTGTGAAGTGTCCTTATTGAGTTAAACTTTTAAAAGTTTTTACTACTTTAACAAAAAATCAGAAAAAAAAAAATTCAAAACCTATGATAGTTTTGGTAAATATTGTCCGGAATGTCACAGAGAAGTAATTTTAGTTTTGGTTTTTTCGTTTTTCAACAATTTTTAATACCAAATATCTCATAATATCAACACTTAATTGAAAAAAAAGATTATTAAACTTTTTTTTATATTTACACATAATCACGATTTCCATCTGCTTAATGTATTTATGTGAAGTTTCACTGGGTTTAATTTTTTTTTTTATTTTAAAATTTGTAATTAATGTTAAAAAAGTTTTATAGATGACCTGTGATGTTGTTGTTCTTCTTTTAAAATATTGTGTATTTGTATAGATTTCCCTTGAGAATGACCAGCGTTGTTTTGATCGAAAAATTTAAAAATTATAAAATTAAAAAATTTGGATAAATAATTGTTTTTCAATTATTTAGAATTTTTTAATTTGTAATATGATAAAAAATTTGTTATAAATTTAATTTTTCTTAAAGAATTTCGACAGACTTTGATCTATTAGTATAGAAAAATACACAGAGAGAATTATCTGCATGGTAACAACGAATCTCTGCATAAGGTCTATAAAGTGTCACTGTAATTCGTCCATTGAAACTTTTCATCAACTCTCGTATATGGGCAGGGGCTCCACTGTCAAGTCTGAAGCTTATGGACTATGTTCAGGGGAGGGCGGAGAAGCTTATCAATGACAGTAGTGTATCCAACTCTATTGATTCATTGGAGCATCGTCGGAATGTGGGTTGTGTGACACTTTTCTATTGATATTACCATGGGAGATGCTCATCTGAGATAAGTGAACTTATTCCACGAGCCCGAAATTTTATTCGTAATACTCGCTTATCTAGTAGAGCACATCCGTTTGTAGTTGATTGTCCTGTGTTTCGTACAACGCATTACAGAGAAAATTCGTTTTTTAGTCGAACGATTCGTATGTGGAACAAACTTCCCGCAGAAGTCTTCCCTGTTACTTACAATTTAGAAAAATTTAAATCAAATATCCACAAACACTACTCCCTCTTTCCTCCTTCCCATACTCTATTTGCCTGATCAATACAATGCACTGCATGAGTAGGGGGCATCCCCTGAGTATTGGTTAAATTAAAAAAAAAAAAAATACGCTTTTTCAATTCGTTTAAGAAATTTTGTAAGCACTTAGTAAAGAAAACTTCATTAGTTTAGTCAAAAATGTCTTTAAAACTTGTCCAAGAAAATTCATTCTGTGTAGGACTTTTGGAAAAATAATTTCTGATGAAAATTTTATAAAATTCTTAGTAGTTTTTAAAATTTTACCAAAATATAAAAAATATATTTAATAAAAAAAGAAATATTTCAAAAACTATGATATTTATATTTAAGGTTGTTTTACATTTTGGTTCCTTACTTTGGTATCCTTAGACATATTTTATTAATTTTAAATACCAGTCAACTTGCAACTTTAACATATAATTTAAACTAAATGCTACCTCTCTATTTGTGAAATTTTTCACATAATCACAATTTCAATCAAAAAAAAAAAAAAATTATATAAAATTCCTATTGTTTACTGGGTTTTATATAATTTCTGCATTTTCTTCTGAAATTTTGTAATTTGTTTATTTTTTTTTTATTAACATCGCAACATATGATAGTCATCTGTTGTATTGTGTTATTTATTTTTCATCTCTTCCTCAATTTTTTTTTTTATTTGTATGCTCCAGAGTCTGTTTTATACACATTAGGGTGCATTGAAATGTATAGGAAAATTTTGTTTTGGAATTTCAACGAATCCCGAGCAAATTCTTGTGCCATTTATTCTAGAACTTACATGGTAAAAATTTGAGCCAAATCGGATAACGTCGTGAGCCTTTGATGTCAAAGTTCAAATTTTGGAAAATTCAGTATATAATTAACTAAAGACAATAGTTTTTTTTCGTGCGTTGATTAAAACCGACAAAATTAATGTTTTAAGTATCATAAATTATTTCTGAAATATTTTTATTTCAATTAAAAAAAAAATAAAAGCAGTAAATAGTTATAGTAACATTAACCCTTTTATGCAACGAGTGTAACAACGGCACATTAAAATTTTTGTTTCAATAAAATTACTATTACTTTATTTTTACCGTTATACAAAAATATTATAATGTAAAACAATTTTTTTGGTTACTGTTATATAGAAAAATGTAATGGAAATTTGATTTTGTTATCACCCAGCAAAAACAGAATTCATTAACAGACACCTTACTAGCAGCATTACTTTTGTTCGCGATGTCCCAAAATTAATAGGTACCTATTATATTTTGTGTTTTTTTTTTGTAAGGGAGAGGGTAATGTGTATTCATTATTGTGTGCATTTTTGTAAGGCATATGGTACGAGGGTACTCATAATGAAGGTATTTTTGAAAGAACCTTAAAATATGCCTAAATTTAACCTCACAAGAAAAATATTATCATTAGTCTTATATAATGTGATCGAGTTTTGTAAAATTTAATAAAGTTAAGAATTACATCATGTACAGTAAGAGACAATTTTACTTGCCACTGTAATTTTTCGTAAAACAGCATATTTAAGTGCATCTTACAATATATTATACCATACGCTATTAGACGGGCAATATATGATTGAATTGGCAGAATTGAAAAAAAATGTAAAAAAAATATAAATTTGTTTAAAGTTGTGGAAAAGTGAAGTTTATGTTTTGAAATTCATAACATCCTACTCAAAATTTTAATTTCAAATTGAAAATTTTAAAATATGAAATACCAAACATTGTAGTTTGACAAAAAACTTTTTGATTGTTATATTTAAACTGAGCTTTTATTAATCCGAGCATATTATTAAGCCCACTGTATTTAATTTAACAAATTTATTTTCATTTATATAAAGGGTCCGCCAAATAACCATTTTTTTTTTTTTTTTTTGAAAATGCTATAAAAAAAACTACTGAATATTTTCTCAAATTTCTTTTTCTATTTGAAAGTACAATCCTTCCGGTTATTAATGGAAAATAACTTCATTCAATGGCTGCCTCGGCTGGCCATGCAGTAGCCTACACGATCGGCCCAATTTTAAGCACATTATCGATTGTGTGCAGCTGTATTTCCTCCTCTTCAATTTTTGTGAACAAAAATTCGTTCAACATGGCCCGATAACGATCGCCATTGACTGTAACGGCCACTCCTTGATCATGGCCCAATTATGCCTCTGGACCAAAATCCGCACCAAACAGTGACTCGTTTTGGGTGTATCGGCACACATTCTGCAACATTACCATGATTTTCAAAGTAATGTCGCAATATTTCCCAGCGTTGTTCAAGCGTATACACGACCATATTCGTTCATCGGAAGGATAAAACTAATTATCTGTCAAATCAGACATGAGCTAAGTGTTACCATTCACGAAATAAGCACTAGTTGAAAAAAAACTTTAGATGGCGGACCCTTTACAATGCGAGCCACCATTTTTCGGATCAAATTGTATTTCAATTAAATATAATGTTATAACAATTTTGATACATTTCTTTGTTGCACCATATAATTTTTTTTTTAAATCGTGCCTATTTAGTTAAGCACTAATTTTTTTGTACAATAGGTAAGAGTATTGGAAAATGGTTAATGTTTCCACTGAAAAAATACTTTTCGTATTTAACTATTAATATTTTACGTTTTTTCTTAATTTTTGTTTAAATTTAAAAAAAAAAAAAATAATTCTAATGAAAATTCATTTATAATGAATGGGTCATTTTGACAACCGTAACACAAAAGGGTTAATTAAAAAAATGGGAAAACATTAAGGACACTTGCAATATAAAGTATGACAAAATCGAACGTTTTAAGTCAATTACAGTTCAATATACTGAATTTCTAAAAATTTGAACTTTGACCTCAAGGTTCACGACTTAGAAATAAACTTTTCAAAAATTTAGCTTAAATTTGCACCGTGTTAGTTTTAGACCAAGTGGAACAATAATCCGCACGGGTTTGATTAAAAATCCAAAGTTGACTTTTCATTGCCACCCTAATACACATGTTCCTAAGGTGACAACCAAAATACAAAGACAAGTGTAAAAAGTTAAAAAAAAAAAAATAGTTTAAGTCTGCCACTATGACTGCAAGAAGATACAACCAATTTTAATATTTTTTATTTCTTCTTCGTATTTTTGCCAAATTGTTGCATGCAAAAAGTTTTTTTTTTTGTTTCGATTTGTTTAACATTTAAACATATGTATGATATGCACAATATACAATATGGACATGATTTTTTGTATAAAAAGACAGTGAAAACATTTATTTAAGGAAGAAATCTTAAAAAGTTTTAATACTACACTCATAATAATCCATATATGCGAATACGAAATTAATTTGAAAACAACGAAAACTTCCGTAAAATTAACAAATTTTCGTTTATTTTAGAAAAGTTTTTATTACTTCAACGATTTTTCTTATTTTTATGTATTGAAGCCGACATTCTGGCTTAAGTGTAAGTCCTCAGGGACTTGAGTCGGATTAGGGAAGCATTTCCCATCTCCGAATCATCTTTTCGACCTAACCTAACATAACAAATAATCTATAGAGTTTTTGTTTTCAAATTTATTATTTGACCATTTTCATCAATTTGTTGATAATATATGTAGGGAATTTAGAATTTTCCAGGTTTCCATCTTCAGAACACGTTTTGAAAGAATTGGCAACCTCATGTAAACCTCAAACATTCATATACCCTAGTTTTCCCACTAAATGAGAACTAATATATGAGATTAAAGTTAAAGATTACCACCACTAAACAAAAATAAATTGAAGATGGGAACCTGAAAAATTCCCGAAATAGATCTATCAACACATTTCTGAAAGTGGTCAATTAATAAATTTGAAAACAAAAACTCTATAGATTATTTGTTAAGACAATATCCTAATAAAGAAATAGAGAGTATGGTCTCGAACTTGAATAGAATGTTTTCCTAATAGTTACTTTAGCAATTTTTCAGAAAAGTTTTCGCACAATTGTTCTGAATATGAAAATTTGCTGACTTTTGAAAAGCTAATTACCCCAATAAGGGTGTGAAATTTTACGCTAATAGTTTCCTAAAATAGTTTTATTCTTTCTGTTAAAGCCTGTGAAAATCAATTTGATGCACCTCTCACATGGATTTAGCAAATTTTTTTTTTAAAATGGCACCTTCTTGCGTATTTAAATACCGAATAAGCGGAAATGGGTTAAGTAATCACAGAACTTATAACTTAAACAAATATGCAGGAAGTATAATGTTATTTTCCTCAAATAAAAAATATGACCCCCTTTGGAATTAAAAAAGAAACTTTTTTCTCCCAGGGCCCAAAAACCGGTATACGTATAAACTTGTAAGGGTGGGTACTCAAATGTAAGAAAATTTGCTAAAGATTTCTAAAATTATATTATTTTTATGATACATAATCGGCCGGGCTTATTAGTTTTATCCTATGTGATAGGCAGTTGAGTTGCCTCGCTGAGTAAAATTTTTCTGCGTGACGGGCGTAGGGGTTTTCTCCTATTATAGCCAGTTTAGCGGCTTCGCTGAGTAAAGTTTTTCCATTTAGCCATTTTATCAAAAAAAATTGTTTTGTTGTAATTTTGATATATTTGTAAGTGTTTTTGAAAACAGAACATGTGTAGAGGGCGCTACGTATCAGAGATATTGAAACTATTATCATTTTTGAAATTCTGACGAAATTTCCTTTCATTAGAGTACCCACACTTTTATGGTATTACGCGTACGAGCCCCGGCCCCCTTAAGCGAAAATATAATAACTACTTTTTTTTGAAGAACGCCTCAAAAAATGCAATTCTTTTTATTATTTAAATATTTAAATGACCTCTACTACTTATATTGCAAATACCCACAAACACTACTCCCTCTTTTCTCCTTTCCATACCCAAATTTTCCTGATCAATACAATCCACTGCAGGAGTAGGAGGAATCCCCTGACCAGCGGCGTACCCAGGATTTTGTTTCGGGGGGGGGGGGCCCAATTTTTGTTTTTTAAATTTTTTTTTGTTTGAAAAGCATATAATTTTGGTTTAAATTTATTGATCTAAAAAAACAATTTATATTTTTTTTTATTAAAACAAAAAGTTCAGCTTCGGCTTTGGCCGAACATTGATATTATGGCCGAAGTTCGGCTTCGGCCGAAAAAAATGAGTTCGGTCGGACACTAATATTTTGTATCTGTTAAATAAGTTGTGGATGGGAAAGTTACCATTGACGTTATACCCAGTTATGATAGCAATTTTGAAGCAAAAATGTTTTGACATGTCTTTGTTTTTTTAGTTTTTTTATATCTACAAACAAGTTTTTTTTTGAAATATTTAACAAATTTATGTATCAATTAAATAATTTTATTTTGATTTTTAAAGTGAGCTATCATATTAATTAAGATCCTTATATACTCTTAAAATTTAATTCAACGATTTTTTTTCATAAAAGTGTCAATGTCAAAAGTGTCAATGTCAATGTCAGGTTCAACCTTTTCTCCAGGGACCGTAAAAATTATTCCTTTTTTCATAAAAGCCAGATGATAAAACTTATTTTTTGATTTCTATTTTTTCGAGCAAAAGTTAAAATTATTTTTTGATTTCTATTTTTTCGAGCAAAAATAAAAGTTATTTTCTGATTTTTATTTTTTCGAGCAAAAATAAAAGTTATTTTTTGAGTTTTATTTTTTTGAGCAAAAATTAAAGTTATTTTTTGGTTTTTATTTTTTCGAGCAAAAATAAAAGTTATTTTTTGATTTTTAATTTTTCGAGCAAAAATAAAAGGTTTTTTTGATTTTTATTTTTTCGAGCAAGTATAAAAGTCATTTTTTGGTTTTAATTTTTTTTTTTTTACCAAAAATAAAAGTTATTAGCTTTGTAATTATGATTTTTCAGTGATGATAGATATACAGCAAATATTTTGCAATGTTATGTTTTGTGATAACTGTATTAATATATATTATTATACATTTTTTAAGTATCTAACTACAAGACAAACATCTCTATTTTTACGAGCAGTGCGCCAATTTTTGGAAATTAAATTCGTCATTTTTAAAACAAGAATTCTTCAAAAAAATCGTCATATTAAAAATAAGTTTTACTGATTATAAAACTCGAAAATATTACAAAAGGCAACCATAAAATTTATATATTATATGTATATATTTATATATTATATATATATAATATAACTGCGTTATTTGTTATTTATTCGTTATAAAAATAAAAATTTATAACTTATGGAATTTCAACTCAAGAAATTGAAATAAATATCAAAAATAACTTTTATTTTTGCTCGAAAATATAAAAATCAAATAATAACTTTTGCCCGAAAAAATAAAAATCAAAAAATAACTTTTAATTTTGCCCGAAAAAATAAAAACCAAAAAATAACTTATTTTTGCTCGAAAAACTAAAAATCAAAAAATACATCAGATTGCTTTTCACAATTTGTTAAATAAGTTTTGGGACTTTAGCACATTTAATTACTATAAATGCAATTAATGTTTATCCCGATGAAAATAAATTTAAATAACAAATATGCAGGTGCTTGTGCAAATTTAAATGTAACTGACACTAATAGAAAACATATGATTTTCTATTGTTGATTTTCTTGAATAAACGTCACTACATTGCTAGGTCTGTCAAAAAAACAGAGTAGTATTTGGAAGATGACAAAGCCAATTGTGACAATTTTTTGTTGTTGTTTTTGTTTTTTCTTTGATATTTTAAATTTTGAATCTCGCTCCTAGACGAGGACAAGAAATTCTCATTGAGTTTGTGATTTAACATAACAAATATCTCTAGAAATTCTAATAACAAAGTCCCCTGAAGATTTCCTTGTTCAGGAATGAAATCCGGATAGGGACACGCCTACATCAGATTGCTTTTCACAATTTGTTAAATAAGTTTTGGGACTTTAGCACATTTAATTACTATAAATGCAATTAATGTTTATCCCGATGAAAATAAATTTAAATAAAAAAAAAAAAAAAAAAAAAAAAAAAAAAAAAAGCAATGCATTTTATTATAGACTAGTTCATAAGGATCAAAATGGTATGCTTGAAACAGTTTTCCGACATTTACTTCTAATTGCTTTTTTTGTTTAAAAATATGGAAATAACTGTTATTTTCGGTCCCTGCTTTTCTCGATACACTGATGCAAGAGCTAGAGCACCAAGTCTAGCTTCACCCATAGAATTCCTTAAATATGTTTTCACTCTTTTAGGGTGGAAAAACTTCTCTCCGCGGATGCAGTTGTAACAGGAATTACTATCAGTAAATGTAAAAACATGGAAACGTTTGGAAAAAGTTCCTTGTTGCAATCTTGAATAGCATCTAGCGGATTTGATGGTATTTATGGTAGTGTTTCCATAGATCAATTTCAGTTAATATATCATTAGTTTGAAAAATTATAGTCTCAAAAAAATATTATAAATTACCTTATTACATACTAACCAAAACAAAAATAAAATATAAAATCGAAAATATTTCGGGGGGGGCTTTGGCCCCCAGGGCCCCCCCCCTGGGTATGCCACTGCCCCTGACTATTGGTTAAATTAAAAAAAAAAACAAATTAATCCAATTTTACATTAAATTAATATTTAGTTATATTTATTACTCTCTCTGTTTACTAAAGTTTTATTAAAAACTCGTTTCATAAAATGTAATTAATTTAACAAATGTTTTATTCACTTTCTTAAGAAATCTTCATTTATTTACTTAACAATTTCATTAAAATTAGTTCAATATTATTCTCTCTGTGCATTATCTGCATCACTGAAGACAAAGTAACCACTGAGAAAAGTGTATGCATGATATTAATGAATTATCGCATTGAAAAAATAAAGTTAAACAAGTTCATTAAAACTTTTCATTAAACTAATGCAAGTTTTCAAAAAATTTAATGAAAAATTTTATTTTGTTTGTTAAAAGTTTCAATCACTCAAAGAAGTAGTTTCAATAAAAATCTAGTTTCATTAACAGTATGAAGCTTTGCATAAGTTTAGTGAATATTTTCATTACATATTATCCACTAAACTGGTCTCTGGTCTAGTAAAATTATTCCAATATTTCTTGTCGATATTTTACTGTATTCATAAATTGCTTTTAACAAAATATTTATATGCATGCAATTTCTTTTTACAGTTAACTGCTCTGCAAAGTCAAGTTTTTCGATAAAGTTTCCTTTATACGTTTTCATATTTATCTTATCATACAATATTATTTCCTTTATATAAATAAAAAAACCAATTTTGTTGTTTAATCAGAAAGAAAAAAGGTAAAAGAAAAAACTTTATTCAATAAAAGTTTTTAAAGAAAGTTGCTCAAGTAAAATATTTTTAATTGTTGGTTAATTTATATTTAATACCTATAAGGCTCTAGTTTTGAAGTATTCTAAAGACTTGAAGAATTGAATTTAATGGGAATTTGAAATGATCTTAAATTTAAGAAATGCACTTCAGGGGTCATGTTTTTTTTTTTTTTTTTTGACAAAGTAGTATATAACTACATAAGAGAAATTAGTGCCAACCGAATTGAAAAGTGTATTTCAGTAGTAACAACTGATAAATTCAGTTAGAACAGCGATATTTAGATTTCTGAATAATTTGGGTGTTGGAACTTAAATTCAGTTGAATTAACCGAACTTTGTTGTGCAAACTAATGTTCAGTTGTAGCAAACGACTGAAACTGGTAATAACATAATATGAGTGCTAGTAACCAAATATCAGTTGGCAAATAGCAAAATTTTTCTTTGTGTGTATGGTTTTTAACTCTCAAAATATTTTGCTGATATTTTCATTTTTTTATCTGTTCACCATACGCCGAATACGCAATAGCGTCGTTATCTTTTTATTTTCTACTGGCATGGCAGAAAAGTGATACAAACTAGATATCAGAGGACGCTAATGACGAATTTGGAACCAAAATTCGAAATGGCGATGTTTGTTTTGAAAAATGAAATGATTCAATATATGTTTATCTGTAGCGGAAATTATACGGTTGATGAAAATAAAAATGAAACAAAATTTAGAAAATTTCAAATGGCAGATCCAACATTACGCCTGTAATTCTTTTACAAATTGTTTAAGATTTTTTTTTAAATACCTACTAACTGGGGTTGCTGATTACGCACCTGAGTCCAAATTTGTAAATTCATAATGGCGGACAATATTTTTACATTTTTTTTTTTTAACTGGATAAATTTTTATTTATCAGTAAAAGCGGTCTTGAGGTATCAAAAATCGTATTTAAAGTCAGATTAAAAAACTCAAAATAGAGGATTTTTTTATTATAATTATTTAGTTCGATTTTAAATTAGATATATGTTTCGAAGTCAATAATTTCGAATATACGCAGAGAAAAACTATGGTCGCAATATGATTGCGGCCACAAAACTATGTTTACTACAGCCATGAATGGTTGTTTAAATTAAATTATTATTGTAACAATCATATTTCACCAATAATGTTGTTATAGTTAAAATCTCTCTTTTTTCGGTTTTCATGTTATTCTCTTGTTTAGAATCATAATATAGTATTTATTATCATATTCCTTTCTTTAACTACACCCATATTATAGCTGCTCCATTTATAAGGTGATCAGTCTGTTTTTCATGAGCGTCTTCGATCTTTTAGTGTCATTCTTGTGAAAAGAAGTTGTGAGAAGCAGTCAGTCAGAACAAATTAAGTAATAATATACCAAAAGACATAAAAATAAAAAACAACGCAGTGGTGTTAATTGTAATGGTGATATTTTTAGTGGAAGAAGCAATAATTTAGTAGTCTCAACCCGGTCTAGCATGGGAGCCTAAGCTAAAGTTAAATTGACATGCATCCATTAATTGATGTTATTGTTTATTTTACATAAAAAAGTGTTATAAATTATTAAAAGGTTATAAAAAAAAAATGGTTTACTTTTAAATTTGTTGAACTCACGCAAAATAAATTTTAAACAAAAAAAAATAAGAGAAATACAAACAAAAAAATTTAAAGCAACTACATGTGCCTTTAGGTCTGTAAGTACGATATAATTATAATATGTTTCTAATAGTCATAATATGGTAATAAATGATGACGAAATTGTTTTCCATAATCATATTATAATAACTAGGACTGCAACTTTTGCATGTATTGTTATTCTTTTAAAATAGCATTTAATTTTGAATTGCCATGTTTGAGATTATAATTAAAATGATACTATTACAAATAGAAAACAATAAATGTGAATCAGCGCTAGAGTTCCTTTAAAGTTTCTACCCTTTGCATTAAATATGTCTATACTTGTTCGAAGACAGCTGGTCACAACTTCTTTTTACAAAATCTTACACAAGAATGACACTAAAAGGGCGAAAACGCTCATAAAAAACAGACTGATCATCTTATAGTTGGCGCAACTATAATATAGCCGTATATAGTTAGAGAGAGGAATATGATAAAAAGTCCCATATTTTAATTGTAGTCAAGAGAATAATATGATAACCGAAAAAGAGAGATTTTTACTATAACATGATTAAAGCAACAATATTATTGGTTAAATATTATTGATGCAATAATAATTTAAGAAACAACAATTTATGTCTGCAGGAATCATAGTTTTGTAGCAGCAATCATATTTTTTCTCTGCGTGAATTCACGATAAAATACTTATGAAAATACCTACATTTTGACGCATTCGAAAGGTTATTGGCTTTATTTTTAAGTAATTAGCATTATTTTTTTTTTTTTTTTAATGCTCATTTATATAAAAAGTGGCGTTTACTTTGTATTTATGTCTTTATTAGAAAAATAAATATAATTTTTTTTTTTTTTCAAAATCGTACAATATAAAAAATGCAATTTTTAAAACTGATTTTTGACTAATTTAATGCAATTTTTACACAATTTAGGCAACGTTTTTGGAAAACAAATTCTACCCCAAAATCATGTATCATACTTTATACCTTGCTAAACTTTTTATTCTTCAAATCCTAAGATCAAAATCAAAAATCCCCATTCGCACCTGTGTACCGTTTACGTATGCTGGATGAGAGTGTACCGCTTAAGGATTAATAAACCGAAAAAATAATTCTTAAGAATTTTTTATTATTAAAATTGATTAAATTGTATTTTTAATTTAAAATTTTTTAAACTAGTAAATAAATCTACCAATATATCTTTATTATTTTTAAATAATAAATGATTGTTTTTGTTTCTTAATCTGTTTTCTTGTTGTTTTTGTTTATATTGTTATAAATCTCTGTCTTTTGATATACAATATATTTTTTTTTAATATTTTGGGTCATATTTTCTTTTTAATATCTTTTAAGGCAGTTATTTTTATTATATAAAAAAAACATATTTTACTTTAATACATATTCTCATAAATTGGTTTGCAAAGTGGTTTAGATATATTTCACTTAAAAAATATTTGATTTAATATTTGGAAGAAGCAAAAGAAAAATAATAGAAATACCAATAGAAGGAAGTGTGAATAGAATCTTAATATTTCTGGGTTATTATTTGAGCAGATATGAGTTATTTCAAAAATGTTCGACACCTGTTGGAACTGACTTTGGGTGCCACTTAATTCTTTAGGTTTTTTGAATTGAGAGAAACGATTGGCATGGATAAGTAGACTATGCTTAAAATCTATGACATGCAAAGTTTCATGTTGAAAAGTCTGCACCTAAAGAATTGATGGCCATTCAAAAGTTGAAAATTTTATGAAATTACTTGAAACTTACAAGAGTTTTTTAATTTATTTTATATTTTTGCTCATACTTTTTAAGTTTCAGATCAATGCCAATGTAAAATCGAGTCACTAGACTTGTGAGGTATATTCACTAAAAAAGTAATTTCCATAACGCTGCTTGGTGAAAAGCTGTATTTAGGTTCCACAATTGAAACGAAAATTTTCCGATTTTTAAACTTTCGCTATTTTTTCCATATGGTTTTTGTGTCGTTATTAATGCAATTGAGTTCTGAGAACAGTATTTAAAAAATTGTGTAATTTTATACAGTTTGAGATATACCAAGTTGATGTCAGCGCACCAATAACGGCATACGAACATCACAAACTTATAAGGAATTGAAGTACATTTTTGGGTCTGACATTCACAATAATATTTGAAATTGATTAGCTTCTTGCGTGAAGTGAGTTTCTTTAAGCAGCACCTCCTAGTCAAAAAGGCATTTTAAAAATTTTAAGCGCAAGAATTTCATGAACTTTTTAAAAATTTTGTGAAATTTAATTATTTTTTCGAGTTTTTTTTTTTGAGAACATAGTTTGATATCTTGTTATTATTTACTGTCCTAGCGGGTAAACCAGCAGTTTTTTTTCCAAACCATTTCGCTATGTGACAACTAAAGCGCTGTATCAATTCCGCCAAAATGTACATAAAGTAAAAAAGTTTAATGACTTCATACTTAATTCGAAAAGGCATGAAAAATAGACCGACTCACAAAAAAAGTTTCTGTTGCCCACCCCTCAAAATGTACCTTGGTATGATTTATGATGATTCCCAAAATATTTCGTAGCTAGCATTGAAATCCCTTGAGCTGGAACATTTTCAAAAAAATATATGTTTCTTATTTTTTCAATGATACAGAGTGATTTAATCACGACCCGCCGAATTTCACCAGCGTGTTCCTTGGCTCATTTCATGAAAATATGTCCACTACGACCATCCGCGAAAATGCAAGTGTGCGAAATGGCAGCGGTTTGAAAATTTTCGGATTAGAGGCCGGAGGGTAGTAGGGTAAACTTGCTAACTTCTGAACCAGTGGTCGGGTTTTTTTTGTTTTTGGGCTTGTTGGAAATGTCTTTGGGAGACCTTTCAGTGAAATCCGCGAGATGCAGAGCTTTTAAAAAAAATATTGGGAAAAAAAAGACATAAGAACGTGAACAGAGCCTCAATTTGCTCAGCCAGATGGCAGGTAACTTAAGTTACTGCTTCGATGATGCACTTGACTTAAGAAAAATTATAATACCGATATTAAACTAATTAGACCATAGTTTTGAAGTTTTGCTAAAACTATTTACTTAAATCGACTAAAGAGTAAAATGTATCAATTTGAATTTGAAGTTGAAGATTTGAATATAAAGTTTTAAGATCTTCACCCATAGACATGATGAGATTTGTATTGTCATATTTTCTTAATTTCTGAAGGCACCCTAATCAATTCGATCTCATTTTACTAGTTTATTTGTCATTTATATGTCAATAAAAAAAGATTTGCAATTACGTTGACGCTGACAGCGAAAAAATCAAAAATCAATGAAATTTATATTTTTTGAAAAAAAAAAACGGAGTTACAGGTTTTGGAGAGCTACCATTTATTCCAAACTGAGAGTACATACAACATGTAGGAGATTTTGCAACATCAGGATTATCCTCCACCAAAGCCTTTAGGTTATTTCCCTCTATGCTGAAGAAGTTATACCTAGAAGAGTTAAACAACTTTTAAAAGTTACAAGCAAAATTAGGGCAAATTAGGGTAGTTTTTAATTGAGTAGATCACATTAGCATTAAATATATTAAAATTTATGATATTCTTTTGGTCAAATTTGATGCCTCGAAAATTCTGATATCATTAAAAATATTATATATTGCTCTTAAAATGTTTTAAATTTTGAGTTACTTGGAGTAGTACAGTTCCGTAGTTATGTTTGGAAAATGTGTTTGGAAAAAGTGAAAATCGTCTACCGTATGTTTGCATGTCCCAAACATAATATCTAAAAATTTTCAAAATTGCAATTATATCTTTGTTTAGGTTTGAAAATTTTAATCATTGTAAACATATAAATAATTACCTGTAAATATATTCAAAAGCGTATTTTTTTTTTGCTTGTAAAGGGTCCGCCATCTAACGTTTTTTTTTTCAACTAGTGCTTATTTCGTGAATGTTAACACTTAGCTAATGTCTGATTTGACAGATAATTAGTTTTATCCTTCCGCTGAACGAATCCAATGCGTTTTCGCTTCGCTAAGTGGGCCTGCGATCGACTTACAGAAGATGCCGATTTTGCCAAAAAAAAATCATCTTTTCAGATGAAGCTCATTTTGATCTTGGCGGGTATGTAAACAAGCAAAATTGTCGCATTTGGGGCACAGAAAACCTGCACGCATACATTGAAAAGCCGATACACCCAAAACGAGTCACTGTTTGGTGCGGATTTTGGTCCAGAGGCATAATTGGGCCATTTTTCTTCGAAAATGAGCAAGGAGTGGCCGTTACAGCCAATAGCGATCGTTATCGGGCCATGTTGAACGAATTTTTGTTCACAAAAATTGGAGAGGAGGATATTGGCAACATTTGGTTTGAACAGGACGGCGCTACGTGCCACACAGCCGAAGTTACACTCGATGTTTTGCGCCCTGTTTTTGAAGATCGCATTATCAGCCGCAGAGCTGATGTTGTTTGGCCACCTCGGAGCTGCGATTTGACACCGTTGGACTATTATTTGTGGGGTGCCGTCAAAGATAAGTCTTACGCCAACAAGCCAGAGACAATTGACGATTTAAAGGAAAATATTCGTGAAGCCATTGGTGAAATACAGCTGCACACAATCGACAATGTGATTAAAAATTGGACCGATCGTGTAGGCTACTGCATGGCCAGCCGAGGCAGCCATGTAAATGAAATTATTTTCCATTATTAACCGGAAGGATTGTACTTTCAAATAA
Source organism: Delia radicum (assembly GCA_021234595.1). Lineage (NCBI taxonomy): Eukaryota > Metazoa > Arthropoda > Insecta > Diptera > Anthomyiidae > Delia > Delia radicum. The sequence goes on along the minus strand of CM037852.1, from coordinate 208,737,731 downwards.
AAAAAGAAATCTAAGAAAGTATTCAGTAGTTGTTTTTTATATGATTTCCTGCAAATAAGTAACCTTTAGCGCAATTAAATATCATACAACCGGCAAAAACTGCCTATTTTCCAAAATAATAGCGGTTGTCTTTGAAAATTCTAATATATGACAAAAAAAATGTTGAGAGTATTTTTATATTTTTTGTGGTGCAATATATAATTTGAAATGTAATTAATACAATGAGGTATATGGGTAATTTTCAAAATTTTTTCATATTGATGAAACTGACTTAATTTTGCAATAACTTTTGTATTTTTTAACTTAGAGCATAGCGGTTTACGGGTTTTGTTAACGATTAAAAAAACATTCTTTTGGCAAATTTTCAGAACATTTGAGGCAACAGGCTCGTAGTTATGTACGCTCAAAGTTAAAATTTCTTAAAAAAATCGTTTGAGTCAGCGTCAAAATTTGTCAGTCTAATGGCCGTAATTTCAAGCAATATATACCTACTGGTGCTTAGATACCTACCGTGTACACGAACAAAATCGGGTAGGTATCTAAGCACCGGTAGGTATCTATTGCTTAAAATTACGGGCATAAAGGGTATATTATTTGCAGCTTATGACGTAGAAGTCTAAATCATGGAATATAAACTCACTACACTTGAAGTAATTTACACTATATGTAAGGAAGGTGTGCCACCAATATGTAAAAAGTTATATGGTGGTAATATTTTGAAACCAAATTTTTTCGATATTTACTTTTTTTGAAATGATTGGCCAGCAAATGCGCGGCCCTTTACGTATCGTATGTTAAGAAAGTGTTTATAAAAGACAACTAAAGTTTGGTGCATGTCGCGATAATGTGCCATTAACACAACCAGAGTTAGGGTTCCACAAACATGAAAAAAAAACGTGATTTTTTAAAAAACTGTTATTTTCGCGAGGCACATTCATAGTTTTAGTGTCAGATGGTCCGAATATGGTGTGATCGTAATATTATACCATTTTACACATATGTGCAAAAGGCCGCTCTGAAATGTTGCAGTTTTGTGTTTTTCGCATTTTTCCATAAATTGTGCAAAAACTGATTTTTTAATTAATTTGTTTTTAGCGGAATAAAGCATTAACGTTACCGTTTTTATCCATAAATATTTGTGTCGATAACTATTAAACAATTTAGTGTGCAAAAATTTTGATCAAATGTCATCGTAAGTGAATTACGCGATAATCTTAATTTAAGAGTTTTTTGCCTGGGCACACTCAAACCGTTGATGACAATGCTGAAGTAAATAGAGAAATCTTAATAGCTTTAATAGTGTTACCAACAACCAAGAGGCCGCAAAAAAATTTTGAGGAATAAGGCGTATATGGATCTTTCAATATTTTATTGATCTTATTCAGCATCACTTAATAGAATAAATAATTAGTAAAACAAATAAGTGTTCTTTATGTCACATTCTATCAATTTGGTCGTGCTTATTTTAGTTATGCCATCAAAAATTGTTTATCTGCTATAGATTTCGCGAAAATCGCGATTTTCTTAAAAAAAAAAATAATATTTCAAAAGGACATGGAACACTAAGTTGACCAGTTAATAAATCCACTTAAAGATTAAAACGAAGTTTTGCATTTGGTTTTTAGCGAATTAAGTCATAAAACGATACCACTTCGTGGAAATGATTCTAATTCTAGTTTAAAAATTACTCATAAAAAATTTTAAACTGCTATAACTTTTGCGGCCCTTGATTAAAATGATGCACGTGAACAGATTTCAGTTTCTTATGTTGAGTATATCACGTGTACAACGCTTCATTGATGTGCCGTTAAAACAATGTAACTTTTTCATCACAAGTATTAAATATTTTCATACAAAATATTTACAATATGATATTAAACCACCATTATTTCTAAAGCAATAGAAAAAATTAAAAATATTCTGTATTGTTCTCAAAATGTGATGGATATTTTTAAAATTTTATCGAATTTGTATGTACTTTGTTATTTTTATAAACATTATATAATCAAGCCATTAAACAATTTTTGGATCCATTTACATTACTTAATTTGTTTTTTTTTTTTTTTCAATTTTAAACGGAATTATTAATTATGGTAAATAGACTCAAATTTTAATCACCTGTGCATAGAAAACATTATGACATGTAACCCTTGTTCTTTGTTTAAAGAAATCATTTTTGACAGTTCACTAAATAATTTTAAAAAGTTTATAAACGTTTCAACTTTTAATCAGGAATATGGTATCTAATAAAGCTATAAAACTGCGGGAAAAGCGAAAAATTGCATCCGAACGTCAAAAGAAAAAAAATGAAATTAAACGAAATTTACGTAAAAGTAAACGTGTTAAGTCAGACAAAGTGATAGTTCGGGATAAACCAACAAAATTGAAAAGACTGCAACAAAAACATCAATTTGTAGATGTTACAAATGAAAATGTTGAGGAACTTTTAATCAAAAAAGTATTAGGAGCTAGTGATTTTGAATGCGAAGAAAGCCAACTTCATGAAAGCCTTTTGGATGAGCACAGCGGTACTGATGTCAGAAATAACATTGAAAATGAAAAGGAACAGCCAGAAATAAGTAACACTATCGATTTTGATGACTCCAATAACGAAGAGGATGATCAACAAACTTTAGAATGTAATACTTGTATATTAAATATTAGTGATGACTGTAAGGAAAAGGATTTGAATTCGTTTATGTCAATGGAAAAACAACTTAAATCCGCTCGAAAAAGAGAACAAGCTTTACGTAGAAAAGTTAAAAACCTTGAAGTGGCCATGGAAGAAAAGAAAAAGGAAGTTCGGTTTTGGAAGCAAAAATATTACAGAGCGATAAAAGCAGAGGAAACAACTCCAGAAAAAAAAGTAAAAAACACAATGCGACAAGGCCATGAGGCAGTCCGCAAACGGCTTATGTTTTGCGAAGTATTGGAAAGTCAATTAACGGAAAATCTTAAGAAAGTTGGCCAGCAGAAAGAAAAAGCTATATTTTCTAAAGTTGTGTCTGGAAGAATCATAAAAAAGCATAAACTCTCACAACGTGTATCAAATTTAGTCAGTCCATATTTGCAAAAGAAGCACTTAAACAGTACTAATCTAAAAGTAAGTAGATCAAACAAACCAAAAACAATTAAAAATGTAATAAAAGAGTTTCTGGAAAAGGATGAAAATTCTTCACTTGCCCCGGGAAAACGTGACTTTATTAAAAAATTTGGAAAGACCATGCGTAAGAGGTATTTGCAAGATACAGTTACAAATTTATACAAAAAGTTTCGTAGTGAAACTAGGTCGAAAATTTCATTAACAACATTTTTCAGATTTAAACCATTTTATATTATTTCTAAAAAAATGACAGCACGCGACACTTGCTTATGCAAACAACACGCTAATTTTAATTTCATGATACAGAAACTATCTAGATTAAAGATTTTTAGTTCAGCTAGCACAACTGCCTTTACAAATTCCGTAACTTGTAATTCAAGCTCAAAAGATTGTATGTACGGTGATTGTCAGATTTGTAAGGATAAACGTATACCTTTGCCAGATAATTATTCTATGTCAACCTTTTATTATCAATGGAGCCAAAAAACGGTAGATAGAATTGGAGCAAAAAATGTAAACTACCACGTAAAAATTACATCTAAGCATATAATCGAATGTAACGTAAAAGAATTGGTTGAGGAGTTGAACTCGAGAACTGCAGTTTATTTAAAACACGTATATGATACTGGCCATCAATATAAGTCTATTGATAACATTAAAATTAATTTGGATTGCAATGAAGCATTATTAGTTATAGATTTTTCAGAAAACTACTATTGCAAATGCGCAACTGAAATTCAAAGTGCTCATTTTGGAGCTTCCAAAAAACAAGTTTCTCTTCATACGGGAGCTTTTTTTTATAAAGACAAAATATCGAACACAATAAAATGTATTTCATTTTGCACAGCGTCAGAATGTTTGCGTCATGACGCTGCTGCTATATGGGCCCATTTGGGTCCTATTTTAAAACTTCTTAAAAGACATGTTCCACATTTAAAGACTCTTCATTTTCAAAGTGATGGCCCATCGACTCAATACAAAAACAAAAACAATTTCTTCCTTTTTGAATATCATTGTCAGCTTCTTAAGTTAAATTTTGCTTCGTGGAATTTCACAACATCTGGCCATGGTAAAAGTGTTGCTGATGGCGTTGGTGGTTCCGTGAAGGGTCTTTGTGATAGAGCAGTGTCTTTTGGAAAAGACGTAACATCTGCTCAAGATATGGTTAATATTATTTCTGCTAATAGCTCAAAAATAAATATGTCTGTAATTAATGAAAACGACATGCAAAACATCGATAAGCTGCTTATAAAAAATTCTCAACAAGCTCCAAATACAAAGAAAGTCCACCAGATTATTTGGACAAACAAAGAGAAAGGATCGCTGTATCTTAATTACTTAAGTTGTCCACAGTGCACTAAAAATCCACCTTGTATTCATTATGGCTTAACTCCAAACAAATATTCAGTTGTTGGAAAAGAAAAGAAAACAAACAAAATAAATAAATACCTACTCGTTTTTTTGTAATTATGTATTGTTATAGTCGCTTAAACTTTAATAATATAAATAATTTAATTTATGCTAGTTTATACTAAAATCTTTATAAATTTTTTTTTATAAATTTTAATCCAAAATAAATTTAAAAAATAAATATAAAAAAAAAAATTTAAAGGTATACTTTATTTTTTTTCCAGCTTGTTCCATTCCAGCATACCACATTCTTGAAAATAATTAAAATTCTCGTTTAAAAATGACCCCAAAAAATTTTAAAAAACCGCTATAACTTTCGCGGCCCTTGCTCAAATTGATCCACGCTAACGGATTTAAAATTCTTATGTTTAGTATTTCAATTGTACAAAACATCATTGATGTGCTGTCACAAAAAAAAAAATAATTTTATCTCTTTCATACTAAAATTGTTTATAAAAATTATAAAAAATATTATATTCAAACCCCTATATTTTCTAAACCAATTAAGATATTACCTTAAAAAAAACTGCGAAAACTTTAGCATTGTTGGCAAAATGTGACGCATATTTTTGAAATTTTTTTCAATTATAATTTACTATGTTATTTTTAAAAATAGTGTAATTTAGGCATCAAAAAAACTTTGGATCCCTATATCTCTTTACGCTGAAGAGATAAATCAAAAATTTAAACGCAGTTTTAAAGATGGTAATGATTTCAATACATACCGCCAACAACTTTTGAAATTTACAAGCAATTGTAATTTTGAAAATTTTTTTTAATTTGCATCTTTAAACCGCTATAACTTTCGCGGCCCTTGTCCAAATTGATGCACGCGAGCGGTTTTAAGTTTATTATGCCTACTGCTTCAAGTGCACAAAGTGTCATTAATGTGCCATCAAAAAAAATTTGATTTTTTTTTTTTTCATAAAATGAAAGGATTTTGAAAATTACCCATATAGATTAATAATAAAATCCAAGCAAAAACTGTAATTTTAATATTTTTATTTACTTTGCAATTAAAACCGCCATAATGTATGCGCAGTTAAAGATAAATGATTAAAGCGGTTCAATTTAGCATTCTTAAATATCGGCTAACACATATACACAGAAAAAAATTTAGATGTTTGAAAACTGAAATCCATTTACTTCGATTCAAATTCGGTTATTACGAATTGCAGTTGTTTGTTATAACTCAACATTTGTTTTCACAACAAAGTTCGGTTAATTCAACAGAAATTTAGTTTAAACACCCAAAATATTTAGAAATTTAGTGTAAATATCGTTATACTAACTGTATTTATGAGTTATAACCCATAAAATACACTTTTCAATTCGGTTGGCACTTTATTTCTCTGGGTGTACAAAAATGTCATAGAAAAAAAAAAATTTTTTTAAATATTTTACCTCAAAGGTTCGACAATTTTTAAAGTTCCTCATATATAATTTGTTTTTTATATTTTTTTAGAAAATATTAAACACAACAGCTTAACCAAAAACCTAGCAGACTCGGCACCCAACCAACCAGCCAGTCAGCCAGGCCGGCACCAAACATCTCCTAGCTAGCCGGGAGAACTATAAAATATAAGATTTAGAGGATTCTTCAATATTTAAGTAAGAAAAACGGTATCTATTGCTGTTACAAAACTGCCTTTTGTTGTCAACATTGTAGTCATCATCGTCGTCGTAGTGTCATCATCCTTTTCGACGTTGTTGTTTGTCGTTGTCGTCATCTTTTTCTTTGGGTTCTTCTTCTTCTTATTCTCAGTAGTTATTGTTTGTCATAGTCACACATATATATACTACTCTATATATATAGATAGATAGACATTGTCGTATTTCTCCCATAGACATTGACAAAGCTGGCGACAAGGACATACTTGTAATAACATTAAAAGGATATTGTAAAACATTTTCATAAGCAAGTGTTTGTGTCATGTTATATATTCTTAAACGCAAGGAAGGAAAAAAATACAACAACGAATACAAAATCCTTAAACGATAAAGCGAAATATGAAGTAGTAGTGGTAGTCTAAGAAACACAACAAACATTTGTATATGCAATAGGGAACTTTAAATAAGAAAAATTTATTTTGTAAAAAATCACACCTGAAGCGGTCCTCCAATGTGATAGAGAAAATTTAGAAATATTCGCTAAGAAACGTACATGCCCAATTGATTTTTTTTGTTTTTTGCTAAAAATGGTTAGAAAATTTGTTTGAAACGTCTTTGTTTACACACAGAGAAAGATTTAGCTATTTGCAAACTGAAATTCTGCTACTACGGCTCAAATTCAGTTAGTGCGAATTTCAATCTGTTGGTAAAAGTGAACATTAGTTTTCACAACAAAGTTCGGTTAATTCAACTGAATTTTAGTTGCAGCAACCAAAATATTCAGAAATCTAATGTTAATATCGTTTTACTAACAGAATTTATAATTTGTTACCATTAAAATGCATTTTTTAATTCGGTTTTCACGATTTTTCTCTGTGTGTAAGAACACCAAATACATACATTTCATTTGCTACCCAATTTGAGTTTAGTTTTTCGAAACCAGTAAGGAAGAAACGAAAAAAATATAAAACATGGCCACTTGCGACCTCACTTTTTTATTCCCAATTAAAGGACAGTTAACAGAAAATCTAGGAGTTATTTATTTTTAGGGTAAAGTGTTTTCTACCCGTGATTAAATGACAATCGCAATTAATTATAACTAATTACTGATGAATTTCTTTAGTTAGATTTTTACAGAAAGAAGAAGAAGAAATCAAGAAATTTAACGGACAAACTGCTGCAGTTTCGTCCTCTCCAAGGACTCGTCAGTGGATAAATTATGTGTCAATTAAACAAAGTATTTTATATTGTTAAATTGCTCTATTATTTACTTTGTGTCGTAGTGAGTTTCAAACAAACAGACATACAACAGGCTATGTATGACTCGTAGTATCACCTCTTCGCGAGTTTGTGAAACGGTCGACACGGCGATGAGTGTGGCTAAGTGGAGTTTTGTCAATCACAGCACTCACAATGTATTGTTTTAATCAGAAGAGACATAGTTAACTAATACATACATATGAACAAGAGGTGATGTTACGAGTTATAGTCTTATGTACGAGTCATAGCCTGATGTATGGCTGTGGGTTTGAAACTCTCTACGACACAAAGTAAACATTTTTCATATAGAGCAATTAATATACTTTGTTCAATTGATACACTTGTAGGGGACGAAACTTCGGCAGACTGGAATATCCATTCTGTCCGTTAAATTTTTCAATAAAAATGTTATCTTCTTATTCTTCCTGTAAAAATCTAACTAAAAAAAAATAAAAAAATATTTCAGTAATTAATTACAAAAAATTAATTACGATTGTGATTATATGCCGGTTACAAACACTTTACCCTAGAAACAATATGAAAATACATTTCTCTGCTAGAAATTAATTCATCGATTGTATATAATTTTTGAAAATCGATCGGTCAGAATAATCAACTTTTCAAATACAATAAGTCTAAAATATTCCAATATTTATTCCGGTTTCACTTAAAACATAAACAATGGATGGTTTTTATTAAAATTATATTGTCAGGGTTGTCATAGGGCGATTTTAAAAAATGGTCAATAACCACGATATTTAAAAAAAAAAAAAATTGGTTAACTTAAAAAAAAAAATAGTTCTTCATATATTTTTTGAATAAAGATTTGTTCACAAAATTATACAAAAATGGAATTTAATTTTTTTTTTTTCAAATCTTTAAAATATCTTCAAACGCCTAGGATTTATATACTGTAAAAGTTTAAAATTTGGTTGACAATATTTCCACTATAGGGAGCTTTAGGCAATAAAAAAGGTTGTAAACATTTCTGAATGAAGCATGGTTATTATATATATCTTAAAAGTTTTATTGGAGAATGTCCAGCGCATCACGACGTACCATTAATGAGTTAAAAAAATTTGATAATTTATATGATATGCAATACAATTGTTTCATAGGCAGCGCCTTAATCTCAGTAATCCTCAATAAGAAAACGATGACACAAAATTAACTTTACGACTAATTTTCCAAAAATTCACTCGTTTTTTCACGGTTTTAATTTTTAAAAATTATTTAAAAATCCTATATATGTGCTACTTTGAAGAGCCAAATATATTCAAAAGTCGTTATCGAATTGCACTTGTTCAAAAACGTTTCATTAGAAAAATGAATTTTTAATGAAAATGCAGTTTTTACATACATTTTGTCAATTAAAATATTTTTAAACATCCATAAATCAAAAATTTTAAATTCTTTATGTAAAACTAAAAAAAAAAATTTGTTTTAAAAACTGTTTGCTGGGTTATATAAAAATGTTCTTAATATATTTCCTAGAGTTCCTTAACAAGGAGTTGGGGTTAAAGATGTTGGTGTATGTAGTTACATCTAAAAGTTAAAGGATGTTTTTATGATGTTCGATGGTTTGACATAATTTTGTTTTGTGTGTCGTGGTGGTCGTTTTTTTTCTGGGGGTTTCAAAAGTAACAAACCTTATAATAATCATTATCATTTCTAACGCTTATAATAACCAAGTCGATAAACAAGTAGAGCGGGAGGGAGATAAAATATTGTCTATTTTTAAGATTTAATTTATTTCTTATAAAAATAAAATCTATGAATATAATTTTCTTGATAACTTTTTGTAGGATTAAAATTATTGCATATAACTTTTAGTAAGCTTAATACTATTAAATATATTATGACGTTAGAGGGGGGAATTATATTATATACTTTTAACACCCTCTTAAAAATCATTGTTTTTTTAATGAAAAAATCAATTTATACAAACATTTCCTGTTTTGGCCTTCATAAAAATTCATAACAAAATCGTAAATTCTTTGTTACTTTTTAAAACAAGGCCCAGAGGGTTGATATTGGTTTACTTTTTAAGCTTTTTATTTTTTGGTTATTGTTGTTTTTATAAAAATCATTTTTCAAGTATGAGTCATATGTCCGCTTTTCTATATATACATATATATATATATATATATATATATATTTTCTTTATACCCCCATGTTCACTTAAATTACTAGAGGCTTTACTAAAGTGTACCCCCAAATAAACGTTAATACACATTTTTCTTTATAACTTTTTTCGAGATTGATTTAAATATTTTTTATTCATCAGACTATGTTTGAAAAAAGTGACAGATAACAAAGTTTTTTGATTTGTTAGTTCCCAATAAATATCCAAGTGCGTGAAAAAGTTATTTAAACTTTTCGAAATAATCCAAGTTCGACTTTCAAAAAAAAAAATCACAAAGCACGTGTCCAGCAAGTTTGTTTTAAATTTGGTAGTACAGTTTAATGTGCCCAGCCAGTTTGTTTTAAATTTGGTAGTACAGTTTAACAAGGACCTAGCAATTGGCAAAAAAACCAGAAACTGGTAAAACAAAAAAACCTAGGAAATCTTTCCAGGCCAAAAAGGTGGGGAAGATTTTGAGAGCAGATCCAATGGTTTCTGGCCTAGAAGTAGTTCGATGCGTGAAATGTTCGGAACATTTTGGGATTCAAGTTAAACAAATTGTTTGGCTTAAAAAGCAAAAAGTTGCTAATAGAAATGCTAAGAAGAATACTGAAGCCGAAAAATGAAAAAAACTACAAAAAAAATATTTTCTTTACAAATATTGATATTGTATTATAGATGGCTAAACTTATGTATTTGCAGATTTTTCATAACTTTCTCGACTTACTTTTTATGTAGTGAATAATCTTAGAGACGTCCCGGAATAGCATCAAACAAAAAAAAAAAAAAACAATCGAAATTTCCAAAAAAAAAAAAGGTCTCATATCTATTTATAACTTTTGACAGACAAATCACAACAGAAACTGCTTATGGGAGGCATACCTGAAACATTAAAAACAATTATGTTAAACGCTTTACTTTTATACAAGATGGTATAGAATATAAATCTGTATAAAATTCTAATCAATAAAATTCTGTATTTTAAACTATCGCTTAACTCGGTCTCTATTATTGTAATTTTTTCCGCGTTAACGTTTATTTTGGTGCATACTTTATTTACTACAACCCCTAACAAATATTCTACATATTACTACCACCACTAATTTCTACAATCCCCCATTTAAGTTTAAATCATAAAACTAGTTACTGTTATTCATTATATTTCTTCTATTGGCAATACCCTACAATGGGCTTCAAGTTATTGGATGCACTCGATTGCAGACGGTCCTGCTTACAAGACAAACGCTCTACCGTCTGAGCTAATGTTGCTTGTAAATATTGGCTGGTTAACAGAAAAGTTATATTTTTTGCATGTGTGAGTGCACAAACGAAACAAAAATTAAAACACACTCTACAAAAATAAAGAAAATAAAGGGAAAAAATCACTGCCACTACAAAAACAAAATATAGTTAAATTGCAATGATATACCCTGAGTTGGTATGTCACGGGATAGGTCTTTTGATGTCAAGTGGCGCATTTTGCTATTTTTTTAATTTAAATAGAAAAATGTGCACAGAAATAATTAAATCAAATATAAATGCCTTTTAAAAATGCAGAAAATGCAATACTTTAAAAACAAAGAAGTGCTAAAATCTAAAGAAATAAAAATTGCTATAATTTAAGAACGCTTAAACGAGTTAAGTAAAACTAAAAAAAAAATACTTAAAAGTTATAGCGGGAGTTCGGGGTAATATGGTAATAGGGGTGAAGTGCTAAATGCAATTTGTTTCTAATATTAATGCATTTTTAGACATTCAACCTGCTGTGGCTTGTTGTTAAAAAATAAATTACTCCTTTTAACAAATTATGACATAGTTGTTAAAAAACCTCATTGAAAAAATGTCCAATTGTTCATTTGGGGTGAAGTATAAATAATATTTTAGGGTGAAGTGTTAATAGTAATTTATGCAATGTTCGCTTGTAGTTATGTTGTGTTCGTATAATATTTAGTAAATCTGAATTTATTAATTTTAATTTTTTTAATTAATAACTAGAATATGTTGCATTTAAATATTAGTAAACATGCAGGATTTAAAATTCGTTCCCAGTAATGGTAACATTAGCAGTTGGGCTGGCAACCCTGAAAAATAAAAGCTTTAGGATTTAAATCTGTTGGCTAAACTTCTAAGAAAAGACAAAAATAACTCATGTTGTCCTGGTAGTCAATTAACATCTGATATTTTCAGTGGTTAGTTCATATATATACCTGGTCAAATTCTTGAGTTTCTTGTGGGTGGTGGTCTAGCTCTGATCCCCACAAGATTTGTTTTATCTTCTCTTACATTTAATTTATTAACAATTAGTGTTTTCTATTTGTAATAGTAACATTTAATTATGATCTCAAACCTGACAATTCAAAATTAAATTTTTTAATTAATTTAAGAAATAGGACTCGAAAATATATCTAAAAACAAAATAGGCGAAAGTGATGTGGTAAAAGTAATAAGGGATGTATAAATAAGAAAAAGGACGGTGCTTTCCATCGTATATAATTATCCCTAACTATTTTGCAACTGAATATTTTGCAACTTATCTGGTCTATAAGGAGGCTCTCACTATGCATCATTTTGCTAAATATTTTGCAACAAAACCGGCCTCTAAAACGGCTCTCGCTAGAATATGTTCAATTTGGGGTGAAGTGTTTTGTGTGAATTATTTATAGCAACTTATGCAATGTTAGAGCGTATTCATGTTGTGTTAGTAGAATATTTTGAAAATATGAATTTTTTAGTTGATTTAAGAGACATTTCGTGAAAAAAAAAACAACAGACAAATTATATTTGTTAGATACAATAAAAAATATCAAAATAAAAAAAAGTACGGTGTATTACATCTTATGTAATTATAATATATCGCACACCCAGTTCAAAAGTGACTCAACTCAAAATTTTAATCTTTCGGTTTTATATGCTTAAACTATGCACAATATACTTGTTTATCTATAAAAAAAAATATCAGTGTATATTGTTTTTGTTAACTGTTGCTAAAAAATAGTTATGCCTTTCTTTATGTTTCAATTGGTATAAAGTTGCAAATATTATTTTGAAATGAAATGAAAAATTTTAAGTTGAGTCACTTTTGTACTAGGTGTGCGATATGTCCCTGATAAATATTTTGCTATTACGAAATATTTTGCAACTAAACTGGCCTCTAAAAAGGCTCTCATTGTCTCCATCCAAGATTAGATAGAGATTTCTAGTGTTCGACGACCAAATATTTGAGAATTTAAAAAAATGTAATTTTAAATTCTTTAGTTTTTAATGCAAACATAAGAGCTTGTTTGTTACACACTGAGAAAAATGAAGATATTTGCCAACTAAAATTCGTATTCTACTACTGAAATAGGTTGATACAACTGATTATTGGTTACTACAGCAAAATTTGGTCAACAGAATTTTAGTTGCCAAAAGCCAAAATGTTTAGAAATCACATTTGTTTATGTTTGTACTATTGTGCTAACCGAATTTATTGGTTGTAGCTACCAAAATACAATTCTATATACGGTTGGCACTTTTTTTTTCTGTGTATATATATTTTAGTAAAAATATAAATATTCAAGCACTCCCATTTTTTTCAAAAGTCATCTTTAAAATAATTGAACTCATAATTTCATATATTTAAAACATAACGTAAATTAGCTCTTCCCAGTTGTATTTCGTCTTCAAAATGAATCGAAATTCACGTTTTATTTAAATTTAAAAGTAAGAAAAAAGTTCGGCTTTGGACACTATATAAAGGGTGTCCCAAGAAGAACGCAATTTTTAAATCTGGCAACATTCGAAGTGTCATTGTTTGACATTTGAACAATTGTTATTGTTTGCTAGTAGAAGGTACGAGGTTAGTAAAAATGGAGCGCTACACGAATGAACAACGCATTCTCATTGTGAAATTGTTTTACCAAAATGGTGAAAGTTTTGAGGCTACAGTTCGCAAATTGCGATCAATTTGGGGTCACAATAATGCTCCAAAAGAGTCAACTGTAAAGAGGTTAATGGATAAATTTGCCGAAACTGGGTCTGTTAGTGATGTAAAGACAACAACGCGCCATCGACCAGGTCGATCGACCGAAAATGTCGCAGCTGTACGTGATTTATGAAAATGAGGCAGGTCAAGCGCAAACAGTCAATGGTGTTCGGTATCGTGAAATGATAACCAGTTTTTTCTTGCCTAGAATTGAAGAAATGAATGTGGAGGGCATGTGGTTCCAACAAGACGGCGCCACATGTCATACAGCCAGAGAAACAATTCAATTGCTGCATCAGTCATTTCCCGGTCGTGTTATTTAGCGTTTTGGAGATCAGAATTGGCCGCCTAGATCGTGCGATTTAACACCATTCGATTTTTTTCTTTGGGGTTTTTTGAAGTCGATGGTTTACGCGAATAAGCCGACGACAACTCAAGCCTTAAAAGAGGAAATTGGACGCTGCATTAATGAAATACCGCAGCATTCATGTAAAACGGTCATTGAAAATTTCATTAAAAGATCGCGTGCATGCCAGCAAAGCCGCGGCGGCCATCTGCACGATATATTGTTCCATACAAAACCTCATTCTGTCTACTTTACGATATAATAAAGTTTCACGATTTTTTTTAAATATCCGTGTTTTATTTAAAATTTAAAAATTGCGCTCTTCTTGGGACACCCTTTATATGTATATAAGTAGTGTAAACAAAATTCCCAGAAAATAATGTTGTACGAATTCCGTAACCTGCAACACATGCAGAAGAGCTGTTCGCTTAAATTGTATAAACAAAATAGCCAGCTTTTTCACTTGTGGCCATTGAGACTCAGATTATTTGGATGAGTTTTAGCTTTGTTATATTCTTAGTTTTATATATTTTATGTTCTCTTTCTTTTGTTTGTATGAACTAAGAGCTGTAGAAGTTAAATAAATTTCAAAAATTAATAAAAAAAAATCACATAAAACTAATTAAAAAAAATAAAAATTTATTTCAAAAAATATTGCCAAGTTAAAATAGTAAAAGTAAAAATAAACCTGTAAAAGCTACTAAAAATTAGTTAAAAATGACGTTGCCAAAATTAGCAGATTTTTTCTTTTGCTAAATATTAGTAAGATAACAACATAATAAAATAAAAAAAAAATTTGTGCGCCCCGGTAGGCTAGGTGGTAGCGTGCTGGCTTATCATTGCGGGGGTCGTGGGTTCGATTAATAATAGCAATAGTATATAATTTTTTTTTTAAAGAGAAGCAACACTCAGGAAATTCTTCCTATCAATTAATGTGTTGCTTTCTTTGGAAAGGGGATAGTGGAGAGATGAAAGGTGGTGAAAGATGAAGGGCTTCAAACATGATTATATGATTATTAATTAATAAAATATAAAAAAAAAAATGTTAATATTACATAATTTTAGTAATATTCGAGATGCAATTTACACTGCTGAAATCATAAAAACTTTTACTAAATATTTGTTGACAAAAAACAGCAAACAAAAACCGTAATCTTAGCTAAGTTTTTGCTTTATTTGTCGTAAATTGTGTTAAAGGCAAATAACAGTAAATTTTGCTAAAATCAACAAAAAAAATATTTGGCAAGAAAATTGTATACTGCTAATTTCAGATAAGCAGATATTTATTTGCATAAAAAGAAAATCTAAAAAAAAACCTTTGAAAAATTCACAGTTTTTTGATTTTTTTTTTTTTTTGTTTTTTGTCTGCTAATATTTACCAAATTTAATTTGTTGCATTGAATTAACTAAAGTTAAACTCGTGTATAACAGATGTATAACAGTTAAACTCGTGTATTTACAGATGCAACAATATATTTTTTTGCTTTTCTTATATTACTCATGTTTAGCAAAAAAAATCTCATAAATTTGGTAGTTTTTCCTGCTATTTTTACATGTTTATTTCTATGAGAGTACCATAATTTTATTTTATCTTGAATATCAATATTCAATATTTTTATCAATTTGAACTAATTTTTTTTTGTAGTTTTATCAAAAAATTTTACCAATTTTTTTATTATTTTTCTCTTTCTGCTTTTCATCCGACCAGAGACCAGTTCTTTAAATATAATTGACACCACCTAACGCACACCAATAGCAAAAAGTTGTACGGAATAGGTCCTTTGCAGGTAATTGACTCTTTATCGCAAGTAGGGTATGTCTCGTGCTGACTAGATAAATGTTTGGACAATTATAAATCTTTTGAGTTTGAATTTTAACGTCTTTTTCAGACAATTGCAATTAATACTATAATTAATATGCAATTTTATTTAATTTTAATTGTGAAAGGCGTGGTAGAGAAGAATGAGTGCATTTTCTGAAAATCATAACTACATTGCTAATTTTCAATTTTCTGAATCAGACTGCGCAGTTTCTCGTATTGCACCTTCGTCAGTGACCCTGTTTTTTCTTTTTTTTTTTTTGAATAATGTAATATTTGTTATGTTTTTATTTGTTTGATTGCGTCTATATGAAATTTTCTGTGCAATAACTGACCGTGGTATAGATAAACTGATTTCTAATGTCATCTTTTAATTCCTGTATGGAAATTTTTCTCTTATAACTTTTCAAAATTTTTTCAAATTCAGACAATTTATACTGGAGTATATTTCTGCACTCACAATATTCTAACAGTAACTGATTGTAGTTTATTTAAAAATTAATCAGTGAACTTTGTTTTTTAATGAATGTACATTTAAACTACACAGAATATTTTTTTAACTTATTTTACCATTTTTTTTAAAAAACAAACTACACATAAATACTGTTTTTTCTATCAGTTATTATTTTCATTTAAAATTTTCTTCTTACAAAAAATTCTTTATTTGAACCAAAAAGTTAGTGATATTAGAAAACAATGGAAAAACTATTGTTTTTAATAATTTGGGAGTTAGTTTTTTGATAGTTGAACAAAAATAAAATCGTTTGTTTTTACGGGTTTGAAAGTTTTTTTTTAATTTTTTTTTTTTTGTTAGTAAAAATTATAGAAAATCCTTTATTTCTACGGATTTTGAGTTAATTTTTTATTTAGTCAAAAACAAATAAAAAATACATTTGATTTAAAAGAAAAGTGAGTAGAGCGGTTTTTAACTATTGTTTTATAGTATATATATTTCTTTGTGTGTAGGGTCTGTGGGGAGGACGAGGAGACCTTGGAACACTATATCTGTGAATGCCAGGCATTTCCCGGGATCCGGGTCGAAATACTATCCAGTGACCTAATATTCACATTGGGGGATCTTAGGGGCATAGGATGGAAGAAGTTGAGGAATTTCGTCAGTGCGACGGAGTTCCTGGGGAAGGAATATGACATAGGACCGATTTTTTAGAGCGCACAACAAGCCGACATTCGGGCTTAAGTGTAAGTCCTCGGGGACTTAAGTCGGATTAGGGAAGCATTTTGCTTTTCCGATTTCTCTTTTCGGCCTAACCTAACCTTCCTTTGATTTTACTGACAAAATATTGTGAGTGTGGCAATTAACTTTTATAAAATCTTTATTTAAAAATTTTATTAACGTTTAATTTGGAAAACAATCGATTTTGAAAAAATATCAATAGGGGGCCTTATAATGCAGGGTAAATACAAGGTCTAGCTACAGACACTATATCAAACATATTTTTTTGTATTTTTTTTTTTGTCTTCTATAGTATTTAGTGGGTGTCATAATAACAGTTATTAATAAAAGAGGGGTGATATTATATTACCACCACCCCCCTATCTAGTCGCCTTGTCAGTCCAGCTCCTCACGACCCACTCCAAATGTCATGTTTTCATAGAAATGGCGCCTTTTTGTTTTCTTCATGTTTGTTAAATATGAAAGACTATGTGTGTTTATTGGAAAAATATAAAACAGCAGAAAATTTATGGAAAACAAACAACACAAAGTTTATATAGAAAAAAATACAATAAAAAAATAAATATAATAATGAATGAGAAAAGCAAACATTTGTACATATTCACGCTTCAATATTGTATAATAGGGTGTCCCTTTACATAACGATTTGTCGTTTTTCATTCATTACACCCCCCGGTTTAATTGCAAATGGTTCCCAATGGAAGACATATAGATCCGAAAATATCCATTTTTGAAAAATTTCCAAATTCCAAATTTTGAAAAATAACCACGAGTTTTCTAAAAATTCAAAATTTTGTTTTTTTATATTAATTTTAAAGATTTTTTTAAATGCCTCATTAAGAGATGTCGATTACTATTTTCATAATATAATAGTTGTAATTAAAGAAAAATAAAATTTTAAAAAATTATAAATTTTGTTTGTGTGTGGAGCGACTCCTTTCCAGGACATTTTATAAAAATTAAAAAAAAAAAAAAAAAAAAAATTGATTATTTTTTTAAAAAAATTAACCAAAAATTTAATGTTTTCATCAAAGTTGGCATAATTTTCGGAAAAATATCACTTAAATTTTGCTCAGCTAAATTATTTTTACTATTATTTAATAACTATTTAAACCTTTATGAACTGGTGACAAAAACGACTCATGAATTTAAGTATGGCTACAAGATTGCAAAGCTTTTAAATTGATAAAAAAAAAAATCCACTTTATAAAAATAATTATTTTATGTAATGTTTCCACTTTTGGCGAAAAAGCAGTTTTTTTAAAATAATAAAGCTTTTTTAGAAATGAAGTTTTTAAGAAACTTTTCATTTACACTGTAAAGAAAACTTCATTAATTTAGTCAAACAATTTTATTAAAACTGATCCAAGAAATTCTCTCTGTGTAAGAAATTTACAGAATAATTTCTTTTAGATTTTCATTAAATTTGGATATATGGAAAAGGGTACTAAACTAACTTACAATCGCAACGGTATGATCCAAAATGGCCCCATTTCCACACACAAACACAAATTTATATTTTTAACGATTTCTTCTTTTTTAAACTACAACTATTGTATTATGGAAATGACAATCGAGATCTATAAATTAGTCATTATAAAAAATCTTTAAAATTAATTTAATATAAAAAAATTATTGACATTTATATCAAATTTGTGCAATATTTTTGATTCCAGGCCAAAGTATTTTAATAATATCCAATGAAGTCATAATGACGATGAATGATACAAAAAAACTCAATTTTTCAATATTTCGAATTTTGTAAAGTCTTAATAAAAATACACTTTTTCACAAATTTGCCATTTTGGGCATAAATTCGGCACCAGTTAACGTTTTCCAAAACAAAACAAAAGCACGATGTCTTCCCTTTGGATCCATTTGCAATAAAGCTGGCGAGAGTAATGACAAAATCTATTTTTTAGGCACACCCTAACATTTACGCTCCAATATTGAATATATTTATTTTTCCTATTTTTCATTCAAAGAAGTATTATAAAGCATTATACTAATACAATTTGATAATAGATGTTTTCATTTTTTTATTTTTTGAAACTATAGCAATAAAATCAATAAAAATTTAATATATTAAAGACCACTTAAAAAATGTGTAATAAAGAATTCATAATTTCAAAATGTAGAAAATTAATTTTTAATTAATTCATAATATTTAAAGTTTGTTAATGAATACAGTTTTTATGTTACATGCATAATAACTTTACAAAATTATAAATAGTTTATTATATACAATTTTCCTAGAAAATTTATTTAATAAAATAAAAAAACATAACATAACACTGGCCAACCACTGATACTTTTGTAAAATGCAACGTGTTAAAAATTACCAAAGGTACACTTAAAATACTATGTAGGTAGAGACCAGTGCAAATGTAGTTGAAAATAAGTTAAATTTAATTTGAAGAAAGGACGACTTACATTTCAGTAAATTCAACTAACATTTTCATTTGTTTTTTACTGTTCAAAATATTAACCCCAATTGTAGTAAAAATAAACCACATATGCAGTAGAAAATATACAAACATTAACTTGTTTTATTTTTTTTTTAAATAAAAAAACTACTTTTTTAAAGGTGTAGTTATTCGACCTTAAATATAAATAATACTAAGTAGGTAGAGACGACTGCAAATGTAGTTGAAAATAAGTTAAATTTAATTTGAAGAAAGGACGACTTACATTTCAGTAAATTCAACTAACATTATCATTTGTTTTTTACTGTTCAAAAAATTAACCCCAATTGTAGTAAAAATAAACCACATATGCAGTAGAAAATATACAAACATTAACTTGTTTTATTTTTTTTTTAAATAAAAAAACTACTTTTTTAAAGGTGTAGTTATTCAACCTTTCAATATTTCATAAATAAAAATCATCGAGCTCAAAGAATTTTATTTAATACAAAAAATTAATGAAAAATCATAATACAGTATTTTGATGTGGTTTGTTTTTTTAAATGAACAAATGACTGTTTTTTACTTAAAAATAAAGATACTGAATAACAACTCAAACAACTACCAATATTTAAAGTAGAAATTCCCTGAGTGCACAACTAATAATATACTAGAAAAACACAATTTTGTTTGCAGAGCATGTGTTTCGCCAGTACCAACCTTAAAATGGTTTGCCAATATTGTTTTTATCCAATATTATAACCAATTAGAACCATTATCTCTTTTTAATATCTTTTTTAAAAATATGATGTAAACTAATAAGACCAAACTGTGCCGCTTTTTTATTGTGTTTATTATACAAATTTCTCAAAATTAATAAAGGTTAAGGTATTTTGAAAGCAACGGTGGAAAGTTCGCTCAAATCAATGGTTGACCACTGTTATCAATCGGGTAACAGGACAATACTCTCAGGATTGTTAGTCCCACGTTCTGCCAACGCGTAAGCGACCGTTGCAGACGCTTTGGCAACACTGTGTCCGATTGTATTTATCTGCCTGGGAGATTATAGGTGCATACTCATTTATATTTATATATATTTAAAAATAATGTTTATATATCAGTTCAGTCGCAACTTCAACATATTCAAGTTGCATTAAGAGCTGAAAGTTTTTCAATTAGTACTTGGTTATCGTACACTGATAGTACCTGATTAATTGGTAAAAAGTAATTGTATGATTGAAAAAACATTTTTCCTTTTTTTTTTTTTATTTGAATGTTATATATGTACTCCACAAATTTATTAATGCTTTTTAAAGTTATAGAAGGATTACAAAACAAATTGTTCATACAAAATTTGTTATATACACAACATATGGCTTCGCGGTAATAACGATTTAGGGGAAACTATGAACAATAAGCAGATTTTTTTTTTTTATAGTATAAGGATAAATAACGAGTTAGTAAACTATCCCATTTTCGAAATAGTATTTAAAAATAATTTAATTTTTGTATTACAAATAAAAAAATTGATTTTTTTTTTTGGACTTTTTATATTCTCAGACTTTCAGTTAGAGCATTGTTCTGCATCAAGTCCAAAAATCTAATATAATATTGCCATATTAGATTTTGTTTGTTGCTTTTCAAAAAAATTTGATAATTTTCACGATAAACAATAAAATTGTTTCATTGGTATCACTCAAATCCAGTTGTCTGCAATAAAAAAAAGTGAATGGCTTAACTCAAACCGAGAGTATTACAAGTATTACAATTTGTAAAAACAACATACAGATATGCCGCGAAAATACAAAAAAGAAAATCAACAGGCAAAATTATTTATTATGGTAATCCGGCCTCTAAAAAGGCTATTATCACCTGCTCAATTTCATTACATAGAAATTTCTGCAAAATTTGTGTAAACGAAATACCCATAAGATTAAATTTTAACTATTACGTAAACAGCAACAAATGTTGTTCAATTATATTGTACAAACATAATAGCCAGCTTTTTCATTTGTGTCCATTGGTCTCAGAATAGTCACAGAAAACATTGAAAACGAGTTTTATTATAAAATTAATAATATAGATTAAAATATTAATTGGTTTTTTTAACTTTCACGCCAAGGATAGTATTAATTACTAAAAATAAAACACGATTCACATTCAGGGGCTTACTAGCTTTAGAAATCAATTAAAACGACAATATTTAAGCAATTATAAAAAACAAATAAATGGAAAATCCAATATTAGATATTATTCTAAAATTATAATTTAGTATTCGTACTACAATGGTAACCATTTCATTATAGACCCTTTTTTAAAATTCAAAATCGGGAGGCATCGCGAAGCCTTGGGTACTCATCTTGGGTACTCATCTGAGAAAAAAAAAATCGCGGAACCTTTAAAAAACACCCAAAAAATCGTAGTGTTTTGTTTACAAAAAAAAAAATCCTAGGCAAAAATTTTAAAATGTCTCTAAGTTAGGGACATCATTTTGTAGTCGTCTACAAAACAAAAAACCGATTGAAAATCTGTCCACCAGACTTGCAAAATTTTCATAGCATATAAAAAAAAGTTCAAACTATTTGAAATATAAAAAAAAAACACTAAAAAAAATGTAAAACTAGTAAACCCATTAAACCAATTATAACATTAATTGATGCAATTAAATATTTGTTTAAAACAAAGTTCATATTAATAAGATATTGAATTAAATATGTTAGGCTAATATTTTTTTTTTGTATAGATTTAAACAAATTAGTGTTCATATAGGCATTAATGTTTAACAAAAAATGTATCTTTTTTTTCGCAAATTCTCTTTTTGAATAAATTGGAAATTTAAGTCAAAAAGGTATGTAACTAAATTTAACTTTTGATACTTAGCATGCTTGATAAATAATGACATACTATTGTTTATTTATTTGCCAATTTTATAGCTTTTTTTATTTTTTTTTTACTATGTAAAATGTATACTAGCCAACCCTTGTAATTCATCACTTTGAAATGTCAAAGCCTCTAAACATTTCGAACAACATGTTGTTAGCCCTTACTTTGTCTTCTTGTTTGTTTAGTAATTTTTTGTCGAGTATATTTAGTTTTCTGTCCTATATGTTTGAACGAGTGTGTGTACTAGTATGTATCATAATTAGTTATAATCGGATTTACTACCAACAAGCTTTTCTTGTTATTGGACACTAAAAATTAAATACAACTGGAGGGGGGTTTGTAAGTAGAAAATACAAAAAAAAAAAAAAAACTGAGAGAAACAATTGATTCCCAGTTAGGAAAAACAATACAACTTGATTGGCCTCTTCCTAAGAACTTAAAGTTGAGCATTACCCATCAGAAACAGACATTACCAAGTACTTAAGCTTGTAATTATAGCACAAAGGGAGTCCCTAGTTACCAGGCTATTTACTCGCTTAATTACTTTTGTTTGTGATGTCCCAAAATTCATGGGTGTTCATTATCCCTCCCATTAACAAAAAAAGTGGGAATAATGAGTGACTTGATTGGTTACTCATAATGAATGAATTAGTGGTTACTTTTATATATACAAGGAATAAGTGGTTACTCGCAATTTTAGGATAAGTGGTTACCAAGGTGTTTACCCAATATATTGGATAAATACCGGGTATATTCCATTTTGGGGAATTTATTTGGATATTTATAAAAAGCACTTGAAATACAGCACCTGGCAATTACTGATTGTCAGCTGATATGTCATTTGAAATGCGCGGATTAAATTAATATGGATATAATTGAATTAAAATTGAATAGAAATAAACCGAATAATAGAATGGATCATTGATCCAAAATGGAACGATATGAAATGTAACTGGGAACGAGTGGAATCGAAACACTTAGCACATTTGTATAGTCGGAACGTGTTATATACCTCAAGTTTTGGAAAAATTTTGTAAATTTTACGATATTTCGCTTAATTTTTCCAAAATGGCCGATATGTCCAAAACTAAACAAGATACTACAAGAGGGCAACAGTTTTGCTCCTACGGAGTATTGATACGCCCTGATAATAAAGATAGGCTAGATCTATTTATACAAAGCGGACACAGGGTGACCTATTTTTATGTATATATGTATATTATATACATATATACATAATATAGATTCCAGTTCAATACAAAATAGTTATTTGTAATCAATGTTGCCATTCCACTTGTGTCCCGTTACATTGCATGTCATTATCTATGTTTAGTCTTTCAATTCCACTCATTATCCGTTCTATTACAATTCGTTTCCAATATTATGCACTCCAATTCCACTCATTCCAGGTTTGCAGTAGTATTAATTAATGGTAATGAAAAATTCCCATGTATGTTAAATTGAATATGAAAGTCATTAAGTTTTTCTAACCACCAATTTTCTGTTCACCAAATTTTCAACAACATAGTTTATATCCGACTGTTCGGTAAATACTTAAGAATTTACCCATTTTTGCCCATCTTACCTGGTATTTACCAATTTGGTATTCCCCTTTCCCATCTCTAGCAATTAATAATAAAAAATGTAATTTGAATTGGTCTGCAAATTAGGCCACCCTGCATGAAATTGTCTTTGTCATATTAAAGTTGTCAATTTTTCCCCTTAAATAAAGAATTATTTTTCACCAACTTTGGGGAATCTTAACGGGTAAGTGGGACTGCCCTCTATATTTTTGTTACCCTACCCTCCCTTCGGACATATTTACTCTATATTTTACCTGGACAATTATAAGCGCCAAGAACGCTTGGGCAAGCATACTTGCATGTGGTCGTCAAAGGGTTAAGAGTCAACATGAGATTATTATGGCAATTAACGGAAACATCGAAACATAATTTTTTTCAAAAAGATTTTAAGAATTAACTTTAACAAAGATTATGTGTGCTGGGTTTGCTAATTTGATGGCCACCACTGTATGTTGAAACGAAATACAAATCATTAAGTTACTCCCAAAAAAATAGGCTTTCTAAAGTGAAAATGTAAGTTTTCTCAAAATGTCTCTTACAAATTACTGCGTTTTAGTGCAACTTTATAAAACCATCAGGTGAATAAAACATTTTGTTAGATATTTTTGACCAGACGCCTAGAGAGGAATATTATTTTATATATTAATCAAAAAAAAAAAAAAATTTCACTTCAAACTTTATTTACCCTAAAAAAAACTTTTTTTCGCCACAAAATTTTTTTTATAACTCATAAATTGTATACACATTTAATTTAAAAACTAAAAAAAAAAAAAAATAAAAAATATTTTACAGTTTCGTTAGTTTTTTGTTTTTATATACATACATGGAGATTATTTTATGTTATTTTTAATTTATAACGAGCGTGCAACCTCAGTATATTTACAAAAATAAAGCCAATCAAACATATTAGCTAGGCTGATACTAGTATTTCGGTCTGGCTAAAGATCTCATCAGAACCCGAAGTTTTAGAAAAGTTAGAGCCTAAATAATAGGCAGAACTTTAACAAGAAACCTATTAATCATTAATTTCGCTCCATTCTTGTCTTCTTAGTAATCAAGCACGTGGTTAGGGTCTTTTCCTAACAATCATCATGACGTTACTAAACTTTGAAGACCAAAAATGTTCTATTTATATAACAAAAAATTTAGTTTTTACTCTGGCTCAAGTAATATTTTTTACAGTTATATTAGTTTTTAGTTTTTATATACATCGATATTTTTGTTGAGAAAATAAAAATAATTTAGTGGAAAGCCACTCTAAAAAACATATTTTTAAGTATTTTAAAATATTTATTAAAAAACCATTTATAGAACGGCGTGCCTCTTTAATATTAGAACAAAACTTAGTTTGAGTTTAATATCAGTTAAAATTTATAAAATTTGTACTTTTGCTTATTTTGATATCCTTATTGCTTCTAGAAAATCACTTTCGTCTATGGCTTGCTTTGTTGTTGTTTTTTTAATGCATATTCGCGTCATGTCTCTTAAATTAAGTAAAATATTCACATTTACCAAACATTCTACTAACACAACTTAAAAAATGTGTGGGTATGCAACTCGGAAAAAATGTAACAAAAAAAAATTATAAAAGGGCAGGAGGCTACAACTCTTTGATATCAGTATAAATATTTATAACAACTATACAGTTTACACTGAGAGAATTTGTTGAACGAATTTTTTCACTAAACTAATGAATTATTTTTTAGAAAGTGAATGAAAAATGTCTTAAACTTTATGAAAACGCTTCTTAGTTTTAATGAAATTTTTTCATTAGTCGAATAAAATTTTTAATAAATAATATAAAATTTTGCAATAAATTTTATGCAAAACTGCATTAATTTAAAGAAAAGTTTCAATGCAAGAATTCCCGTCACAATTCACAGATCTAGTGCAAAAATTCATTAAGTCAGGATAATATTAGTAAAAATGTTTCTTATATTTGTACAAAGTAGGTTTGGCGGAGGTACAACCATTTTTTCTGTCTCTCACCATGATTTAACTTAATATTTTAATCGACTTTCCTTTTTATAATTTTACCCAAATGTGACATCTTTCTGAGGCTACTTTTAGAGATCAACTCTAACGACAACCTGTTCAGTTCTTTTGCTCACTTCGCGGATAAAGAAGATAAAATAACTTGGGATCTTGAAAAAACTTAAGAATTTCAAAAAAAAAAAATCCATAAAAATAGTGTAGGTATTCTTCAAAAGAGGAAGTTTGATATTTTTAAAGATGTTTAAATTTCGAAAATACAAATTAATAGCTAAGCTAAATTAATTAACAAAAAAAAAACTTGCCCAGATTTTAAAATAAAAATTAATATAAATATTAGAGTTCGTCACGAAAATTTGATTTTGTGATATCATCACTTTTTTAAGGTTTTTGCATCAATACATTTGCGCGCGGTGGCCAAAAATGCTGATTTAAGGTCCATTTTACTACAGAGCAAAAATGGATGTATTTCTATGATATTTGAACTCGACATTCGATTCTACGATTCTACAAAAACATTTTCCCAGTTTTTAAAGTGCACTCTTTTTTCAAAAACTTTTAAAATAATAGTTTTAATCACACACAAGTATTTTCGATATATCGCTAATCGCTAAAAAGTTATTAAAGTATAAATTTTGTAAAAAAAATAATAAAACATTTTTTTTAACACACACAATGAAAAAGTATTTTGAGCTACGAAAAATACTAAAAACATTTTTAATATATCGGGGCCCGTCAAAACGTGGTTAATCAATAAAATATTGCAATACAACATTTTTAAAACTTAATATCTTTTTATTTGGTTAAATGAATGTTTTTCCATCCTGCTGCATGAAAAAATACTTTAAAAGATTTTTTAAAAAATTTAATTTTTTCCGATCACTCTATTTCTTAAATTTTCGGTGAATTAAAATTTCATATAAATATAGTTATTTTTGCTCTGCGTTTTGAACGATGCGCTCATATGGAAGAAGTTGAAATTGAAAAAAAATAATATCATACCATTTTTTTATTGATGCAAAAACATTTTAAAAAGTGGTGATATCCCAAAAACAAAAAAATGTTATACTTTTCTGACAAACTTTAATAAATATATTGTAAAAATCAAATTTAATTACTTCGATTTTTTATATTATAAAATATTTAAATATTTTATATCCATTTTTTTTTTATTATAAATATATTGCTTATGGTTTATCCACCAATTATGGTGAAGATTAAGCGCCACAATTCCTATTTGATACAAAAAAACAAAAAAAAAACGTTTTAAAAAATAAATTAATAAAAAAAAATGTATTCATATACAGACTATGAATGTCTAATATTTATGATTTTATAATTTAAAATGTTAAATAAGCTGATTATTTATGAATTTGTTGTTGGTTATTGGTTGGCAATGTTTAATGTTATTCAAAAACATTATGACAGTTGGTCACCTAAAAATATATATAAAATAATAAAACAAGGGACTTGTTTTGTACACCCTACATTTAATATAATTGGATCTACTAAGTAAAAATTTTAATAAAATTGATAAATATAAACACCAAAGAAATTTTACAAAATTTATATGAGGATTTTATTTAACTCAAATAAATGTAAAAACGACTTCAAGCATGTGCTTCAGTATATAAAAAAATATTTTAAAAAAAGCCATCAAGTTGGTAAAATAAGCTCTTTAATCAAGTGTTTAATAACTATTTTTGTTTGATATATGCTTGTGGGCATACAATTAAAAAAAATATATATATTCAAGCATTTGCTTGACAATAATCAATTGCACAAATATGGTTTTATTTTTCATTATTTACATTTGTCAAAATCGTTAGAAAAAATCCTCAAGTTTGCAAAATCAGCTCTTCTATCATGTGTTTTGTAATTATTTTTATTTGATATACACTCAAGCATGAATTCAAAAGTATAGAAAAAACATATTTAAGCATACGCTTGATAATAAATAACCAAACAAATATGTTTACCGTTTTCATTATTTACTATTAGGCACATGCCTGTTTGTTTATATATACATCAATCATATGCTTGGTTCAATTTCATATTAATTACTAGTTATACATATATATATACATATATATTCAAGCATTTGCTTGACAATAATCAATTGCACAAATATGGTTTTATTTTGTATTATTTTAGAGCAAACATATGCTTGTTTGTTCAGTATTTACATTTGTCAAAATCGTTAGAAAAAATCCTCAAGTTTGTAAAATCAGCTCTTCTATCATGTGTTTTGTAATTATTTTTATTTGATATATACTCAAGCATGCATTCAAAAGTTTGGAAAAAATATATTTAAGCATACGATTGATAATAAATAACCAAACAAATATGGTTACCGTTTTCACATGTTTGTTTGTTTATATATACATCAATCATATGCTTGATTCAATTTCATATTAATTACTAGTTATACAAAAAATCGTATATTTTATAAAATCATCTCTTCAATCATGTGTTCAATAGTTTTCATAAATGCTTGAGTATATTAAAATATAGAAAAAAATATATTCAAGCATAATCTGAATAACAAATAACAGTAAAAATATCCTTTACATTTTGTTCATTTCTCCAACAAGCACATGTTTGTCTGTTTGACATTATCTATTAAACACATGCTTGGTTGTCAATTTTTTACGCATTCCATTATTTTTATTATTTCACAAAAAGCCCCTCAAATTTGTAACATCATTTCTACAATCATGTGTTTAATAGTTATTTTATTTCTTTTCTAATTCAACAATAAAAAAGCGTTGCAAATTTCGTTTAACCCTTCTAATCAACTTTATATGCACTAATTTACAGGTGTAGTGTTAACTTGCTCTTAATGTTTTTCAACTAACAATCATAAAAAATATATACACTAGACGATGTTAATAAAATTCACACTTTACGAAAAATACGAAATCAAATAAAACTGATTTCTATATCTATTATCTACCTACGTACATACATAGTTTTCAGTTGCTTAACTACATATTCAAACAACATGTTGTTGGACCTGTCTGTCGGTCTTCTAGTCAGTCCATAAGATAAATCTTAACTTAACAAAAAACCTTAGAAAATTATTGAGTGGGCGTTTAAAAACTAAAAACTAGCATTGACGTTTTTTTTTTCGATTTGAATAAATGAAAATTTAAATGTAGCAATACTAATTTTTTGTGATATACAACGCACATAATAAACTGGTATTAAATTTTATTCAAACAAATAAATAAAAAAAAAAAAACCTTTTGAATTCAAGAAAATACCTTAAAAAGTCACCATGACAACACATTTAGGAGACTTTGGACTTTTAATTAGCTTAAAATTGGATCTTAAATAATGTACACATTAACAAAATTTGTACATTGTTTATCAGAAAAATGTTTTTAATTGAAATTGAATTTTCTTTGAAAAAGCAAGCCATATTTAAGGCAGGCGCGGCCAAATTCAGCAAAAATGTTGCTGAATTTAACAAATTTTTTGCTGATATTAATAATATGAAATTTTGCATTAAATTTTATGCAAAACTGTATTAATTTAACGAAAAGCTTCAATGCACGAATTTCCGTCACAATTCATAGATCTTTACAAAAATTCATTGATATCATGCAGACAATTCACTCACTGAGTGAGGATAATATTAGTAAACATTTTTCTGTATTTTATCAAAAACTTATATTTGTACAGAGTAGGCTTGGCGAGGTCCAACCATATTTTCTGTCTCTCACCATGATTTAACTTAAAATTTTAATCGACTTTCGTTTTTATAATTTTACCAAATGTGACATCTTTCAGAGGCTACCCAGCAAAACTTTGGTAATGGGTGCGATAAAGTAATGCATTACCTTGTAATGTGTACTCCTTACCTGTATCATAATTTTCCAACAAGATGTAATGAGTTACCGATAATTGAACACTCATGGATTACTTTATAATGATACCTCATTACATTTTACATTACTTCAAAAAATAAAATAATAACTTACCGATCATCAATTGCATAATACATGAATTATAAACGTAAAGTAATTATTAATATATATATTTGAAAATCTATTTATAGACACATTACTTTGTGATTTTTTTGTAATCATAATGGTAAGTTGTATATTTTTGATATCACGAACGAAAACACGAAGCACAACAACTCATCTACATGTTAAGCAATAAAATAGTGTATGTATCGATAGCTCAGTTGGTAGAGTTCTCGCCTAACTAATTGTTAAATACCAGAAATCCAGGTTCGAATCCCATCATGAACAAGTTATTTATTTAATAAAAAAAAGTTATTTATTTAATTAAAAAAAAAATCTGTAAAAAAAATTTTTATGCATTTTTTTTATGAAATCTATTTATAGACACATTATTTTTTCCCACCATGTAACCATATAAGTAACCAGTTACTTTACCCACTACAAGGTAACGAGTTACTTTGAGGCTTATCGCCTGTAAAATTCATTAATGAAGTAACGTGTAAAGTAATGCATGAAGCCATATGGCGATACATTACTTTACCCATGATTTGGTAATGTGTGGTTTTGCTGGGTACTTTTAGAGATCAACTCTAACGACAGTTTTTTGCTCACTTCGCGGATAAAGAAGATAAAATAGCTTGGGATCTTGAAAAAACTTAAGAATTTCAAAAAAAAAAAAATCCATAAAAATAGTGGAGGTATTCTTCAAAAGAAAATGTTTGATATAACATAATGTCTATTTTTAAAGATGTTTAAATTTCGAAAAATACAAATTAATAGCTAAGTTAAATTAATTAACAAAAAAAAAACTTGCATAAATTTTAAAATAAAAATAAAAATTAATATAAATATAAATATTAGAGTTCGTCATGAAAATTTTATTTTGGGATACCATCACTTTTTTAAGGTTTTTGCAGCAATACATTTGCGCGCCAAAAATGCTGATTTAAGGTCCATTTTACTACAGAGCAGGGGCGGCAAAATTTAGCAAAAATGTTGCTGAATTTAACAATTTTTTTGCTGATATTAGAAATTTTTCTTCAAAGATCGTACCCAGCAGAAATGTAGCTGACTTTATAAACTTTATTTCTTTTTGTTTTTTTTTTTTTTGAGTGTAGAATGTAATTTAGCCACAATTCCCGTAAAAATTAAATTATTTTTTTTTAAATAAAAAAGTTTAATATTAAATATTATAAAAAATGCCTTAAGCTCTAATTTGAAGATTTTGTTTAGAAATTTTAGCTTGGTTTTATAAGACAACCACAAAGCTGATACACGTTTAAAAAGTTTTAAAAAATAAAAATGTGATTGAAAAAATTCCTTTTAACTTCGCACAAAAGTTTACTTTTTCGGGCATCCGTCACAAAAATATGACCCTCTCAGGAATTAAAAAAAACATTCTATCTGAAGTTAAGGGGTCAAGGCCCCTGGTGCCCGCCAGACCCTAAAAACCGGAACGCCTTGTAACATGTAAATGTGTGTACTCAAATGATAGGACTTTTTCTCAGATTTCAAAAAATTTTTCATAACCCCTGATATGTGGTCTGTAGTGCGATTCACTAACTTTTAACACATTTGGCAGGTGTTATCTTTAACCACACATTTTGATGTTTGCACTAACCACTATGCGATTCACTAACTTATTTTTAACCACGGTAAACAGTTTTATATTTTGTGCATTCAAATTGACTGTAGGAGCACTATTAACTGGCTCATTCTCCAATAAATTGTAGGCTAAATACTCCAAAGCCATTATATTTATTTTATATATTGGCACAACGATAAATAAAACCTTCTAAAAAAAATTAACCACACCAAAAACTCTGCTGTTAATAAACCACAATTTGTGTTGTTAAAAATAACAGCTGACTTTAAACGCCAGAAAAATCGTTTAAAGTGTTAGTGAATAGCAAAATGGTTATTTTTGTGGTTAACATTTTTAAACGAAAAAAATTATGGTTTTAAAAAGCGTAGTGAATCGTACTACTGATCTAGATCCGTTTAAAGTATATTTTAGATATGAAATAGGGTAAGAAAAAGTTTAAAAATTTAGCGACTTTTTTTTGCCGTAATTCATGGATCTGAAAATAAATTGCATTTCGGAAATCGTAAACAAATTTCCTTTCGTTTAATTACCCACTTGTTTAACAAAAGCGTCATTACTCCAAATATATTTTTTTGCAAGAAAAGTCATCTCTACCCACTGTAAAAATCTAAAAATCTAAATCGGTTTTATTTTTGTTGCAAAATAGTACAGAGGAAGTTATAAGTTTTTGCAGTGGATGGAAATAACACGGTATCTCGTTTTATTGCAAAAAATCGATTTTGAGTTTGTTATGACCCATTTGTTGAATAAAATTTTAAGTTATAACACTTTTGTTCAACAAGTGCGGTATGTTACTAGGGTATGTTTATAAACCTGTAAATTTCCACGGACCGCTAATGATATGATTTTTTTTCATTGTCGTTTGAATGGAATTTATTCTATATATATATATTATTAAAAATTAAGCTGCTAAACATTAAGCTTTTTGAATACGGTTCTATTGAAAAAATTCTCATTTAAAAGTAATAACATTTTATTATTATAATTTATGTCCTCCATCATATGTAATAATAATAATAGTTTGTCATTCCGTTTGTAAAGTGTCGAAATATTGGTCTAAGAGCCCATAAAAGATATATATTCACATTCTTAGTCGATCATTAAACACAGTAGATAGTCATTAAACCAAAGCATTCGATTGTCTACAAATACGGTTGCTTTTAGCAATTCTGTTTATAAGATCAGAGGTTACAAAAATCGTGAAAATTTCATAATTGCATCGGCGGAAAATATATGGTTAGTGTTAAGATTGAAGAAAACCGAGCGGAAGAATCTCCTTGTTAGTAAAAATTCATAGTAGTATTAAATATAGTGTAAAATTTTTTCACCAAACGCTTCGAAGTGACTCATATTTTTAATTCGCCTCAAAAATTTATTTTTCACCTTAAAAATGGTTTCTACTCTATAATGTTTTCATTTCATGTTTAATTTTTTTTTTTTTGTAGCATTTGGAACATAAAATAAAATCTGTATATATGTATGTTTATGCTCTTACATGTTTATAATGCTTTACGATAAATTTTTTATTCGAATTTATTTTTACCTTAAACTAATAGAGCTTTTATGATTCAACATTAAAAAAATATTCCCGCCATTTAAATTTTTTGAAAGCTGACTTTATAATCACTTTGAAGACTTTAATACCTTTATTGGCGCTCAGTCATTCTAATTCCTTCAAAATAATTTATAATAGCAAAATCTCAGCCATATTGGATCCGCCATTTTGATGTTGCTTAATCTGACATTATGTTCGAATTTAACGACCTCAAAACTTTCTCAACGATAATTAAACATCAAAGCCACTAACAAAACAAAAAACATTTCCGCCATTTGGTGTAAGCCAGTTTGAATGCTCTTAATATGAATTTAAATTTTACCGGTAGTTTTAAATAACGGAATATACGAGGGCGGATCAATAAGTCCGTGACTTTTTGAATATAGCACAGTTTTTTTTTGCAAAAAAAAAATTCATTTTCAACATAATCTCTTTTTAGCTCAATACACTTAGCTCAACGTTTTTCCAATTTTTGTATCCCTTCCAAAAAATATTATTTTTCGAGGTCCATAAAAAAAAATTTCTTGTCCCTATGTGGTCCTTTTTTTCGTAAATCCTCGTTAAATCGGTCCAACAAGTTGGCATAATATTCGCCGTTTATTCTTTTTCCGTTTTGAAGGTAATCGATGTGGATTATCATATTTTTGGGTGTATTGACATTAATTGACCATCCAGAACGTTCAGCGTCATTTGTACTTGTGCGACCACAACGAAAGTCAGTAAAGCACTTTTTTACCATTGATATCGATAATGCAGAATCCCCATAGTATTTATCAAGTTTTTCCTTGGTTTGATTGAAGGTTTTTTTCGCAAAAAATAATGTTTAATGATCACTCGGAATTCACTTTTTTCATTTTTAAAAAAATCCATGAGGTTGTATGTTTTGAACAGCTGTTAAACGCAAAGTAAATTACGGGACTTGCTCAAAATTTGACAGTAGTCTATTAACAGGTGGTACTTGATGAGAGCAGTGTTGCATTTCATATAACTACGAGGGAAGTTCGAAAAGTCACGGACTTATTTATCCACCCTCGTATTTAGTGGGCGTTGTGGTGTAATGGTTAGCGCGATGGACTTTTACACAGAAGGTCCCGGGTTCGATCCCCGGTGACGGCAACATCAAATTAATACGTATGAGTTTTTTCTATCCCTCATACGTATCGCAATGTCCACCTTCGGTGTTCCCATAGCAATTAACCCCACCGAAGTAAAATAATGAATCAGGGCTATGAACCAACAAGCTTCAATAAATACGCCAACTCTACATCAGGTGGCGAGCAACAACTGTTCTAAGATTTATCATCTCCCGCAATTACAGTGTTGCCATGTCTGAAGCCCTTCATCTTTCCCCACCTTTCATCTCTATACTATCCCTTTCCAAAGAAAGCAACACACTAAAAATATAGGAAGTATTTCCTGAGTGTTGCCTATCTTTTTAAAAAAAAAAAAAAAAAAAATTTTTCTTAGGAATTTTCTCTTTTAATAAATTTGTTTAATCTTGTGCAGTACATGTTTCAATATTAAGATTCAGATTTCTATTTTGAGGGCTATAAAAACTAAACTATTTTGTTTTACAAAGATTTTATCAAAAAATTAAAAAAGTATATTTTCATAAACTTAAGATTTTTAGGCAGGACCTTAATGATGAGATTTATCCTTTTGGTGAGATAAGTGAGACATTTTCCACTTTTCGCCCTCCAAATTTCCAAAAGCGTTGTTTAAGCAGATGTATGCGAGGAATTACACTGATAATTGTCAGCGCAAAAAAATACGAAAAAAATACAAAATTATCAAAATTCTCATATAATATTTTGCATGGATTATTATTATTATGCATGGATTATTACACACAGCGAAATAAAGTGCCAACCGAATTGAAAAGTGGATTTTAATGTTAACAACTTATAAATTCAGTTAGTACAACGATTTTTTTCGGTGTTGCAAATAAAATTCTGTTGAATTAACCGAACTTTGTTACTAAAACTAATGTTCAGTTGTACCAACCGACTGAAATCCGTATTAACAGAATTTGAGTCGTAATGACCGAATTTAAGTTGGCAAATAGCTAAATTTTTATCTGTGTGTACAAGTGTGGAGTGGAGCATACATACCAAATTTAAAGATTTTTCGCTTTTCACGCCTATTGTTGCAACACTCTTGCCCAGAAATCTTAAAATGATCGTATTCGTGTAGTAGTTTCCAGAAATACTCCGGAGTGACATAATATAGATTTCGAATTTTCGAAATCTAAAATTATTTTTAATTTCATAAACCGCATAACTTAACTCACTGTTGGTCATTAACAGCTATTTTTTAAAAGTATTGTCCGCTATATTAGTTACGCCATTTTTAATTTTATAAGTTTTATTTCAGATTCATTATTAGCGAAATCTAAACCCTCTGTGTGATAATGTATGATCACGTATACTATGAAGTTTATGTTTTACCACCATATTATGATTCTGACCCATGCTTGGAAGTTTGAATAAATATTAGTATTTTGCTCTACGGACGTACAGTTTATTACAAATTGATGTATTTGAAATAGTAGTTTATGAATTTTAATTGTAAATTATAAATTTTAATTGATTTATTGTAAATTGAATTGATTATTTTCAGTATATTCTGAGTTCTCCTTTGCAAAAGTTATAAAAAGTAACCGAATTTTTTCTAGACTTTATTGTTAACTTTCAACGGCCATTTATAAAAACTTACAAAAAAAAAGTTTTTAATTACTTTAACAAATTTTTGCAAAAGTGTATGGCGTACATAAAATTTAATTACATATAAAAAGTTTAGTTTATTACAAAAATTTTGTGAATACTTTTTTTTATTATCACTAATTTAAAGTTAAATACGCAAAAACAAAAAACAAAAAAAAAAACAAGAAAACCCTTTTTTGTGTAAATTAAATTTTAAAAATACTTTTGCTCCCTAAGCTATTTCTTTTTTACAAGACTTGCAAAAAGGATCCCCTTTTTTGTACTAGTGGTTACAGATAAGTGAAAAGGAAGTTTTAATTTTAATTTTAGTTTCAGTTTTTTTTTTTCATACAGTTTTTGTTACTGGTAATTTAATACAAGTTTTAAAATACAACCCCTTTTTTCGGTACTACTTGTCTTTAATCATCTTTTACAGTTTTTTTTTCGGAAGGTTTTTGTGATTTGGTTACACACATGTGTGTTGATAATACAATTTTGCTAGTTTCTCTTTACCTTTTGTGTTAATTTAAGTGGCAATATACAAGTATTAATTTTCTTGATTTTTTTATTTTATTTTATTTTGCTTTTTTACTTTTAATTTCATTTTGTTTTCATCTTCTCCCCAATCATACAAATATTTAATCGAACATGCATAACAACAAACAACCAGTGCTGCCAACCATCAAGTTTTGTGAAAAAATCGTCATTCCCAAAACTGCACTAAGAGAAAAAGTAAACGTTAAAATGGCTTTCGGTATCAATTTAGCAACACATGTCTGTTGAACTGTATTACAATTAAATTAGTAGAAAAAAAGTTAGTAAAATTCTTGTAAAATGCAAGTTAAAACCGTTTTACTAAAACCAGCACAAAAAAGTTACTAAATTTTAATAATATAATGATTATATTATGAAATTAATAGCAAAATTAGTAAGCGCTACTAAATTTTATCAAAATATTTGTAGCTATCACTTTTAACAATTAGTTATTTAATAAACACATATTATGAAGTTTTTTTTTTTTTTTTGTTTTTATATACATCGAGATTATTTTTATGATATTATTCAACTTCCGTATATTTACAAAAATTAAGCAAAGTATATATATTAGCTAGGTTGATACATGTAAATCTACCTGGCTAAAGATCTCATCAGAACACGAAGTTTTAGAAAAGCTTAAGCCTCCAGAATATATAGAGCTTCAACAAGAAACCTATTAATCATTAATTTTGCTTCATTCTTGTCTTATTAGCAATCAAGCACGTGTCTAGGGTCTTTTCGTAATAAGCATCATGACAGTCATTTGTTGAACAAATTAAATTGTTTACTAACCAAATTAAAAAAACTAACCACATCAAATGACTGTTTTGTGATTTTACATTCATTTCTTACAGTAGTTTTCTGTTATTTAAGCAAATAAATGTTGGGTTATATTTTACTAACATGTGGTTCATTTTTACTACAATTGTTAGCCATTTTATGAACATTAAAAAACAAATGACAATGTTGGTTGAATTTACTGAAATCTAAGTCGTCCTTTCTTTAAGTGAAATTTCATTTGTTTTTAACTACATTTTGCAGTGGTTTTTACTTATATACTATTCTAAGTGTACTAAAAATTAGTACAAAAATAGTAAAATGGAATTGAAACCCCTTTACAGATTTTTCTACTAACGTTTCTGACTGAGTGTATCTCAATAAAAACGTAAAATGTTTATTCAAATCTTCTGTACTTTTTTTCTCATTCTTATATATTTATATAATTTAAGGTAAATGTAGCCAACATTTTGTTGATACTACAGTTTTTGTTTGCCATTTTTAGTTTACAAATGTTTAGTAAAATATTTTGGTAATTTTAGCAGAGAAAATTGCTATTTTCAATTAACTAAAATTTAACTCAAATATAACTAAAATTTTATAAAGTGAACAGTATTATTTAGTATTATTTTATTAATATTTACCAAAGAAAAATCTGCTAATTTCAGCAGTTTTTTCTGCAACGTCATTTTTATTAAATTTTTAGTAACTTTTTCTGCTATATTTACAGTTTTTTTTCTGTGAGTGTATCCTTCAAAAATTACCATTTTCGGATTTTCCTTAAAAAATATATGAAAATTCCTTTTAAATTTCATTGTTTTTAAATAAAATTTTCACTATATATATAACCAAGAATTTTCAAAATATCTAAATTTTTCAAAATCGTCATTTTCCATATAAACATTTTGTAAAATCGTCAATCGTCATTTTATCATATTTCACTTCAAAAATCGTCAAAGTTGGCATCGCTGCATACAACTCTGGAGCCATTCATTATATAGAAGCAGAGTATTTTATACAATATATCAATCAGTTTTTTTTTTGTTTTTTTGATGATACACGCTCAGGTGTTCAACAAAACTTGATTTCAGTTTCACTTTACAGAGATTCTTTATTATTTTAATTTTAGGTTTTAGCCGTTAAACAAGGGTCCCCTCTTGTTGGCTTGGTTTCTTTATGGTTTTTTGTTGCTGTAGTATTTTTTGGTTTAATAAACCAGCATATAAACATGGTAGTTGATAGATATCTTACCTACCCGTATAGTATGATGATATGCTAGTTGTAGGATTAATTATTATGTGTTAAAGGATTAATTATTATGTGGCTTTTGATGTTCGTTTGGTTGCATTTGGTAAAAAGAGTAGAACAAGTCCTTTGTAGTCAAGGATTTTTTTGTTTTTTATTATATAAAAAAATATATATTTAATGATCTGTTTTATTGCCAGGACAGTGAAATGTTAATGATTTGTATTTTTTTTAGTCAAAAAACTTGTTTGTCCTTAATGAGTTTAAAGAAAAAAATTTATTACATTAATTTGCCTATCCTGATGGCATAAATTAAACCAAAAAAATACATTTAAAAACTCACAATTTCGCGGAAATTAAGGATTAGTGGAGTAATTTAATAACACGTAGATAGTTTAAAAATAAAATATTTTTCTAAACATTGTTGAAAGACATGTTAAACAAGTTTTCTCATTTGTGGCCCCACGTTGGGCGCCATAAGAGCTTACAGTTAAGTTTTTTTATATAGTTAATTATTGTAGCACTATTTCAAACAGCTAAGTTTATTAAACTATTTCCGGTCAAAAAAAGTGCATACTCTCCCATTGTTTTCAAATAATTATTATAATAGTTAATTATAATTATAAGTCAAAATTTAATTTATTACAAAGCTGATTAATATTTTTTTATGCTATTATTCGTTATTGTTCTATATCCAATATTAATTAACCGTTTTAGTATTTTAAATATTTCCTTTCATAAATTTGAAATAGACGATTATTTTCTTTAAATCCAGTTTTTCTTTAAAAAAAAAAATTAAAGCATTTTTAGTTTCCCGATGAAAAAAGTTTGTATATATTCATATACAATTTGCTATCATTATATATGCATATATGTGAGGCAATATATTACGATATATGTTCATATCTTATACTTAGTTTATAAGCAATTTTTAATATGGCGTAATATATCAAACATCATAACATTGTGTTGTATGTTATATATTAGCATATATTATATATCTGATCATATGAAATAGTTATAGATAATATAATATAATCTATATATGACTATATATTCTACCATATATGATGATATGTATTTATATATGGTATAATGAGTAGTAGGTATAATTGAGTAGAAGTTTGTGACCGATTATGGCCTAATGGCGAGGTGATTGGAAATGAAGAAAATAAATAAATAAAAATTATATTCACTTTTATATATTTTTTAGCACCGTTTATAATTATAATATAAATGAGCTTCAAAATTTACTTCAAAAAAAACATAAAAAACTACAGTTTTTTGTTTCTTCGTGATTATTATTGTTTTTTTTTATTATAGTACTAAAAAACATTGTTATAATTATTAGGTTTTAAACCCACGAACATAAAGACTAAAGAAAAACCAAGGTCCTCAACATCTGTTAAATTTTATATGCCAACTGGTTTTAAGAGAAACAGTTTTTTAGAGTTTTTTTTATGCATATTTTTTAGTATATATGACGAATTTCTAAAATTCTCGACACTTTGAGGTAAAATATTTAAAAAAAATATTTTGGATGACATGAATAGCCTGTCGTGTATATATTAGCCGATGTTTAAGCATGTTATATCCATTAGCGTTAATCATTTCGCTTTAACGGCCCAAAAATTATGGCGGTTTTAATTTTCAAGCATATTAAAAATATTAAAATTACAGTTTTTGCTTGCATTTAATTAAAACTATGTACATCAATTTATAGATCTCATTGTTTTCATTACATTTCAAAATATATACTTATTACACCACCAAAAAATGTAAAAATACAGTCAAAAAAATGTTTTGTCATATACTAGAACTTAAAAAGTAAACCGCGATTATTTTGGAAAACACCGATTTTTCGCCGGTTTAATGATATTTAGTTGGGTTTACGATTATTTATTTGCAGGATATCATATGAAATACTTTTACATTCGAAAAAATTTAATTAAGGTTCCTTTTGAGGTTATGAAAATTGTAAACTTTCAATTTTATAAATTAAATAGTTACTTAGAACCACTATACCCAATAAACTATCTACCACTGAAAATAGTTGTTTTAAACTATCTGAAATTGCTGAAGTACTAAATAGGGATATTTATCCTTCAGAACTAAAAAAAAAATCGTATTGATCCATAATACCGACCGAATAGTTATTATTTTTAATTATTTTGTATAACAATGACGTGTAAAGTTTGCTGTTTATTTCTGCTCTTGAAAAAATCTTTAGGTTTCCTACACTCAAATAAAAAAGTTAGTAAAGTCAGCAAAAAATTTTGCTGTGTCAGCAAAATTTTAGTCAGGAGGGTGCTTGCAAAAAATTGCTAATGTCAGCCAAATCTTTTGCTGAAAATCAGCGAGCTGATTTTTAACAACAAAATTATTAGATTCAGCAGAAGTTTTGCTAAAACTTAGTGGATTAGAAATTAAAAACCCCTTGCTAAACGTTAATAAAATTTTTGCTAAATATTAGTAAACTGAAAAAAACTCAAAAAATTTGTAGAAAATTTTTATTTTATTTAATTTATTTTGCTGGAAATCATAAAACCTATTTTTGTGATTTTTTTTTTTAAATAATTTACAATACGTTACAAAAAATAAAATTGTCGACATGAATTAATGTAATATCTGCAAATATATAGAATTAATTTTATACAACATAAACAAAATTATCTTTCAACTACTTACATCAATGGTTGTCTCAAAGATGCTATCTTTTAAAGGAACGCTAATGCCGCAGAGAATTATAGAAACGAAAAGAAAAAGTAACAAAATGTAACATATGCAACCCTTTTTTTGCAATAAAAAAAGGGAAACATTAAAATTTACCTAAGATGTATGGCTTTGTCTTTCGCTTTAGTCTGTTTACCTGATGTATATTTGTTATCAACTTGACCACTCAATTTGACTACAAATACACATTTAATCTTTTTTTTTGTCTTTTATTTAATTAATAGACAATTACTTTCACAAGCCGGTGAAAACGCAAAATTTAAGTTGTTTCAATCAACAATTTTGTTTTATGTATGAAAAACAGATACAAAATCTTCCATGGTTGATTTTTTCGTGTGTCTTACAAGAGTTGTACTTTTAGTATAATTTTCTTCGTCACTACTTCATCTTGACATCTAATTCCTTCTGCGTATAACTTTTAATCTGGTTGTCGTTCACACTATTGATGTGCTAATCAGCACAATTTTTTTATAGCAAAATAAATTAGTAAAACATTAGAAAAATAGTATTAAAACATTAGTTCAAAACAGTTAAGTGCTGACTAAGTATAACTAAAATTTTAGTTTAAAACATAATTTACAAGATGTTTTACCAACTTTTCTACTAACTTATTTTTTTGATTGCACTTGAAATTTTTGCGAACAAAGAATTATATTTTCTTCCTCGGTAAATGTTGTTTTTGTTTTTTTTTTTACCTAGCGTTTTCAATTTATTATATGTTGCAACTTAAGGTTTATAAAAAGCATACATTTTTAGATTTCAAATCATTTTTTTAAATTAATATTTATTTATATGTTTTATATATGAATTATGAATTGGATTAATATAAAAAGCACTGATGTCTAAAACATTTCCAATAACTTTTTTCTTAATTTTTTAATTAAAAAACTTATTAGATAAAATTATATCGAATTATATATAATTTGATCATATTTGATAAACCCATTTTTTTGCATCAAAATATATGAGAGTGGTTGCCATAAGATACTATGAGATTAGCTAATGTATGCCATCTTTCGAGTCAGATGTAATATGAAGTTTAGTTATATGTGTAGTATATATAATCACATATGATTATATTGGAACTTTTTTTCGTCGGGTTGTTAAACAATTTTATAATGTTAATTATCTTATAGCAATCACAAAAAATTTGATATAAAAAAAAAACTAATATAATCTCAACATACCTTTTCACCAAACCAAGAAAATTGTATTTCTTAAGTAGAAAAAGAAAAACCTGAAAAAGTAGATAGAAAAAATTAAACATTTAAAATCAACATTTACCACAGGCAACAAACAACAGTATTAAATAAATAGACAGATGAATGGCTGGGATAAATGAATTGTAGAAATAAAAAAAAAAACACTCGCACAACACTATTCAAACGGAAATAACAAATTTTCAGTTAAAAACCCCACAAAACACTTGTTTCTTTAAGATTTTTAAAATTGAATAAATACCCAGCAAAAAAAATATTTTATTTGATTTTAAACAAAGAAAATTTTTATTTATAACGAGCTTTCAACCTCCGTATATTTACAAAAATAGAGCAAATCAAATATATTAGCTAGGTTAATACTAGTATTTCGATCTGGCTAAAGATCTCATAAGAATCCAGAATAGGTAGAGCTTTAACAAAAAACCTATTAATCATCAATATTGTTCTATTCTTGTCTTATTAGCAATCAAGCAAAGGGTTAATATTTTTTAAAAAATCTAATATTTTTGTTTAACAAGTTAAATTTCTAAAAAAAAAAAAAAATACCAAATAATTTTAACTATTGTTTTCGCACTACTTTTAAGTATTTATTAAAAATGTTGGTATTTGTGGACAAATTTATATGATATTTTTGATATTAAAAACAGCAACTGATTAATTTTGTGCACACTTGCATTTCAACAATAATGGAAAAAATCTTGATTCTAAATGTTCTATCGAAACCAGCAAATCAATTTTATTACGCTGAAGATTATTTGAAAAACTGCTATAGAAAAACCAAAAATAGTTTTTTCAAATAATTTTATGACAAACCTGGAGTTATAAATTTTAATATTTTTTTAAATAAACGTTTGTAGCCCAGACTTCAAATTTTCACATGCTTTTTACTGCGTCGTTATGGCGCCTTCCTATCAAAAGTTATAGGCTCTTACAAATCGCAGTGTATTTAAAGATGGGTTTATAGCCATTTTAAATGAATTTATATAATTGTTGTGAATTTCCTGATTTTTGTTCTAATTTTCTGAAGAAATTAAATTTTGTATTAAATTCTCTTCTGGCATAAAGTTTTAAAGGACTTTATCAAAATATAAAATCAAACCATTTTATTTTTCATTCAAATCTGTTTAATTTCCTCAAAGAATTAAATTTGGCCTTTAATTCCCTCAAAGAATTCTACATTTTGTTAAAGAATTGGAATTTTCACAAAGAAAAATAAAGTGCCAACCGAATTGAAACATGTATTGTGGTGGCAACAACCAATTAATTTGGTTTGTACATTCACATTTAAATCCGATTCCTGAATATTTAGTTGTATTAATCGAATTTCGTTGTGAATCCCAATATTCAGTTGTTCCAACCGATTTCTCTTTTAGTAATCAATCTTCAGTTGGCAAATGAAAGAATTTTTCTCCGTGTGTACTTCTTATCTAATTCCCTCCTTAACTTAAAAATGCATTTCTGGAATTAAAAAATATTATAAATTTTTTACGGAATGTGGGTTAGAGCGTTGGATTGTTACACAGATGGTCTAGGGTTCGATTCCCGGTGAAAATAATAAATATGAATTTTTTATCCCTCATTTGTATCGCAGCGCCCGACTTCGGTGTTCCCACCGAAGTAAAATAATAAATCAGGGCTATGAATTAAAAAAAAAAGTTTCAATAACTTCGCCAACTCTTTAGGTTTTTGTTTAGGTGGCGATCAACAACTGTTCTTTCACCCGCTTTCACCTCTCTACTATCTCCTTTCCAAAGAGAGCCACACATTAATTAATATTAAGAATAGCCTGAGTGTTGCTTCTCTTTAAAAAAAAAAAATTAACTCGAATAAAACGAAATCTCGGTCAATAGGAACTTCTTTTAAGTACCGACTATATTGGAACTAGTTTTATATAAGTAACAGAAATTCATTATAATGGTGAAAAATAATTTTGAGTTGAAAAACTTTCTTTGACGTAAAATTAGTTTTTTTAATTGAAAAACAATGTTTGTGTTGAACATATAATTTGGTGGTGTAAAAAACTATGAGGTGAATATAAAGTATTACTCACCTATAAAAAAAATTAAACAAAATTTGTCATTCAACATAAAATTGTACTAAAATATTCAAATTTGTATGAAAAATTTAAAGGTACTTCAACATTTTAAGTAAAATTTTGAATTTTGAAATGATACACCAAACCCCCGGGACACGTCGACTTTTTTGTTTTTGTCGTAGAATCCAGTGGTCGACTCCGGTTATATAAATATATAATTTTTAAATTTGTATTGATTCGCAAGCGATTTTTGCTAATATTTTAAGGAAAGGGCCTCTTGAAAGTATAATAAAAAATATATTTTCCGGAAGGTGACAAAGCGGATAATTTTTATCGAAATCGCGGCTTTTCCTGTTAATATAGCTCGAACGCCAGATGACGCAGTGTGATTCTGAGAGCAGATTTGAGTTCAGCGTACCTTTAGAAAAGTATGGTTTAGTTCTAGTGTCAAATATTTTTCGGCCTA
Source organism: Delia radicum (assembly GCA_021234595.1). Taxonomy (NCBI): domain Eukaryota; kingdom Metazoa; phylum Arthropoda; class Insecta; order Diptera; family Anthomyiidae; genus Delia; species Delia radicum. The sequence continues at coordinate 208,693,185 of CM037852.1, read as the reverse complement.
AGTATAAAATGTACTTATATGTAGTCAGAAGATCTTCCCATTGTATATTTCTAAAAAAAAAAACAGTTTTTATTGCCAAAGTTTAGAACTACTTCTTTAAAATATTTCTGGGTTATGTGTAGGTATATTATTTTTAATTTCTTTAAAATGATTTCTATTTTATTTTTCTCTGTTTGTAACTTTTAGAAACGGAAGCCCACTAATAATGCGGCTTTAATCGAGCAAAAGTTGTTGTCGTTAACTTGGGTTGGTTGGTGGTTGGACAGTGTTATAGGTAATAGTAGATAGATGAATATATAGATTGATACATTAGCTAGGTATGTAACTACAGCGGTATCTGTATCTTTAATTAAAGATAAAGCTTTAGAAATGTATTGTAGTACAGCAAAATATAAAGCAAAAAAGCATACAGAGAGATACACAGTGAGAATTTTCTTGAACGAATTTTAATAACAGTTTTCACCAAACTAATCAAGTTTCCTTCAGAAAGTCAATGACAATTTTCTTAAACTTTGTGGAAAAGCTTCATAATTTTTATGAAACTATTTTTAATTAAACTTTAGGGATTTGGATTGAAATTTATATAAAAAAAAAAAATGTTCATAAAATTTAATGAAAACCCGCATTAATTTAATGAAAACTTTCAATGGACGAATTTCAGTGACACTTCATATATCTAATGCAAAAATTCATTAATATCATGCATATAATGCTCTCAGTGTACAATAAAATAAATTGTTAAGTAAAAGCATAGATGCCCAGTAGTAGCTGATATCAGCAAATTAAACTCACACGTATACTTACGCTCTTTTGTTTGATCATCAATCAACCAATAGGAAATCAGCATGCCCAGTGGGAGAGACAAGCTACACTTGCAGAACTTCTGTGTTTTATAATAAGACAATACAATATATCCTGAAATAATGAAGATTTCATTGAAGTGCTTATCTTTATTTCCCTCAACGTATATTTGCGAACAAATATTTTCAGATTTGAATTATATTTGCTCAAAAAAACGCAATAAGCTAAATTCTTCTAGTTTGAGAAATATTCTTTTATTGCGTAACTGCAATAAGAGTATCAACATAGAAGATTTCATTTCTTTTTAATTGCAAATTGAACAATGATTAATTGAGGGAAAATTTATAAACACTTTGAAGAATCTTTTTATTTCGAAATATATCACACCCGCCACACATTGTTTTCTTTCAGTGTTATTTCGTCACTCTCACCAATACTACTACATTGGGCATCTATGAGTAAAAGTAAGACAAATTTTTAAATTTAAATAAATTTTGAAAAACATATTAAATCTAAGTTAAAGTTTTTTGCTTCTTCTAAACGAAATTTCCACAGATTTGTTCATTCTAAAGTTTAATGCTATAAGCTTGAACTAGCCGATAAAAGATATGGTTAAATAAAATAGCTTTTTAAACATATATTCGATTGGATCAATTCGTATTTTTTTGTAATTAAAACTCGTTTTTAATCATTTCCGCCGTGTTAACAATCTACATACATGGATCCATACTTCAACACACATGTGGGCGCTGTGGTGTAATGGTTAGCGCGTTGGACTGTTAGGTTAGGTTAGGTCGGAGTGGTAGCCGGCTCCGTGAGCACCAGCACACTTAGACTCTGAGGTCCGTTGTGATGCCACGAGACTGACGGATTACCGATCAGGCTCCACCGTTGAACCAGTCAAAGCTCCTTACGAAGCTAAGGAGGTGCGGAATACCAGCACCTGAAAGATCCCCAAGATCGTGAAAGAACACCGATCCAAGTGAGGCCCTCCTACGTAACGCCAGCGCAGGACATGAACAGAGAAAGTACTCAATACTCTCCTCCTCCTCGCCCTCTCGGAGTAGAGCCGATTGTTCAGCTTACACGTTGCTAAGGGAACACCAACTCCTGCAAGTTCCGCAGGAAATTGCAGGGTGGTTCCTAGCCTTGCAAGCTCATAGTTCTACGTTGGACTGTTACACAGATGGTCTTGGATTCGATTCCCACCGACGACAACATCAATTTAGAAAAATATAATATGTATGAGTTTTCAATCCCTTATATGTATCGCAGGCCTGAAGTGAAGATAATTCTCTTAGTGTAATAACCTTGGCACAGGCAACCGCTTTTGGCGAGTAATTCTCTGGGAAGCCTTTAAGAGCGTACATATGGTGTATTTGGAGACATTTACCTTACATTCATCGAATATCTACTTGAGACTCTTCATTTAGATACAGTTGATTATTTTAGCACTCTGATTAGTTACAAAATTTGTGACAACCAAATGTGAGCGCTTAATTTTTTCTAGCAATTTCCCGAAAACTTAAGATACTTTTTAATTAGTCTGACATTTGCCGTTTTTCAAAATCACGTAGATATGAACCACGCTGCCTTTTATTTGCAAATTGACTAAAATTGCATAAACAACAAAAATAATTCTTTAATTTTTTCTTTATTTGCTATTCTTTTTTGTTTACCGTTAAATGTAATTATAGTCATAAAACACCTTCTAAATATTTGGTCTGTTCGACGTCGTTACCGCGGGTTCTCTCGGGAACCCAATTTACCCGAAACAACAACAATGTGCACACAAATTTTACAATAAAAACGCTTTTTAGTAAAATTGGGTACCCGCGGTAAAGTACGTCAAACAGAGCTAATATTACACAATTTTTCTCTTAAATCAGTTAAGTAACCTCTTAAATTTTACACAATAAGAGATCAGTTATCACACTTTTAAAAATAGTTATAGGTTTAAAAAAAAAATATTGTACTATTAGAAAACATAGCAAAAATCATTTGTATTTATAGTTATGAAACGCAGTGTATTATTTCTCTCCGTGTTTTATAAAAGTCAACAGTAAGTTACACTTGTATTAAGTACTCCCAATATAATATTATTATTTTCAAAAATTGTTTAGAAAATGTTTATTTTATATGATTATTTTGTCTGTTTTGGGTAAGTGTTAGCCAAAAACTTTAGGAAATAAGAACAATTTCTTCTATTCGCCGAAAAAGCTATAAATGTTATGCGTGAGAAAAATATGTATAAAACACCTGTAGATAAATGAAAAAAAAAACTAACAAATTGTAAGTAAAAAAGTAAATATTAAATAAACTTACAAGAAATACATAAAAACACGCATTCCATCTCCGGTCTTACGAAAAATACAATTACTTGTAATTTATAGTAAAATATAACTTTTGTGTCGAAAATTCGTTTTCTTCTTCTTTTGTTCACTTGTGACCAATGCCGCACAATTGTAATAACAATTCATTAAAATAATTTGTTTAGTATGTTAGAAGTGTTATGTACGTAGGTAGAAGGTGCTTAGAAAGATTTATTTAGTTGGTAGTTAGGTAAGTAGGTAGTAGAGAGTATTGTTTTTTCTTTCATTGTAGGCTACTTGGAAAAAGCTATAAAGTTGTGATAAAATTTGTGGCGTTTTATTTGTTTCAACAATTTTACTTTTTTGGAAGTTTCTTAACTATGGGAATTTTTAGTAATGAAGTTAGTGGGCATCTAAATAAATATATTTTGTTTAAATAAGCAAACTAAACTTTTAGAAGAACACCGATTTATTGTCTTAAGATATGAACTTTTAAATTGTAACGGTTTTGTTTTTCGAAACAGATAAGAGATTAACCCTTAGAACTCTAAAACTATAACCAGAAAGATAAACTTTAGCAAATAATCCATGGAGTAAACATCGCTTAAGTTGAAAGAAAAAAATTCTTAGGTTAAAAGGGAACTACAGGCAACTGTAGTCGCAGAGATTGAAAACAAAACATATTTTTAAATCGCTTCTAATACAATTTAAATGAAATAACGATAAGAATCCAATGTTTAAATCCCTTTCTGTCGCCTTTTGTATAAATAAATAAAAATCTTCTAAACGAAGCTTTTTTATTCAGTTGCTGCAACTGTATTACCTGTATTACCACCGACTCTTCAGCAGAGCCGAAATGGAAAACAACCAGTGTTTCTCCTTTCTGTACTATAACTAAAACTTTTCGCAACCATTTTCTAATTAGTGCCCAATGTTGGGCGCCAAATGGCAAAAGCTTTGGATAGGTGAACTATTTTAGGGCAAAGATAAGAAGACAATAAAATAATGTGTAGTCATGACTAGAGAAGACAAAAAATGCTAAAATTCATTGTATTTATTGCAATAAAAAATTGGAAAAGGCAAAAAATATCAGAACTACAAAAAGGGTAATAGAAAAGTAAAAAATGTGCATTTCAGGCGAAGAAAATCTACAAAAGTCAATTTTAAAGCACAAAAATCTTAAGAGAAAGTCAAATTTGTCTTCTTTGATCATCACTCATAAATAACAGGTTCTTAAACTGGCATTAAAAATATAACAAACGGTTGATTACACAGAAATGCGCATTAGGACATGTCGAATTCGGACTTTGGTTGATTTTTGATTAGGGCAAGTTGAAGTTTGAGGGATTGTAAATGTTAGAAAAAAAAAAAAATCGTAGTTTATTTACAAAACTTTCTGTCTGAACAGCGAATTGTATGAACAAATAATTTAAAACATTTTTCTTTGTGTCGGCCGCAATTTGAGATATTTTTCTTTTTAAAAAGAAAAATATATCACTTTGGAATGAAAACATGTCAACTACGCTATAACTTAGACACAAACTGAAATACCACCATGAAATTTTCAGCAAATGTAGGTAAGAGAATAACGAGTTTTAAAGAATTTTTAGCTATGGGAATTCGTACTCAAGACCTCGAAAAATTACTCATGCCCCTTTGAGTGAAGAAATGTATATGAGTGTATTTTTACCCAAACTATTAAAGCCAACCTGAATTTTGTATTATTTATAGTTAAAAAGGCATAGGCAAGTTTGTAATGTAATGAAAAAGGAGCATCATATTATGAAATGCGTTACAATCATAATATGATAGCAGCAATCATATTATGAATCTAAATGACAACAAAATCGTCCTCGGTAATTATAATGTGATCAGCCATAATCATGTATATGAAAACTAGGATTATAATAGGTACATATGATAGTTTTTTGTTCACAATCATGTTCAATCATATTTTGCCTTTACGTGTTTATTCAGATTTTAACTTTTTTTTTTTTTAATTTTCATGATGTTATACAGGGTGATTCAGTCACGACCCGCCGAATTTCACCAGCGTATTCCTTGGCTCATTTCATGAAAATATTAATATTAATAATATTTTTGATAATAACTCAATTGAGATATTTTTATATGCTGATGATGTTCAGATTTTGTTTTCATCAGATAGACAATTTTTAGATGTGTTGAAAGCCAACATTGATTACTTTCTTAGCCAAATCAGTCTATGGATGCGGGAGAATGGGTTGAATATTAATTTTGGTAAAACTCGGGCAATGTGTTTTGGTTTAGATTCAAATGACTTAAATATATCGTTGGATAATGTGGGGCTAAATTTCGTTTCTGAAATGAAATGTTTAGGCGTTTTTATAGATAATAATTTGAGTTTTGCAAAACATATTGATCATATATGTTCCCGTGTTAATAGTACCATTAGACGGTTATATTCATTAGATTTATATTTGCCTCTCCGCGTGAGGAAGCATGTTGCCAGTTCACTGCTCATGTCGCAGATTATTTATGCTATGGAAGTATTTTCAGGTACAAACAGTGTTGTTCTAAGAAGGCTGCATCTTACTTTTTACCGTATTATTAGATATATTTATAAACTGAGATTAAGGGATCATGTGTCTCCCTTTGTAATGGACTTTGTTGGATTTTCTTTTGAGAATTTTATTAAATTGAGAATTTTGTTACTTTTTCGAAAGGTTGTTATGCGAAATTGTCCTGAGTACATTAGAGATGATTTTAGATTTTCTAGATCAAGTAGAAACCCTCAGATAATATGTCACCGTATATCCTCATCTATATATGAAAGATCTTTTCATGTACGTATAACTAGGGTGTGGAATATCCTTCCCATAGATTTAAAATTATTTGCATTCACAGATACCACCTTTAAGCGTAAACTTAAACAACATTTTGATGCTCTTTAATTGATTAATTTACCCCCTGTTCTTTTACGAGGGTTTCCATCACTGACTATAATTTCTTATATATAAATTTCTGTTATAAGCTAGTTAGGGCCTTTAGTTTTTAGGATTTAGGTTAATTACTTAACTTTTTAGTTTTAAGAAATTGTTTGATAATGGAGTAGTATTTGAACCATATTTGGCCTTATAGGCTTGGTTCTTAAATTTGAAATAAATAAAAAAAAAAAAAAAAAAAAAAAAAATATGTCCACTACGACCATCCCCGAAAATGCATGTGCGCGAAATGGCAGCGGTTTGAAAATGTTCGCATTGGTGGTCGGAGGGTAGTAGGGTAAAATTGCTAACTTCTGAACTGGTGGTCGGATTTTTTTGTTTTTGGGCTTGTTGGAAAGATCTTTGGGAGACCTTTCAGAATCAATAAAAAAAAGAGAGCTATAAAAAACATTGGAAAAAAACATAAGAACATAAATAACTTCAATTTGCTCCGCCAGATGACAGGTAACTTATGTTCTTTCTTCTTCTAAAGATAGCCCTACCTCTTACTTTTCAAAATGCCCTAAACGAAGCCCAGAGGTCTTACCATTTGACTGAAATGCAAAAAAAAATTTTTTTTTGGAAGCGAAATGACATCACACATTCATTTGTTTTTGTAAATTAACACGTTTAAGATTTTATTTATAATTTTTGGCTGAAGAATCAAACACATAAGAAGCAAAAACATTTTAAAGGATGTTTTCAATGTGGCTCACGCTTTCTACTAAACACAATTGCAGCCGTTTGCGAACCACATCGGAAATGTTTAATTCGGTCATCTTTTCACGATCTAAAAAAAGAACTGATTTTTAAAATTCGTTTTAATATAGTTCCGTTTTAGCTTTTCCCTATTAGTTTTGGTTTAACTATTAGCTCTTAATTTGTTTTTGAATTAATACTAAAAAAATATTTTTTCTATTCTCTTTTCAGATATTTTTTACTTTAGTAAAATCCTGATTTAAATCTTCTGTAAATTACAATCAGGATATCTAGTTTTTTTCCACCAAAATGGCTACCTCCTATACGACTGCCCTTTTCTCAAAACAACAATTACTTCCACTGCTATTAAGCTGTTTATACTTTTTGAATTTTTGCAATGCCAAATCATCAAATCTTTTTACACAATTTCAAAATCAACGTTTCGCTATGGAACCACAAGATCAAACTGCCGTTGTCGGAGCTCGTGTAACATTGCCCTGCAGAGTGATCAATAAGCAGGGAGTATTACAATGGACTAAAGATGATTTTGGTTTGGGTACCCATAGAGATTTGGCAGGATTTGAACGTTACTCAATGATAGGCAGTGATGAAGAGGGAGATTATTCTTTGGATATATATCCCGTAATGTTAGATGATGATGCCCGTTATCAGTGTCAAGTTAGTCCAGGACCAGAAGGTCAACCTGCTGTTAGATCAACATTTGCCAAAATTACAGTACTGGTACCACCTGAGGCACCCAAAATATCACAAGGTGATGTTATATATACCACAGAAGATCGTAAAGTCGATATAGAATGTGTATCGGTAGGTGGTAAACCGGCTGCCGAAATAACTTGGATAGATGGTTTTGGTAATGTTATCACGGACAATATCGAATATACTATTATACCCTTACCCGATCTTAGAAGATTTACTGCAAAATCGGTATTAAAATTGACACCCAAAAAGGAACATCATAATACCACATTTACCTGTCAAGCTCAAAATACTGCCGATCGTACTTATCGTTCAGCTAAAATAATTGTAGAAGTTAAATATGCTCCCAAGGTAACGGTAAATGTTATTGGTGGTACCGTAGGTAATGGTCGTATTTTAGAATATTCTTTGGTAAGACTGGAATGTAAAGCCGATGCCAATCCCAATGATGTTCGCTACAAATGGTATATTAATGATGAACCTATAAGTGGTGGACAAAAAACTGAAATGGTGAGTTTGGCAAGAGGGAACTATAAAGAGTTCAGATTTGATTTCGGAAATTTATTTAATTTTAGGTTATACGCAATGTTACGCGTAAATTTCATGATGCCATAGTAAAATGTGAGGTTCAAAATTCTATAGGAAAAAGTGAAGATAGTGAAACTTTGGATATAAGTTGTAAGTGTTCTTTAGGAGACTTATGGCTATGGAAAATATTTTTATATAACTTTTTTGTCGCTTTAATTTTAGATGGTCCTACATTCAAAGAGAAACCCCGTTCTATGGAATCTGATATTGGTAGTTTGGTAACATTGAATTGTGAAGTTGATGGCAATCCTTCACCAGATATAGTATGGATACAACATCCGATTGATAGGGTAAGTATTAAAAAGGAAATGGGGAAAAACTTCTAGGTCCTCCATTCGTAGACATCAATTTTTTTTAACAATTTAAAGGAAAAAAACATATTTGCGTAAAAAAATGTAATAAAAATTAAATAAAAATGTAAAAAAAAGTATTTAAAAAAAATGTTCGCGAAAAGAAAATTTGGCAAAAAAAGGGGCCCCACAATTTTTTCCGATGAGCTATGAAATAAAAAAGATGTTTGCAAAAAAGTCTAACAAATAAATTTGCTAAATATTAGTAACATGTAAAACTACATGTCTTATTTAAAATTAGTTGAATCGATAATTCTAAAATAACGTTCTTGACATTCGTTCTCTCTCTCTCTCTCTTTAATTCATTCCTTATAGGTTGTTGGTTCCAGTCCAAATTTAACATTTAGTGTTAGTAATGAAACAGCTGGACGTTATTATTGCAAAGCTAATGTTCCCGGTTATGCTGAAATTTCCGCTGACGCTTATGTCTATCTCAAGGGTTCTCCTACAATTACTTCATCTCGTACGCAATATGGTTTGATTGGTGATACGTCACGTATAGAATGTTTTGCCACTTCAGTACCGCGGGCACGTCATGTTTCCTGGACATTTAATGGTCATGAGATTAGTTCCGAATTGGGTCATGACTACTCGATACTAGTAGATGCAGTGCCAGGTGGTGTTAAATCGACTTTGATTATAAGGGACAGTCAATCGTATCACTATGGCAAATATAACTGTACTGTGGTCAACGATTATGGCAATGATGTGGCGGAAATCAGTTTACAAGCACAAAGTAAGTGAGAAAATTTTAGCATATTAAAAAATAAATTCTTTTAAATCGAAAAAGATCTTATGAACATATAGATATAGTAACACTGGTAATAAATAATACATGCATAAAAATACGAAACAATATCAAAATAAAAAAAATTTGTAAAATAAACAAAAATTTTTTCATTTTACAAAAGATATTGGTGGCTTGAAATTTGAATATTCACTTCTAATACAACTATTTTTGTGGTGAAAGAAATTTTGAGGTGAAAAAATTTAAGGTGAATTTTAAATATTATTCACCTCAAAGCGTCTGGTGAAACTAATATTACAAACTATGTTATACACCAGACGCTACTATGAAATTGCACAAAGATACACATTAGGGCGTTTCAGCACTTCCACTTTTTGGATTTTTGCAAGTCTTGAAGCGGAATATGAACACTTATGGCCCAAAAGATGTTTGAGAATTTTTTCAGAGTTTATGAAGGGGTGTTCGGGGTAGCTGCAATGGATAGGTTATGAAACAAAATTGTTTTAAAATTTTTTTCTCTAGTGCTTCGTTTTCACAAAACCATAGAATTCAAGCCTACTAAAAAAATATTCGGGTTACAAATTAAAATAAAAAAATCAAAACTTTCCAAATTCAAACCTCAATAGCTTCAGAAATAGGCGTCGTGTTGGCGTGAAATAAAATTTGTTTTAAAAAAAAAATTCGTAAAATGTAAAAATTTTCGTTGATTTTACAAAAAAGTTGGTTATTTTAACATTTTTTCGTAATTTTACGCATGGATTATTATCAGTGTAACATTCATCAAAAACACAATTCTGCTACATATCCTAAAATGTGTCAATGTATTACCCTAAAACTTGTCACAGAATTATCCTAAAAGATATAGTTTGGTGATATGTCCCAAATTCTGTTTGTGACATGTTATAAGGGCTCAATTTCCCCATCCTTTGTCAACGGTTTGAGGTTAGTTGTCCAAATTTTCCATAAGGTAGTGAATAATTTTGTTCAAGGTTCTGTAAGTGTATCTTTTCTGATCAAATTTGATTCGAAATTTGTCTCTGTTTTAACCAATTTCGGATCTTATAAGTATTGCAATCCAGGTCCTTAATATTTAAGCAAATATTAAAAAAGTTCGAAGTTTTAACCAAAATTCAAAAAAAAATTTTTTTTTTTGTTAATTTTTTTATTTTTATTAAATTTTTCCTTTTCAGAAAGTGTTCCCTTATTAATGACCATAGTGGGTGGCATCTCTGCGGTAGCATTATTAATGATTATTACCATTCTGGTCATAGTATATTTCAAATGTAAAAAACGTTCCAAATTACCGCCGGCCGATGTAATAAGTGAACATCAAATTACTAAAAATGGTGGTGTTGGCTCTTGTAAAATGGAGGCCGGTGATCGTACTTCCAATTATAGTGATCTCAAGGTTGACATATCGGGTGGTTATGTACCATATGGTGATTACACTACCCACTACAGTCCACCACCACAGTATCTCACCACCTGTTCCACAAAATCAAATGGTAGTTCGACAATTTTACAAAATAATCATCAAAATCATTTGCATCAACAGCAATTACAACAACAGCAGCAGCAACAGCAACAACAAAGTCTACCCATGACATTTCTATCCGCCAATGGGGGTGGTAGTTTAACGGGCAGCATTATCGGTTCGAGGGAAATACGTCAAGAAAATGGTCTTCCTAGTTTACAATCAACTACAGCTTCTGTGGTGAGTTCTTCGCCAAATGGTAGTTGTAGCAATCAAAGTACGGCTACACATGTGGTAACAGCAACTCCAGCCACAGCTGTAGATCCTCGTTTTAGTGCCATTTATGGTAATCCATATTTAAGATCATCGAATTCTTCACTACTGCCACCACCTACTGCCGTTTAAAGACCTGTATGAGCAAAGTGAGTAGAAGAAAAAAAAATACTATTTGAGAATATATTTAAAACAAAGACTGAAATTTGTAAATAACTCTAAAACCGTTTAAAAAAAGGCATAATACATTTTTCACCTCTATGGTGAGTTAAAATTAAAACCTACAAAAAAAGTCATAAATTAAAAAAAAAAAAAAAAAAATTTATTACTGAGACATAATGGAGTTTACGAAATTTCGGATCAAATAAAATTTGAATTTTGAGAAAAGTGTATTCAACTGAGGTGAAACAGTTTTGAATCAGTGCCATGAAACATTGCGGCAGATACACAAGTCGCTGGTAATTTTTAGCATCGTAAAAAGGGCGTCCTGTCATGTGAAATTTTTACATTTTAGAAAAAAAAAGGAGATAAAAGATTGAATAAAGAAGCTAAATCGGTACAGTTTCAAAACAAGAAATTTAAATTTGCAAAAAGTGCTGAATATTGAATACCCAAAAAAGTATTTTTTATTGAAACATAACATCCCTATGGGGAATGAGTAGTCAATTGACCTAAAAGTGACTGGTTAAAAGAGGACTTATCACAGGACTGGTATAATTTAATACTGAAGTGGGTTAAACAGTGTCAATTTTCCTAAAATTACCAATCCTCTGGCTGGTAAAGGGAGGACATACCACTTAACCAGAATGATTATTAACAAGAAAAAGCCAGGTGTCCGAATTTTACCCATTTGGATACTGTTTAGTTTTCGTTTAATTTCATGCCCATCTTTGGTTAGTCCTGTGGCATGCTACTATGTGGTTTAAAGCAGTATAAATGACCTCCTCCTACGACAAGCCCATGTTAAAGTTGTCAGTTGTTTACATAGTAGGATTTAGCAGAGGACCGGCACGAAGGGACCGATCCTGTGGCACATGCAGGACCGGTCCCATTCCCCATAGGGATAGCTTTCTAAGAGCTTGTGTGTGTTGGGTGCTAGCAAGTGTAAGCCCTCATGCCAAACTTTGTCAAATGCTTGTGCAACATCAATAAAAAGAGCAACATACGGAAAAGAAATATTACTCAAATACCAAAATAGAACGAAAAGAGCGCGAAACACCTAAAAGAGCTGAAGTTTGCGAACCAGCTCACTAGTTCAAAGTAAAGACTAGTTCAATTGAACAAGGTCATTCACGAACTACACAACTCTACAAATTTTGAAGTTTTTTTTCTGGCCTTCTGAAATCAGCAGTTAACAATTTCTAGCAAATATTTCTATTGATTTTAGCAGGATATACTGTTATTTGCACACAACAGAATTTTACGTAAATTTAACAAAAAATTTGTTTATAAAGGGTCCGCCAAATAACTTTTTTTTTTGAACTCCTGAACCAAATGGACTTTGTATGGCGTCATACCAAGGTCTTTATGCAAAATTCGTCTCAATGATGTCTCCGAAATGTTCAATTGTTGAGAACGACGGTGAATTGATGTTGATGGCGCTTCACGCTCACTTTCTGCCACAGCAGCAATATTCTCGGGTGTACGCACTGTTTTTGGCATTTCACGCTTTGGTTTATCGATGAGGATGCCAGTTTCTTTCGCTTTTTTCACAAGATAACGAATATACGGACCATATTCGTTCAGCGGAAGGATAAAACTAATTGTCTGTCAAATCAGGCATGAGCTAAGTGTTACCATTCACGAAATAAGCACTAGTTGAAAAAAAAAACGTTAGATGGCGGACCCTTTATAACAGTTTGTGTTTGCTGATTTTTTTTTTTTTTTTAATAAATTTATATTTTACAGATTTTAGTAAAGTAAATTGTTATTTTCAATGGAATCTCCAAATGTGTAAGACAGAAATAAAAATTTTGCTTGTACTGGTAAAGTTTTATTTAAAAATTTTATTTTTTCCCCCCATATTTATGAAAGAACTGTCATTCCGCTAAATTTTCAACATGTGAACATTTTGTTTTACCCCCCAAAAACTTCAATATGTCTCTTAAATTATAGCCAATTGTAATAACCGAAAAAGACTTAAACAACAAAAGTATTTAAAAGAAAAACTTAGAAAGAAAAAAAATCTTAATTTACTCTTGCAAAAAAAAAATTAAGTAATTATTAAAATGAAAACCAGTCTTATACTGAACACTGCTTTATTTTACAATTCAAAGCCCTTTATAAAGCATCTAAAAACAAATTTTGAAACTCAATAAAAAGTTTTGTAAATTAAAAAAAAAAAAAAAAAAAAAAACTCACTATTATTTAGAATTTTTCTATTAGTTAATTATAAGTATAAATAAGTAATATAAATAGCATTAGCGTCTTTTTTTACAATAGGTTTTAGTATAAATATATAAAAAGCCAAAGTACCTGATAATTTTTAAGAAAATTTCTTTAAATTAATGTATAAATTATTTATAAATTAGTTTTAAATAAAACGAAATCGAACAAGTCCCAAATAAATATTGAATAAAATAAAACTTTGTTTTCAATTTTTGTAAATTATATGTAAAATGTTAAATATTTAATCTAAATGTAAATTTATATGCTTTACTTTTTCTTATTAAAGCATATATGCAAGTTACCTTGAATGTAGTGTCTTAAAAATCAATTGTAATAAAAAAAAATTTTGAAGTCATAAATTGTGCTTTTGTGTACAAAAAAAAAAAAAAAAAAAACTATTAATTAATTAAAAAAAAAAAACAAAAAAAAAAAATCAGTGAAAATTACAAAAAAAAATGCTTGCTATTTAATAGTGTTTAATTAAAATTGAAAATAATATATTTACCAAAAAAAAAAAAATTCTCTATTAAAAAAAGAATTAAAATTGTTTAAAAAATTATTTTTCAAAAAGTCCTTTCTGGTATCCTTAATAAAATTAATATTTAATAAAAATATATTTATACTTTTTTTGCTATTTACAATTTTATATTTAAACAAAAAAAAAAAAACAAAAATCTCTATATCTTTAGTTGTTTAAAAATATATAATTTAAGTTGTACATGTTTTTTTTAATTAGGTTTTTTTATATTCTAAACAATAACAAATAATTGGGAATATCATGTAAAGTCTCGTAAATCATGTCAACTGTGTAAATTCAGTTAGAACAAACAAATAGCCTTTAGGCAGTTTATTTAGTATATACTGTTTACGCACTTTATATGAATCCGCCCAATTTATATTGTATATTTTTATAATATTTTGCATAAATTTGTGAACTTAAATAATGTAGTTGTAAATTTTTAATAAATAGTTATATTTGAAAACATAAAACAAAAACCGAAATATTAAATGTAAGAAATGTCGAATCCAAATATATATTTGCTTGATTTAAACAAATAAATGCTGGCAATTTTGTTGATAAGTAAATCATTTTTTTATTATTAAATAAAAATATTTAAAAAGAAAAAATATTTAACACAAAAGTTGTTTTATTTGTTAACATAATTCATTAAGGTGAGATATCTTCTTCGAATTTACACATTTAAAAAAAAAAATACATACACATTGGAAATCTAAATAAATCTTACCATCTGGTAACACTAAATCTCTAATATTAGATGTTTATATTAAAACTTTAGCATACTTTTGGGATGACTCTTATAAGTAAAATGTTGACCAACACACCACCATTATCTTAAGTCGATACAGTGATGCATTTTCCGTTTTTTTGTTTAGGGCCAAATTGACAATCTAAAAGGACCAAACTATCTTTGACAGGGCAAAAAAAAATGTTGGAATAAATTTCATCATTGGCTTTTTATTTTAATAAAAATATTAGTAATATATAAGGTGGCGCAAAAATAACCTTCCGATGTTGTTTTTTTATTATGTATTTATTATGTATAGCATTTTCTGATAGGAGGATTACTTTTGCGCCACCTTATAGTACTTTAGCGTGCATCATCTGAAGGCCATATAAAAAATGCAAGATAAAGCCCTCTGGAAATAAAGAGCAAAATGTTTTATGCAAACTCCTCAATTATTTCCGCTGCTACGATAACATCATGTGATATATTTTTTAAAATCCTCAAAAATTAGTTACGACACTTCTTGTGAAAAATTTGGTCATGTATAAAAAAATATTAAAAAATTCTATTGTTCTGCATTAAAAAAAATTTAAACCCGGTTTATCGGTTCGAGATAAAAATATTTGTATGCTATTTTTAATACGATTTTTATAAAAAAAAAAAATTCCCGTTCTCATATTTGGAAAGGTTTTTAAATGCATTTTGATTCAATAATAATGTTTTCTAGATTCTCCAAAGAACTCGAAAATTCCAGTGTCTAGAGTTTTTTACCGTAACGAGTAAACTAGACACTTTGACGAATAATACCTTGTATAAAGATTGCAAAACCGTTGAATATTTCCTGAACTATTTCAAAGATGTAATAAAATGAAAAACGTTTAATTTTTTATAAAAATCACATAAAAGTCATTCACAACAGTCCATAAAAATATTATTATCTCGAACTGAGAAGCTAAACTGAACGGTTTAACGTAGTTAGTTGAATTTTGAACTGGAAGGGTCAAAGTAGATAAGAAAGTACCGCAGGGCCATTAAGAATTCAAAGAGCCACAACTGGCATTATAGTGCCACATTTTGCAACACTGAGTAGATAACATCAAATCAGTGGTCTTCATCCATATCACCCAGGGGACGAAGTTTTTCGGGTATTTATTTATTCTCTTCGTGAATATTATAACCAGGGTTGCTCAAAGTAAAAAAACTCCTACAAGACAGCTTCTTGAAATGTACCAAAACTACCTGTATCGCTAATCTTTATTACAATATCTTTAAATATTAATATCGTACTGTATTTACCAATATTGCTTTTATAACTCTCAGAAAGCTTTTTTTTGTTTTATTTTCCTATCAAAAACTTAACTAATTGTAATAAATTAACAACGCTACAATATCTTTCATAAAAAAAATACGTACTCTTTGTTTGCATCGTACTGAACGGCAACCATAATTACAACAATAAATATGTGTGTGAGATAATTGTTTCATTCAGTAGCTAGTTAGCTTTCAACAGAGTAGGAGTATAGCGGATCTTTTTATGTTTTAACGTTTTTAACGAAAGCTACATTTTTGTTTGATACACTGAGAAGTTTTGATAACAAGCTACATAAATTTATGCATGTTTGTTTATATTTCGTATAAATATATATTTTTTTACAGCATTTGAAATGAAAATATTTAATGAATATGTGGGATGTTGAGTGGAAAAACTTTTTTTTATTTATTTATTATTTATTTATTTTATCAGAAAAATTTGCACTGAAATCGTATGGTTTTTACAGCAATCAAACCAGCATTCCACAATAATATCTGTATTATTAGTTTTAAAATTAAAAAAATAGATAAAAAAAAAAAAGAAAAAACGTTTTAAAACGTTTTATTGTTCAAAAAACATATTTTTCAAAATATTTTTTTTTATTTTAATATTTATACACTAAGACATTTTTCGATTTTCAACTTGAGGGATATTTTTAATTTAAAGTATATTTGAATTTTTTTAGTTTCTATTGATTTATAGAAACATTTTAAACTTTATTGATATTTATTTTTGATAAAAACAAAAAATAAAACGTTTTCCGGGTGATATGGATGAAGACCACTGATGTACATTATTGTTATTATCAATACAATATTGTTTTTTATCAGTACAATATTGTCCCTGTAATTTTTTCGCAACAAAAAAGTCATAACCCTAATGAACATACCTATTTTTAAAATTTATATTTTTTTAACGCAACATATTCAATAATTTCATAATTGTTATAACAATGAAAACAAATCTTGTAAGAAACCACAAAAAGAAAAACTCATCACTTCTTTCAGTGTAATACTCTCATTTTATGTGTGTTTCTCTTTGTGAAGACCACTGCATCAAATACAAGACTAACTAAGCCGAGAGTAACTAATGTTTCGCTCTTGTCGAAATCATATGCAAAGAGCGTTGCCAGGTTTGACGATTTATCAGCATTTTGACGATTTTTAGTACCCAAAATAACCAAATGACGATTGGACGATTTTTGCTTTCAAAACATACATGGGACTAATTAATTAAATTGACTAATTAATTGATGATTTCATTACAATTTCATTGATAGTCATCAGTGATGCCAGCCTGCTGCTTTTAGCACTATTTATGGCGCAACCCCTTATTAATCTCAAAATTCAAATAAATTGGTCAAAAACAAAACATAATTGAAAATTATTCAAGTTCGAGGCCATACTCTATATTTATTTATTAGGATATTGTCCTAACAAATAATCTATAGAGTTTTTTGTCATCTTTCAAAGCGTGTTCTGAAGATGGGAAACTGGAAAATTCCCTAAACAGATCTATCAACACATTCCTGATAGTGGTCAATTAATAAATTGAATAACAAAAACTCTATAGATTAGTTGTTAGGACAATATCCTAATAAAGAAATATAGAGTATAACCTCGAACTTGCACAATTAGAGGTCGAAAAAACATAATTTTTATTTTTAATAAAACAAACTTTACTGAAAATGCTGCTACTATACTTGGTAATATTATACCCTTTTTTGTTAAACGTTACCATTGATGTTTTGTGTGTGTGCCTTTTAGCCATATTTGGTTATTACTAACAAATTGTAGTGAAACAAAGTGTCGAGGATTTTTGGAGTTCCCCGTGTATTCATAATTTTTTAAAAGGGCTACAAAAATATTAAAAATTCTACTTTTTAAGTTATTATATGGTAACCCTGGAACAATAGTTTTTAAGTTTTTGTTAGTAAAGACCCAAAATTATTACATGCATTTTACTGGATTCTATCTTGTTAGAATAAAAGATCAAACAATTTTTTATCGGACTATCAAACGAATAATTTTTAAAAATTGTTTGATTGATCGTATGAATAAAAAAAAAACTACATAAATAATTAAAATATTTTATCATTATATCAAGATTTTATGTATTTTGGAATCAATTTTAATACTACAACAATACCAATTCACAAAGGCAGTAATTTTAGACTGTGGTATCAGTAAAAGATTTCTCAATCGTACGTCATTTGGCATTAAAAAACTAGTTTTGGAAATCGTTAAAAATTTAAATATATGTGGGCTATGGTTTTAGTATATCGAGCTGTTCAAATCTTATATTAGTAACCGTAGAAATTATATAAATGGAATTCAAAGTTTAAGTGCTAATGTGTTTAAACTTAAAAAATCGTGGTATATTTCAACGATTTCCCTTTATCTGTGAATTCCTTCATATTGTTTGCTTTAAATTCAAATCCTATATCTTCATCCGTTATTAAAGAGTCCATGACTTGAAAAACAATTAATACAAGTTTTAAAATTTCAGTTGTTTCCTCAATAGAGTTTTAGTATTATTTTGTCTATTATCATTTTTTATACAAATTTTCCCAAAATTGGTCAATTTTAAAAAAAGTTTTATTATGAGAAGTATATTTTAAAATTATTTGTTTTATTCGATTAATTGTCAAAATTTATTTGAATTATCCGATATTCGAAAATCATGTTTTTTAAATTGTTTGTTTGAATTTTCTTTTTGTTCGTTCGATTAATCGAATAATTTTTTTTTGGGTGATATTAAAATGGGATAAAAGATTGTCATTTATTCGGGAAATGGTAATGAATATTATTTCATTGCAAACAATATCAATGCAGATAACATAGACTACATAGGACTTCAACTCTTTGGCATTAGCTGTTAGTAGACGTAACTGAGGAGAATGTGTTGGACATACGTGATATACATATACAAAAAATATTTGAATGAGTATGAAAAAATGTGTTTGTTGATAAAAGAAGATAAAGAGTTTGAAATCTATGTAATCTATGGCAGATGAACTCATCAATTATTTCCTTCGTATAAATAATTACTCCCATGTATGTGACCATTAATTAGTGCAGGGGATGGGTAAGTTTTTTTTCGTGGTGGCAACACTATTCTGATCTCTTTTTTTTATTTACTTTAATAAATATCAATTGCAGTGCTGCCAGGTTTGTTGCGAATAAAATCGTCAAATTTTCCATAAAAAATCGCCATCATATTTTGAAAAATCGTCAAATAACATATATTTTTTATAAGTGAAATAAAGTTTTAATAAAATTATAAAACACAATAGCGCAATTCACATTTAAAGTGGTATCATTACGACACTTTACTATGGTTTAAACTTCAAAAATCATGATATTTTAAAACGATGGCACTTTGCCACTTACATTGGTAATAACTTCTACATAATTCCGTGAACAGTTTAAAATTCAATTCGAAATCAGAATCGTTTACATTAGCAAATTTCACAGCTGATTGGATTTCGATTATACAACAAAAAAGTTTTTGTAAACAAATTAACCTTAGAACTTAAACAAAACTAAAAAATTTTCCAGAATACATTTTATTCAATGGCGGAACACAAAATGTATGTACATTATGAAATATTTTCTAATGAAAGTGTTTTCATATAGCGATGATCAGTTTAATGCAAAAAGTTCAATGTTTTGTAAAAGGTCTTGCCGGCGCCATTCAGTGATTTTTCACTGTTTTTCTTTATCGAAAACAAGCAAAAATTTCCGTATTCAGCTTTTAATATTTCTTTCAATAAAAGAAAAGCCTTTTAAGTTGTTATTTTTTAGTTTTTCTAATTTATAAAAATATATATTTTTATCATATTTTATCTCATAAACAACTGATTAATGTTTACATAATATTCTGCAAAAAAAAAACTTAATTTTCTGCAAATAAGAGGAAAGCACAGTGCTCTATTTTGCATTTCTGCACAAATAGTTAGATTTCGATTTGATTTCGCTGAAATCTCGGCTAAATTGGGATTTCATTTTGTATGGGAAATCTGTGTGAAATCCCAACTTTTTATTAGATTTCTGTCGAAATTTATCGAAATTCCAATTTAAGTGTATTTGGAACCTAATGCAAATTCGCTATTAAATTCTTTTTAAAAATTTGGAAATTCTTTAGCAATGTTATTCTCTTTAATTCTTAAATTTGGACTTAAAATGTATCGAATTAAAATGTATGATCAAATTCAAGAGAATTCTCTGCTTGTTCTCAATGAATTTTTGCATTAGATCTATGAAATGTCACTTGAACTCGTCCATTTAAACTTTTGATTAAATTAGTGCAGTTTTTAAAAATTTTAATTAAATTCATGCAGTTTTTATATAATTTAATGAAAAATTTCATTTTATGTATTAAAAATTTCATACAACTAATGAAAAAGTTTCCTTATAACTGTTTTATTGAAACTATGAAGCTTTATAGTGAATTTTCATTGTTGATCTATAAATTGTGTGTGAGATGTTGGTAAGTTCGGTTAAAGATCATGAATATTTTTTCCATACTAACAGAAAAATTATAATTTTATTTGTGATAATTTACTTTAATTAACAGAAAACACACTTAGAAAAAAAGTTATTTGACACCTGCATGAATGGAGTTAACTTTCTAGCCCGCAACGGCATTCATCAACATTCTTCGTGCCTTAAAGAGTTAAATGGTTAACATCATCTATTTAACTCAACTAGTTAAGTTAAAAACGTAACCTGACTTAGTTTGTTGAGTATGACGAAATTTACTGCGAACTTATTTTCTATAAAGCTATGTTTAGTTCTGTTTATTATTACCACAGTTGCCAGTTCAACTAATTAAGTTAAAGATCATGATCATTCGGCTATAGATCATTTTTCACAAAGTTTAAAAAATTATCAATTGAATTTCAGAAATTATCAATTGTATTTATTTATTTATTTAAAACTCCATATTGTAATACAAAAGCCATCCAGGCCAAAAAACGTATTACATAGCAATAACAATCCTGAATAAGAACTTAAAACTAAAATATACATATATACAATAACAAAATATTATACGCATAAATCATTTCACCTAGAATCAAACCTAACTATTTTGGCTCCCCAGCCGTAAAATATATAACAAGAAAACAACTAAGAACTAATAGTATAGAATTAAGAATCATATTCCGATAACAATTTCAGAAATTGTCAATTGTATTTCAGAAATTATCAATTGAAGAGCTTATTTTCTAGTTTGTTTTCGCCTATTAAAGGTTAAAAAAATGCTACCAAAATGACTTTTGCTGGACCTTTATACTCTAGGTACTTGCAATAAGTGTTTAAGAAAGACTTCTATCAAATATTAATCAATCTATGTCTAGAAAACAGCGAAAATCCATAAAACAGTAAATGTGGCTTATCAAGTTTTTACAATAAGCTCTTCAATTGACTATTTCTGAAATACAATTGAAAATTTCTGATATACAATTGAAATTGGTGTAGTATTTGTATTTTTGAAAAATTGTATTTCACATCATAATAGCAGATAAATGATATATTTCGATTAAAATAACATTTTTTCTTTTTAATTTTAACGAAATAATGTAAATCGAAAAATAGATCCGGTGAAAAATAAATATGTTTTGCTGACATTAAACTTTTGTCAGAAAATCGTCATTTTGGAAGCAAAAATCGAACAAATCGTTATTTAGTCATTTTGGGTACTAAAAATCGTCAAACCTGGTAACACTGATCAGTTGTTCATTAATCTTTATTACGGCAAGTGTTGTGGTAGCATACAATTTTCATTATTTAAAATTTGTTTTTGAGATAAAATGGCTAAACAATTATTAGGAAAATTGGCTATTGTTACTGGTAACTATTGAATAAATGATACAAAATTAATATAATCTTGAAATTATTAAATCTTTCTATTATGTTGATAAACAAAATAAGGCGCTGGTTCTGGTATTGGACGCAGCACATGTCGTGTTTTAAGAGATTATGGAGCAAAAGTCATAGCAGCTGATATTAATATGAGAGCAGCAGAAGAAACAGCTAAAGAATTGGGTAGTGGTGAGTTTAATGGAACACACAATTTTAAGATTTAGCCTGAAAGTATACTTTAATTTTATAAATTTTAAATTTTATACTTTCAAAAGATGTAACCCCCTTGGAAATAGATGTTTCCTCATTAGAAAGTGTTACAAAAGCCGTTGCCACTGCCTGTCAACAATTCAAAACAGCTCCCTCAGTGGTTGTCAATTCTGCTGGTATAACGCGAGATGGTTACTTATTAAAAATGCCCGTACATGATTATGATGATGTCTATAGTGTCAATCTAAAAGGCACCTTCTTGGTGACACAACAATTTGCCAAGGCAATGATTGAACACAACATTAAGGGTGGCAGCATTGTAAATCTCTCTAGTATTGTTGCCAAAATGAATAACATTGGCCAGGCAAATTATGCGGCCACCAAGTCGGGTGTCATATCCCTAACGGAAGTAGCTTCTAAAGAATTTGGCAAATTTGGCATACGCGTCAATGCCATCTTGCCGGGTTATATTAATACACCCATGGTAGAGGTGGTGCCGGATAAAATCAAAGAACAAGTTATTGTGCGTTGTCCACTGGGTCGTTTGGGTGAGCCAAGTGAAATTGCTGAAGTAATAGCATTTCTGGCATCTGACAAATCATCGTATGTTAATGGCGCTGCAATTGAAGTAACAGGTGGTCTGAAGTGAATTAATAATGAGGATGTCCTTTATATGGTGTGTAAATAAATGTTAGTTTATGATTGTCATGAAATTTTATTTGTTGCATTTATTAGTGTTAAATAAAATTAATTAAAATAATTAAAAAAATTTTTAAAGTATATATTATTGCAGCGCATAGTGGGGTATTTGAAAAAAGTAATGGTAATAAATATAGAACTTCTAAACTACTGATCCGATTGGTATAAATCAAATTGTAACAGAGTAAAAAAACAATATTTTTTATTTTTTTTTTTTAAAGAGAAGCATCACGTAGGAATTTTTATTATTTATTAATGTGTTGATTTCTATGGAAAAGGGCTAGTGGAGGGATGAAAGGTGGGGAAAGATGAAGGGCTTCAAACATGGCAACACTGTAATTGCGCGGGATGATAAGTCTTGGAACAGTTGTTGCTCGCCACCTGATGTAGAGTTGGCGAACTTATTGAAGCTTTTTTTTGTTCATAGCCCTGATTTATTATTTTTAATTCGGAGGGGTTAAGTGCTATGATAAAACCGGTGGGCGCTGCGATACATATGAGGGATAGAGAACTCATACATATTATTTTTCTAAATTAATGTTGTCGTCAACGGGAATCGAACCCGGGACCATATGTGTAATAGTGCATCGCGCTAACAAATACACCACAACGCCTTTTCAATTGACCTAATGTAGAGCTGAAGGTGTGAGTCGAGCTGAAGGTATTACAAAACCGGTAAGAGAAGTTTCAATATATACCCTCAAATTTTCGAGATAACGGAAAAAGAGTATTTT
This sequence comes from Delia radicum, assembly GCA_021234595.1. Classification (NCBI taxonomy): domain Eukaryota; kingdom Metazoa; phylum Arthropoda; class Insecta; order Diptera; family Anthomyiidae; genus Delia; species Delia radicum. Next base: position 208,669,803 of record CM037852.1, on the reverse strand, counting down.
TTGAGACTGGCACACTTAAATTTTTGTAACTCAATCACTTTTCAACCGATTTTGAATTTTTATACGGTAACAAATTACCTGGTCTTTTAAATATATATCGTCCATTGCATGAGAGAACGTTGAAAAACGATAACTTTTTTACCTCCAGCCCTTTGATGTTGTTAAAATTTGGCATGCTTACAATCTGGGATATCTGTAACTTACTACGGTATTCATTTCCTTAAAATTGTGCAAACTCGCGTTTTTATACCCGTTTTTAAAAAGTTTCATAAAAATATATGACACATGTTTCACAGAACTTCATCATTTCATAAAATAGTTTCATAAACTTTGTGAAAATAAAATTTTGGTTTTTATTGGAAATATTATTTTCAAATTAGACTTTTTAAAACTCAAAAACTACCAGAAATTATTTGAAATTCTATAAATTAATTCAATATAATTTAATGCGTTCTTAATTTTAAATATAATTTTTTGAATACACACTCAAAATATTTTTTTAATTGAAAAATCATTTAAAAAATGACTGCTTAATTTTCGTTTAAAACAAATGTATTTTTTAGTTTATTTTCAACTGTTGAAAAATGAATTGACCAAATCGGCGAAAACAATAGATTGTTTCCGTTTTTCACAATACTCAATATAATATAACAACTTTTTGTTTTAAATAGTAAATTTTAACTTAATATTGGAACTAATACCGAAAGTTCGTTTTTTTCTGTTTATTTTGTTTATTGAATAACAGACAGAAAGTTAAAAAGTAAACTTCTTTGATAATTTAACTGTATATTCCATTTAAAAAACTTGACCGATAATCTTTTTAAATAACTGTTGAAATTTTATGGAAAATATGAAACGTATATGAAACGTTTCATAATATTTATGATTGGCAAAGTTGACAAAATCTAAGGGTGGAGTAAACAGCTTGCAACTCAACAAAAATAGTTTTTTTTTATAAATCTCCGTATTTCCATACGTGAAATATTTTAAGTGTGCTTTTTCCTGCTACGTAATTTTTAATAAATTTTCTGCTACTTTTACAGACTTAATTTTATGAGTGTATAAAACCCAATTCTTGCTAAAAGAATGAAATATTCATTCCAGTCAGTGCTATATTATATTTACTAAAATAATATACAAAATTTGACACAAATTTAAAATTTTAATTACAATCAAATGAGTGAGTTTTAGTCGGTTCATTTTTGTGATTTTAGCTAAAACTTGCAGTTTTCCATTTTAATATAAAGCCCATATTCTGGCCAAAAAAAAAAGTTATGGATTAGTAAAACGCATAAAAAATCCTTTGAATTAAAGTTTTTCTAGTACGAGTACCACACGGCGTATGCGTAATACGATTCTAAACCATATTACTGCCACACCGCACAGTGGTTGAAAAGTTGAAATTAATACTGAATTTCATGTTTTCCGCTCATGATGAAATTTATTAATTTCATTAAAAACATATTGAATATCATGTATCTGAAATGCTAGGGCGATATTTTCATTACTTTTTTGTAGGCGTTTCCTCAAAGTGTGCCAAGTCTAACACACAACATTTGAAAGAAAATCCTAAAAAATAGTAAGAAACTAAAAACTCTTGGAATGACTTTAAATATGTATTGTTGTTGTGTATTTTCCCATAATTTAGGTATTGAAGATGAAAATTAAAAAAAAAAAAAATTAAAGAAAAAAAATTTTTTTGACAAAAATTTGCTTCATCTTAGGAGTCTAAAAATTATTATTTTCTTCAACTTTGATGGACTAGAACTTTTGTGCGCGGTCGAGCGCGGTGCTCTACCTTATACCAAATGAAAGCTTGAAGTCTAATTTAAACAATAAAGTTAAATTCAGCTGCTAGTTTTTGCTAGCCTTTGTCTAGTAAACGTTTAAAGATGTGATGCACTTACTTTTAGCTTCTTCGGATCCTTTTATAAATAAGTTTCGAAAAGTTCAAAAAAGCAGGAATTAGATCTACCTGAAGATGTTAAGGAATTGTTGTTATAAAAAAATATTAATTTTATATATACATGTTTCATTTTAATGTTTTTTTATTATTACTAGGATTAAAAGCGTGTTTGATTTAAAACCAATGTTAATTTTCTAATTATTTAGAAAATTGATGGGGAAAGTTGGGGTATTAGAGGAGGGGTGTGTATGGAAGATTTGGATATGATATTATTTTTAATAATCCTATGAAGTTTAGGGATTGTAGCATTGATAACAAGGGATATACATCATATTAAAAAATTTTGTTATATGGGAAGTAGGCGTGGTTCTGGGCGAATTTCGTAAATTTTTTAGCCATTGATTTTAATTGCTACAAAACATATATATACCGAATTCGGTTGAAATAGCATAAATTCAAATGAAAATATTGCCATTTATATATTTCACTTGTATGGGGAGTGGGCGTAAAAGTGGGCGGACATATTTTATTCTTCATATATTTCCTAATGATGATAAAAAAAGCATCTGTAAAAAATTTGGATGTTCTACGATGACTCCTTCTATTTTTTTCCATTTCTACTATGACGATAAACCACTGTGCGGCGCACACTGGGGATTTTTGTATGGAGGTGAGGAAAAAAATATATTTTTCAAAAAATATAATGATTTCATCACAAATTTAGTTTTATTTATATAGTAATACACAAAATTAATCAAAATAAAGAAAGTTAGAGAAATATATATCGTTACCTACAATGTAAAAAGCCCTAACTAACAAAAAAAATTTAAATGATTTTTTGAATTCATTATTTATTTTAAATCTATTTTTAATTTCATCACAAACTTAGTTTTATTTATATAGTTATATACAAAAGTAATCAAAATAAAGAAAGCTAGACAAATGTATATCGTTACCTACAATGTAAAAAGCCCTAACTAACAAAAAATTTAAATGATTTTTTTAATTTTTAATTTATTATATATTTTAAATCTACTTTTTAATTTATTATTCTAAAAGAGCCTTAACTTCGTCGCTTATATCACTATGCTTTTTCTGGCTAAATGAAGGAGTCAAGTGTGAGATCATGGAATCTGATGTTACCATCATTCGGTGCATAATATCTTCGTTCGTGGCAATTCACATGCTCTAGTATCGTTTAAGCCAACGTGCAATTGTTGCAAAACCTGTTTTAATTTTGTTCTGTCTTTGTCAAATTCCAGAAGCTTCGAGCATAAAACCCCATGAGAAATAGAAAAACTTTCCATTGCCGTAAAACTCTTGGTCCTTAGTTTCAGTTATAATTAAAAAACGGAGAAAAATCGGTTGTACTTTTCGCGTTCTCCAGCACTTGTTGAATGACAAAAATCGATCAGTGAACACCTATAAATACTACGTAAGTTTCAATATTTTACTGAAAGGTACTTATGAATTCGCGCATCTTTTAAGGGTGGCTATATACCTGTTTCGTGTGCGTTTAAAATTTTTCGAAACGTTCTAAAACATGACCACTCATAAATGTGGGTGCAATTTGTGTAAAAAAATCATGCAGGTAGCCAACGAAAAAACCCAAATAATTAAAAAAGTTCACTTTCCTTTTTTCCTTTCAATTTTCCACGCACATTTATTACCGCTTATTACTTTGCTACCGCAATCATAAAAATCAAATAACCTTTTGTTTATTGCTTTTTTTTTAATTCTGAGAATCATAAAAAAAGTCATAAATGTTTTTGCAAAGAATTTTGTGCATATCTCGAGCAAATTTTTGAAATGCATACCTTCACTTAATTGTGAATTAAAGCGAAACGTGTTCATCGATTTTCATGATTTATGTCTCATTTTTTTCATAGGTTATGCGACTTTACGTGAAAGTAATAGGACTTGAAGCTTTTTTGTACTGTTTTGGATTTTTTCTGAATTAAAAATAAAAAATTAAAATTTTTTGGGCAAAAAATATTTTTTTTCTTCATACATTTATTTATAACTGCGAAACTGTTGCTTATGTAGCAAAATGTTATATAAACAAATGAAAGTAATTGTAATTCTTGATTTTTCTAAATTTTTTTCAGCAACAAATTGAGAGGTGGCACCTGGTGGCACTTGAAAATGATTAATAATGTTAAAACAGACATAAGACAATGTATTAGGTGTGATTTCAAACTGAGGAAAAGTAAAGATAAAATTGCAGGTCCAAATGTTTGGAGAAAAGTGGGATTTTTGTTATATGTTCATAAAAATACACAAAAAAAAAACTTAAGTCTCTGCAGATTTTTTTTCAATTTTAGTATACTGAAATATACTACTTTAAATAGAAAAAAAAGAAAAACGTTAGCTCACATAGTAAAATAATATTCGTATTTAAATTCTTAGGTTTAAATTAAGTTGGTTCGGTAAAACACACAAGTTCTGAGTTTGAGACGGATATAAAAAAAAACTGGCAGTCAGATCGGAGTAAATCTGTTTGATTTGATTGTACCATTTAGTCTAAAATTGCAACATATCACTGCATATTGCATGAAGACTATGTTGACAATTTGACTTTTTTCCGCGAAATCCCCAGTGTGCGGCGGCGGCGGCGTTTGTGTTAAAAAACAGCTTAAAATGCGATTTTTTAAATTTATAATGGAAATAACGAGTTTCACAAATATATTTCATATGAATAGTAAAATTCGCATATATCTGACTTTTGATCTTTTGATATCTGATCATTGAGCGATTTGGCTCAAATTTTCAGCACTGAAGTTTTAGACCTAGTGTTACAATATTCTTTGTATCACCCTAGTATACATTATAACACGCAAAAATAAGTAGCACTAAAAATTTACAATAAAAATCAAAAAAAAGATAAAAAAAAGTCAAAACTTAACCTGTAATGCCAATGATGTTTATACAGCTATATAGTCGTATTACACCATATATGAAAGCTTTATATCTTGTCCACAACTTGTTGGTCACTTAACGTATTCTTAGTTAGGGTAATTTTTAAAATAAATGGGGTTTTTCATAAAAAAAACTGAAAAAAAACGAAAAAAATTCTAATCTGGTTCGTAATGCGTTAATTAAATGTGGGTATGTTATACTTCGTTGCAAAGGTATTTTAATTATAAAATCGATCAAATCATTCCGAGCAGTTCACAACTTTTGGCTGAAATCGAAAAAAAAAATCAACTTTGAGCACCGACCATTGAACTCGATGCTCGTCCCGAAAGCGTAATCCAATTTCTGTCAAATTTTCAGCACTGAAGTTTTAGATCAAGTCTCACACCTTGAAATGCAAAACAAAAAAAATCTGCTGTCACCTTAAAATATACACAGAGAAATAAAGTGCCAAACGAATTGAAAAGTTTATTTTAATGACAACAACTTATAAATTCAGTTAGTACAACGATAATTACATTACATTTCTAAATATTTTGGGTGTTGCAACTAAAATTCAGTTAAATTAACCGAACTTTGTTGTGAAAACTAATAACGACTGAAATTCGTAATAACCGAATTTTTTTTTCTTTTTTTTTTTCTTAAAAAGAGAGGCAACACTCAGGAAATACTTCCTATATTTAGTGTGTTGCTTTCTTTGGAAAGGGATAGTATAGAGATGAAAGGTGGGGAAAGATGAAGGGCTTCAGACATGGCAACACTGTAATTGCGCGAGATGATAAGACTTAGAACAGTTGTTACTAGCCACCTGATGGAGAGTTGGCGAACTTTATTGAAGCTTTTTGGTTCATAGCCCTGATTCATTATTTTACTTCGGTGGGGTTAATTGCTATGGGAACACCGAAGGTGGACATTGCGATACGTATGAGAGATAGAAAAAACTCATACATATTATTTTGATGTTGCCGGCACCGGGGATCGAACCCGGGACCTTCTGTGTAAAAGTCCAACGCGCTAACCATTACACCACAAACCAAATTTCAGTTGCCAAATAGCTAAATAATTAAAAAAAAAAATATTTAAGAGCATCCTCACTTCCCTACTAGCGATTGAAGTTACCGGTTGTAGTGCAGTTTGATCAAAAAAAAGTTTCGAATTTTTTTCGAAATATGGCTCAAAAGCTTCGTCATTTTTTGCTTATTATTGAGAAAATATTTTGAAATCTTTGGGGACTTTTTAGTTTTTAACAAGTACAATTTCTATACTTTATACTTTTTATTTGATGAACGGAATACCAAAAGATAAAATATGTCCAGCAAAAAAAAAAAAAAAAATTTAAGTGATTTTTAAAGAATCAATTTTTCATTGATTTTAAATTCATTCCTAATTTACCGCTTCTAAAGAAGTTCGTTATCACAACTTTCAGCGATGTAATTTTTAACAAAAACTTTATCTTTCCAAATCTACTCTATCCAACTCAATTCAATCTCATGCTTAGGGTGTAAAAGGGAGGGGGAAAATATATATAAAATTTATTTTTGTGTAGAACCATGTCTGAAATATGAGAAATTAAAATTTTTGGGACCCAACGTTAAAATAATAAAAGAAAGTTTTGATATCCAGAGACAATCTCTGCTTTGAAGATTTAGGTGAAAAAATGGTTTCGGAAAAGTTAAATATGAATGTAGATTCCAGCGCAATCGGGATGCTCTCCTAGGAAAGTTCTCTTGTGAACATCAAAAAAATGTAACTTTAATTAAACCATAATCATTGCTTAAGATGCAATGAATAAGAATTATAAAAGAGAAATTACACCCTATGACAAGCTCAATAAAATTCATTGTTTTCGATCCAAATTTTCATAACATCGAAAACCAAATGTATTGCTTCTACATATATCTATTCATCTATTCTTTTGATGTTTTTTTTTTTTTTTTTGCTGGGATGGTCTCCGCAAGTATGAAATCAAATCGATCAATATTATAAGTGCTATATGGGAGTAAGAAGACTAACGTGCAAAACAATTTAAATATGGATATTATGTCATAAATTTAAAAGATTTTACAATTTATCAATCCTGGTCAAAAAGTTTCAAATCTAATCGAATTCAATTGTTAAATATGACCCTGCATTAATAGAGAAATACAAAAAACTAGCAGATTAAAAAATTATTTTTTTAACTTTGTTTTTCAAAATCGTTTGGTTCAACCAATTGAGACAGAAGAAATTAAGTAACGTTGATATAAAATAGGTTGATTTCTCGAGAAAAGAAAATAAAATCTATTGTTTTTTTAACCATTATTATTGCTTAAGATTTTTTTTTTTTTTTTTTTGAATTTAGGCAAGTTTCAAATTAATATTAAGCAGCTACAATTCGGCGACGATTGTTCCTATTCCTATTCCTGTTCCTGTTCCTGTTCTTTTTATTGCGATTTCTGTTGACACGTCTTCTGACCACACGACGTTTTTGTGGACGATTTCTATTATTCACAACAACACGTTGACCATTTTTGAAATATCGACGATATTTGGGTGGTATACGTACACTGACAACTTTTCCATTTTTGTCACCACGACGTCTTAAATTAACACGAGCTGGACCACGGATGGCTTTGCCATCAGAAGTTCCCTTAATTTCTTGTTCGGTAACAACATATTCTTCAGCACCATTAGCTAAGGCAGCGGCTAAAGTTTGTTCATCGACCACCGCAGATTCATCACTATCTATGGAGCCATTTTCATTATTTTCGTTATCGTTTTCGTTGTCGTTATTTGCATAACTACCACGAGGGGCAAGTAGTTGCTGGGGTCTAACAACGCGGTTACCAGCACCAGCACCAGTACCAGTACCAGCACCAGCACCAGCACCAGTACCAGCACCAGTACCAGTACCAGTACCAGCACCAGTACCAGTACCAGTACCAGCGGGTGAAGTAGTAATAGTACCAGCTCCAGTAGGAACGTTAGCAGTAGTGGTTGTGGTAGGTGATGTTGTTGTAGGTGAGGTTGTTCCTGCATTATTTCCATTTATTATAATAGGTATGATTGGCTGATTTTGATTATTTCCAAATATATTTCTGAACAATAAGAATTTTTTGGCAAATAAACGACCACTGGAAGCATCACCTTTTTTTGCGCCATCATTAGATGCAGCAGCAGCGGTATCTTTTGGTTTATTGTCAACATTTTCCTCATCTAATTCCGCATCATCAATAATTTGAACGGCACGATATCTGGAAGCTAAAATAAAAATTTAAAGATTTTCGTTAATTAACTTTACTAAACGGTTTTACTTAACAAAACGATGTTTTTTTCTTCAAAACTTACCCTTTACTGGTTCCGGTTCAGATTCACCTAAGGCCATCACAGCAAATGTTGCTACTAGGATAAATGTTAATGTAAAGAATTTCATAATTGAAACTACTTTCTTTTTGTTTAATTTTAATTCTCAATTACAAAGAAAAACAAAAAAAAAAAGAACTTTTCAATATTTTGCCTAGTTATTGTTGCTGTGATTGCAAATTAATGTTTGATAATAATCGATCTACAATCACTGGCTTTTATACTTTTCTAATATTGTTCCAAATCAAATAATTTCCACAATCATAAAAAATTAAAAAACAAGTCAATATCATTTTAAATTCATCTACACCTTGCTTAGTTTAAGGTTTATGCAAAATCGAAAAAAAAAAAAAATGTTCAAGTACTTCACAACGGTAAATACGAAAGTACAAAAATAACGGGTAAAACGTTAAAAAGTGGTCAAGAACTTAAATAATATAAATTCAAAAACGCTTTAAGGCATTTTCATTCAAATAGTGTAAATAATTAGAAATTTCATCAGTCATCAGTCATCATTTAATCAAAATCATTAATAGCAAAGCAATAGAAATTTCTACTGTTCAGTAAGTCAAAATATAACATATGTTGCTTTCCAAGCAAACTGCCCCGCTACAGGAAAAAGTATAACGCAGCAATGCTTAACTAACAGTATTTGTTGCTCTTCTATAAGAGACTTAAAAAAATTGGGACACCTTTTTCAATTTTGCCAAAAAAAAAAAAAATATGGGTGAAGTAGGGGCGGTTAAATATTAACAAATTTCGCGATCATTTTTAGTATATTATTTATCAGACTTGGGCGACGTCAATTACATTTCAAAATCGTTCTCTTGTGAAATTTTTCTATATCATTAATAATTTATATCATTAATAAAATAATAATTTTTACGCTCACACTTGTGAGCTTAAACGCTTCCTTGGGAAATTTTCAATTTTGTCAATACCAGACATGGGACATAATTCCAATATCTGTGTATTTAATTACAGGCCAATTACTTTTTTATGTTCAATTACATGTAATTGGGTGTAATTGAGTAATTTCCCTGTAATTAAATACCCAGATGTTGTTACTAATCCCCATGTTTGGTATTAAAGATTTTAGAAATTTTCCAAGGAAGCGATTAAGCTCACAAGTGTGAGTGTAGGTCTGATATTATTAATGATATAGAAAAATGTCATAAGTGAACGATTTTGAAATGTAATTGACATCGTCCAAGTCTGTTATTTATAATTAACCAGCCAGAAATTCATGATGGTTCAAAAAACTAAGTACTATCAAAGCATACAATATACCAAATCCAAAACGTTCTGAGAACGTTTGAAAAAAAAAACATATTTAAATTACTTTAATAGCACTTTTTAAACAAAATTTACTGATGTTTATTGAAATAAAAATGATATCTGTGGAATTTTGATAAAATAGTGTAGTCAATAAAACTTTTAAATGTGGATACACTCAAAAAAGTTTTACAGTTTCTACATGACAGTTGTTTGTGTAGTAATCAGTAGTAGTTGTTTTTAACTGTAATTACAGTTGTTTTTGTATGAAATAATGCAATATTGTTTTCATCTAAATTTTTCACATTATATATTCCTATTTCCTTTGATGAGATTGGGTAGTCAAAAAAAATTTTTAGTTTCCTTTTATATATATATCACCACATTTGTATTTAGAATATCTTGTACTAAAAATTTCTTTTACTACCATAATATTTCCATTGTGTAGTAAACATACATTGTTAGGATGAAGAGATGTAATTCGAAATCCATAAATATTTACAAAAGAAAAAACAACTCTTGATTCAGAAGTGTGTAAAGGTTCCCCAAGAGAGTATTTGTTGCTCTTATTGAGGGGATATACTAATGGAATATTATTTGGGGAAATGGTATTAAAAATATGCAATTTTCTTTATATTTGGGAAATGGGGTTGGTCGGCGATTTTACAATGGATTTTATAAAACCTAGGCTATTTTCAAAATCAAATGCTGAAAACTGTGATATAGGTGTCCCCATATTATTTACATCATCTGATATATGTATAGGATTATGGATATTCATTGTCACCGAGCTTGGACCATAAAAATGTGTCATAAGTTCCACAAATTTTCTTAAAATCGTTTTAAACATAATGTGTTCTTAGTGTTGCCAATTTATTCGACGACATTATACGGCACGATGTATATAAAATAAGAAAATGTTTGTATTGTTCCACATCCAATACATGCTGTAAAACAATACCACCGCCATACAGTAAAAAAAAAACGGAATTGTGTTGCCTTCCAGTTTGTCAGATCCGCTAAATCAAATGATTTTCTCTGAAATTCCTTTGGTACATCCTTTGATATGTTCATTAAATGTTTCTGAAGAAGTGAAACTTTTTCCTCTGATATATACGAACTAATAAAATATAAAAAAATAATTAATGTGTTTTTAGCACTGGGAAATTACTTTCTTTTCGGTATTTGGAGTACTGGAAAATTATTCCACATTTTGTATTTAAAATTCTATGAAAACAGTCAATTTTTGCATTAAATGCACTTTAAAATCATTATACTTTTAGGTTTTCAAATGTTTTGGAAGCGTTTTAAAAACAAAAGACGTAGCGCTTTACAAGTACTTTATGTTTGGTTTTTGTAACGTTTTAAGAATACTCTAAAACACCAACATGAGACCGTAAATCTGGGTTATCATTTGAGTGCCCTGAGAACACTATAATCATTAAAAACATGTTGCTTTGGTAACGTTTCAACTACCATACGTATTGCTTTCAGAATACTTCTATGTTTGTTAATTTCTGGCTGGGTATTTAACTGAATTTGGCAAATTCACGAAATTTTACTATATTAATATATTGTTTAATAGAGAATTAAAAAAAAAACAAAATAAAATAAAATCACATTAAAAAAAAATACAAGTTTAAAAATAAAAATTATATTTTTTTCGACCTTTAATTGCGCAATGAAAATGAAAATTATTCAAGTTCGGGGCCGTACTCTATATTTCTTTATTAGGATATTGTCCTAACTAATTATCTATAGAGTTTTTTTGTTTTCAAACGAATTATTTGACCCTTTCAGGAATGTGTTGATAGATCTATTTCGGGAATTTTCTAGGTTCCCATCATCAAAACACGTTTTGAAAGCGGTAACAATTCCATGCCAAACATTCATATAAACTAGTTAACTCACTAAATGAGAACTAATATATGAGCTCGAAGTTAAAGATTATCATCATTGATCAAAAAATAAATTGAAAACTTGTTTGTTAGAATAACTCGTAGTTTCGAATTTATAGAGTTATGCAAAACTCAATTTATCTCAAAATCGGCCAAAAGTTTTTTCATTTTTTTTTTTAGTTATAAACAATGTTTAGAAGTTTTTTTTTATCGATCTGGATAGTTTCATTGTGTAACTCGTATTAATTTTGGAGAAAATGTTAGTTGAATATTGTCCTTCGTATCTATTTCAATATTTACGTATATAATTTTATTATATCGGTAAAAAGGGCGTAACTACCAGAGTTTCTAAAACCAGTTTTATTGATGATTATGACTCATTTGGCTAAAATTCATGCCAACACAGTTTTATAAATAAAGTTCGAATCTTATATGTTTTTGTGTTAGCTCATTTTTTCGGTTGCCTTACAAAATATTGAAGTAGGATTGAGTGATTATAAAGCACTGTATCGAACTATATTTCTCGGCAAAATTTTTTGGTTCTATGATTTAAACTATCGGTTTTATTAACGCTGCTTTTAAAACGTTTCTTGCTTCTCCTGTAAAAAAATTAAATATGTTAGTTACGTACTTTTGTATTTTAGGTGACGATATGTATTATTTATTGCTCACATGCCCACGTACAGTGGGGTATTTAAAAAAATAATGGTAATAAATATATAACTTTTAAACTACCGATCCGATCGGTACGAATCAAATATACAATACAATATACCTATAACACTGCGCAACGCAAAAATAAAACAAGAGTATCGACCGCTGATCCTAAATATCGTATTTCGGCCGCACTGATTTTAATGTCGTTACACAGAAAAAAATATGGGCCAAAAATATCTAATTAATCGATTGTTTGAATATCAATGGCAATTTAAACAATTTTTTTAATTGATTCAATTAAAAAATTTATTGAATTTTCTAATATATCCATACAGTGTTGACAACATGTAAACAAAATTTTTAAAAACTTGGCAAACTATTTTTTTTATTTTATTTAGGTTTTATTATATCAATATATTATTTAATTTGTAAATAAAAAGAAAAAAAATCGCAAATGATTAACTTTTAATAAGTTGAATAGTTTACCGATTTCAAATACACGCAAAATCGTAGTTATTTCACTAGAGTTTGCAACATTTTTTTTGTTGAGATATTCGTGTACGCACGAAAACTTAATTTAGTTTCGTGTTTTATCTGTGGTAATAAAAGTGCACATGCGGATTTAAATAAACCTTATCGAAAAAGGACAATTAAACTATTATTTTTGTAAATAATTAAATTTTCAATAAGTATAAGTGTCATTAAACTATCATTTTAAAGTTGTGTGTGATATTTTTAAGAAAGCAATTCAATTACAAGAAAATGTTCAAGACAAGACAAGCAAAACAAAAATTTTGTCTTTACTTTTATTTGTTTTCTTATAATACATTTTTATATTAAAAAGCTTTAATTTTATTATAAATTAAATGTCAATTTAATTTACAAACCTACATTTCTTTTTTTATTTAATGGGGGGCATATAACAAAAATAAAAAACTACGAGTTTTCAATTAAAACTACCATTGTTTTCTACTCAAGTTTCAATTAAAGTTTTAATCAATTTAACTAAACTTTTTAATTGAGGTTCTAAAGAAAAACAATAACTCTTTTAATTGATATTATTATTATTTTAATTGAAAGAGTTTTAATAAACTGTCTGCAAATTTTTTTAGTTAATACTATCATTTCAGTCGTAGGTGCAACATCAATTAAAATATTAATTGATTCAATAAAAGTTTTAATTGAATCCCGTTTTTAGTTTTTTCTGTGTACCAGTTTTTTCACTTATGTGCCAGATTTTTGCAAAATTTTGTTAAATTTTTGCAAAATAATGCAAACTTTTAATGTTAAAACTGGGTACGCCATTAAAATCAGCGTGCCCGAAATATTTGGGATCAATCGGTCGGTTCCCCTATGGGGAGTGAGGAGTCAATTGACCTAAAAGTGACTGGTTAAAGATGGACTTATTACAGGACTGGTATAATTTAATACTGAAGTGAGTTAAGCAGTGTCAATTGTCCTAAAATTACCAATACTGTGACTGGTAAAGTCACAGTATTGGTAAACAGAATGCTTATTAACAAGAAAATGCCAGTTGGCTAGAATTTTACCCATTGGAAGCTGTTTTCGTTTATTTTTTAAACTAAAAATTATTAATTTTGTTCTTTTTTTTTTGATATTTATGTTTTTTTTTATGTTTATTAAAAAATTATCGGCATGCGAAAATTGACCGAAAAAAACCTGGACTGCTGGAAAAGGACTTATTACAGGACTAATATATTTACAATTGATGTGAATTATGTAGTGTAAATTGATATAAAAACTAGTTTCGTGACTGGTAGAAGTAGGACATATCACATATCAAGTGGTATACATATTGACTAGAAAAAGCCAATGAGTTAGAAATTTATTGTTTCATTTTCTACAATTTTTAACATTAAAAATTATTAAATTGTGCGACATGTCCCTTTCAGGATAGTCATGTGGTTAGTCCGTCTTGGTTAGTCCTCCAACATGCCTCTTTTGCAACAGTCTTGTGGTATGCCCATATTTGGTTAGTACTGTGGCACTCCACCATGTGGTTTAAAGCAGGACATGTGACCCCCTCCTATGATAAGCCCATGTTAAAGTTGCATGTTGTTTACATAGGGTAGGGTTTAGCAGAGGACCGGTCTCTGGCACGAAGGGACCAATCCTGTGGCACATGCACGACCGGTCCCATTCCCCATAGGGATTTAACGGACACAATGGATATGCCAAACTGCCGCAGTTTCGTTGCCTCCAAGGACTCATCAATGGCTAATTTATGTGTCAATTGAACAAAATATTTTATATTGTTAAATTGCTCTATATTAAAACTGTTTACTTTGCGTCGTAGTGAGTTTCAAACCCACAATCTTGTTTTCGATTTTAAGGGTAAATTTTACAACGCTCTGAATAATTCAAGACCTTTTTGACTAAACTTTTTTTGAAAACATTTAAAGTATTAAAAGTATATTTGGCTGAGATAGATATTCTTCTACTAGTACACCCACCGATGTGGATTAAATGTGAAAATGTGATAATAAAAAAATAGTGGATAAAAATCACAAAAAACGATCGATTTAATCACTTTCATCGAAATTGGTGGCTGAAAAATACTTTTAGCCTTTAAAGTTATTATTGCCCGTAAGCGCGGATCTAGCTTTTCCGTTTGAGGGGAAAATTTTTTATGAATTTTTTTTTTACTTCTACTTATTTTTTTTTTTTGTTGTATATCTAAAGAATACTTGGACTTCAGACGGTACTCTGCATAATCGGCATTTAGCCTTAGTCCAAATTGTCATCATTTATACAACCGATGATATAAGTAGTTGAAATATATTTTTGTTTACGTTATATATAATTATTTCTATATAATTTTAGATATTAATAAAATTCGTGTGGTCAATGTATGCACATTTTTATTTTTTTTTTACACATTTTTATTTTTAAAATTTTTTTTTGAGATTTTCACCAAATAAAGTAACTAAAGTATTATTTATCTAAAATTTTTTTTATTTTTTTTCAGGCTACTAATATTCAGGGAAGGGGGCTAAAGCCCCCCTATGTTGCTACTTTGAGGTGATACGGAAGGGACAGAATGGATTGCAGGATGTCTAGGGCGTTATGGCCCGCATTGGATGCAGGGGCAACCAAGGTTCTTTTGGGACTGGACAGGGATGGTCTCAGGACCCTTACGGGGTTCCTGGCCGGTCAGTGTTCTGTCAGGGCTTTCACAAGCAGATGGGAAAGGGACATACCGGCCTTTTGAAGGTTGTGCGAGGACGTTGAGGAACCGGAGACAGTTGAGCATATAATGTGCCACTGTCCGAGGTTGCAGGGTCTCAGACAGAATCGGCTAGGAGATAGACTTCACGACGAACTTGGGTATGTTGCTGGTTGCAATCCAGCAGATTTGCTGATATTTGTCAGGGAAATAGGACGGCTGTTTCTAGTAAGGGGACGATAGGAGCTTGTTCTTAGGAGTATCTATCCGTTTTTTTCTGGATCTTTCTTTCTATCTATCTGTCAATCTATCTATCTGTCAATCTATCTATCTGTCTATTCCTATTTCTTACCTTTTCACTGAAGGGATTCACAATAGACCGTATTGGTTTCCGAGTGAAGATGTGCCCTTGGGCACATAACCCTTCTTAACCTAACCTAATATTCAGTAAAAGTTTTATTCATTTTTAGCAAGGATTTTTAATTTTTAATCAACTAAATGTTAGGAAAACTTTTGCTGAATTTACAAAAGATTTTGCTGGCATCATCAATTTTTTTGCAAGCACCCACTTGACTAAAATTTTGCTGACCCAGCTACTTTTTTGCGGTTTTTTTTTTAGTATAGTTATTAGTTAAACTATTGTAATAACTCATTTGCAATGCCTAACCACATTTGAATGCTTCAATTTAATAAGTTTTGAGTGCCACAAAATTGTACTTTCCGAAAAATTCGCATGCAAAATTTGTTTTCAATATTTCTTTACAGGATGATGAACTTATTTAGGGCTAAAATGTCGTATTATGCAAAAAAAAAACAAACACATTTTCAAAAAGTTGTCGCGTATATTCGAGCGAGGTATTCCATTGTTAATTTCTAAAATACAATTGAAATGGTGTAGTATTCATATCTATTTGTAGTGACACACTATTTCGGGACAACCTAATGCTGATATGTAAATAATCCACAAGTAATGTATGTATGAATGACGATTATGTACTTAGATTTGGTTTGGTTTTTTTTTAATGTGCGCTCAAATAAATAAGCGTTCAGTTATTTTTAAAAATAAATAGTTTGGTAATGAAATTGAACTTGAGAAGAAAGTGATCTTTCAAAGAAGGTTTCCTAGTGGGGTCGATTTGGATAGCATTTTAATATATTCGAGATGATCAAAAAGTAAAATATCCGTTTTCTAGTTTTTTATAAGTAAGATTGGACAAATTCAAGAAATTTGGATCTTTGATGTTAAGAGTTTCTAATCGTCATATAATGACAATCGTTATTGATTATGATAACTAATTAATAAAGAATTGTTTCTTTTAGCGTTAATTTTAAGGATTAACCAGAATAAGAACAAATTTTAATTGAACAATTTAACGGAAACAAGTGATATACCAGACTGCAGCAGTTTTGTTCAATCAAAGGACTTGTCAGTAGTCGTTTATTTGTCAAGTGATCAAAGTATTTTATGTTTTCAAATTGCATTCAAATCCGATCATGGTCTAAATATAGAAACTGAAAAACAGAAAAGAAATCCTACAAAAAATTTTCGTTTTCGTATCAACTTCTGATAAACGAAAAAAAAAAATCGAAATACTTTTTTCTTTACAGCATTTGCATATTATTTCAAAGATCAAAATGGATATTTTGGTGTTTTTGTAGCCCAATTCATGGAATTTCTAATCGAGTATGCACACGTGTGAAAAATAACTTTTTTCTAGGCCATATGGGGTCGTTTTTTTTAAATCCTCGTTAAATCGGTCCAATAAGTTGGCATAATATTCGCCGTTTATTGTTTTTCCCTTTTGAAGGTAATCGATGTGGATTATCCCGCGTGTATACCAAAAAACTCTTGCCATCACCTTATTGGCCGACAAACTTACCTTGGCCTTCTTCGGAGGAGGTTCACCCGGAGAAACCCATTGTTTAAATTGCTGCTTGGTCTCCGTAGTGCTGTAATGGATCCATGTTTCATCCACAGTTACAAAACGCCACAAAAAACTCATTCGAATTGCGGTTAAACAACTCCAAACAATCCTTTGAAGCTGTCAGCCGATTACGTTTATGGTCAATTCAGAGCAAACGCGGCACCCATCTTGCAGACAGCTTTCTTAAACCCAACTGATCATTTAAAATCGAAACCACACTGCCCTATGGCACCTACAAACTCACGCATTTTTGTTCTTCGATCGGCCAGCACCATATTGTGGATTTTTTCGACATTTTCGGGTGTATTGACCTCAATTGGCCGTCCAGAACGTTCAGCGTCATTTGTACTTGTGCGACCACAACGAAAGTCAGTAAACCACTTCTTTACCATTGAAATCGATAGTGCATATTCCCCATAGTATTTATCAAGCTTTTCCTTGGTTTGATTGACGGTTTTTTTTCCGCAAAAAATAATGTTCAATGAGCACTCGAAATTCACCTTTTTCCATTTTTTAAAAAAATCCACGAGATTGTATGTTTAGCACAGCTTTTAAACGCAAAGTAAATGACGGAACTTGCTCAAAATTTGACAATAGTCTTTTAACAGGTGGTACTTGATGGGAGAAGTGTTGCATTTAATATAACTACGAGGGAAGTTCGAAAAGTCACGGACTTATTGATCCGCCCTCGTATTTCAAAAAGTATTGGCGATTCCACTCGGACTTGTAACTCGTATTAGTTTTGCGGTAAATAATCGTTGAATATTGTCCTTTGTATACGTTCCAATATTTCTGTGTAATTTTATTATATGTAGTGGAAAGTGGTGTACCTTTAAATAGTGCTGGTAAAGGAATGAGTAGTTGGCATCGAGTATTTGTCTTTTTTATGGGTACTCGATACTTCAAAGAAACTACTTAATATTTTCAGAGTTGTATTTTGGACAGAAAACAATGCAAAAATGTGACGTCGTTCAGATAATTAGCATTAAAATACAACTCTGCTAGAAGAAAAATCAGAGGTGACAAGTTTAAAGAAAAAAGTTAAAAAACTTTTTTAAAAAAGCTTAAAAATATTTTTTTTTAAATTTGAATTTTCCATAAAAGTTAAAGTTTTCATAAAATTTTTATAAAAGATTAAAGGGAATTTTAAATTTCAAAGCCGTTAAAAGTGTCGAGTAGTATCGAGTATCCAAATTAAGTATATCGAGTAGTATCGAGTATTGAAAAGTAACCGAAATCAAAGAGTATATACAAATAGAGAAACCACAGTTCTGACGCTTCTCAGCAACAAAATATCAAACTCGGGCAAGATAATGAAAACATTTTTAATTGCAACATGTTGATAAAATATTTGTTGCTTAAAACACCAACTTTTATTTTGCTTATATATTGTTATATTCTATTAAAATTTAATGCATTTTCATTTTATCTTTCTTATTTATCGTTAAAATTTTAAATAAATAAACATTTTTATTAATATTATTATTCAAAAACATGATACAAATTAATTTAAACATGTTTTAGTTTTAAATTTTAAAAAATTAAAATCAAAAGTTTATTTTTCGATCTTTTATTATAAATTATGATGTGAGCAAGATTATTCAAGTTCAAGATCATTTGTTTTTTGTTAATACATTTTTGAGTAAAAAATAAACATTGCAACGGTTTTTTTGTTTAACAAAAAACAAATGATCTTCAACTTGAATAATCTTGCTCACATCACAATTAATTTAAACTTTTAAATTTCTGCAACATGTTTCCATTTGCTAGGTGCGAGTTTACAAACAAATAAAAAAAGGGAGGATTGAGAGAGTCTGAGGTGGATAGAAACCTACTTGCCGTCATGTTTACCATAGATCGAGATCCATAAGTTAAATATATGCAGAGAAAAATGTGATGGTGTACCTCGAAACGCCCATAGTAAATAATCAAAAACATTTTCTAGTCAATTAAAATTCTATAAATTAACTAACTTGACTTTGGAGACAAATGCGGAAGACAGCCACGCTTAAACGCTTAATCTACATATGGATTATATTTAAAAAACTCTTTTAAGATTCCATCATCATACGTTACCATACGTACTTTCAAAACAAGTTCTGTCAAAAAGTATTTTTTGGACCAAACAATGAATCAGATTGGAACTGAATATAATATAAAGACTCTAAAAAGCGAGACGATCTTTTATAAGTTCTGAGATTACAGCTCAGTCAAAGCAAGATAACCATTATTATCAAAGTTCGCTGTGATATTTTGGGATTAAAAGGTAATATTTTCTGAACTCCAGCTAACAAAACATGCACACTCTGTAATACTGGAAAAAATTAGACTATATATCACTTTATGGCAAAATGTCCCGTGTTAAAAGAATTCAGGGTCAGATATTTACGTAAACCCAATCTCAACCATGCCGAAGCAGTATTTATTATAAATGGAGAATTAGTAGATGCCTGGAATACATCTATGAAGCCATGAACTACAGAAGATATTTAATGTTTAAAATTTACCATTTTCACCCCCTTAAAACGGCGCCTGATCCCAAAAACACTGTTCCGAAAAAAACAATTTTTGTACAGATATTTTGTTACTTCAATTTTATTTAAATGTTGGTTTACTGTAATAATTGATAATATTTACCAAATAATTTTATATTTGTGAAGGGTGTAAAAGACTCGAACCGACCCATTATTGCACTCTTATTTTTGTCTATTTATTCTCAGCTATAGTACACCGAAAGAATTATCCTTCATGACATTAATGAAACAATATCATAGAATTTGTTTCGTAGATTCAATGAAGAATTTCATTATATCCAAGATATTTTATAAATATTAAGAAATTTTTCATAAAATTTAATAGTTTCATAAAAAAAATTCATTCGATTTCATAACTTATCTCTTCATAAGTTTAATGAAAATTTTCTTTAGAGCTATGAAATTATTTCAAAGTCTTATTTTTTTTATTTTTTAAATAAAATTTCATAATTTCATTAATTTTTATACATTGCAAACGTTAGTTTCAAGATTAATTCTCAAGTGTGCTACATATTTTATTATTTCAATGTAGTTTTGCATTAATTTTGAACTTCTATGAAATTGTTTAAAAAAACATATGAAGCGGTGCATTTCGCTTAGTTCCAATGCATTTTTCAAGACGTTCATGTAGAGTTTTATTAATTCAAGGAACTTCTTAATATTAAAATTGTTTTATAAATTATATAAACGTTTCATTTCTATAATGATGAATTAGTTTTATGAAGATTTTCATTAATTCTACGAACATTTCATAAACATTGTTTTCAATGAAATGAAGATTCTATGAAAATTTTTAAATGTACGAGTTCCAGTGACAATTTTCATTAAAATTATGAAGAAATGCATGACTAAAGTGAAGGTAATTCTCTCAGTGTATAGTTACATTGAATAAAGACTGATAATCGTGGTCTAAAAACAAAATATTTTCAGAATAAAAATTAATGTTTCAAGGTACACTTTAACTGTTTCGCGGTACACCCAAAAAGTGTACCTTGAAGCATGTAAAAATTAGAGATTATTTTGCAATTCTAAAACTTTAGATCATTAAATGCAGAAGACTTAAGTAGGCTTATGGACAAATATATCTCACTTTAAACTGGACCTTTACATGACTGTTTTTGCAGAGATATTGCTGTTAGTATAGTAATCGTTTCATTATACACCACGTTCTCCTATTATTATATCCGCCACGTATACATATATGGGCTAGTCTCAAAAATATTTAAAATTGGGGAACAATTTTTTTTTAAAAACTTTTTAAACTTTATGGCACAATAAAGGATTTTACACGATAGTCAACCACTATTTAGAAACTTCAAATTCGTTTCCATATTCAAAATATTGAATTGTTTTTTTTTTAAATATATTTATTGTTGTACTTTTTGGAATGACTGGAATGTGGTATATTTCCTACACCAACATTTAATTTTTCTGTACAAAAATGTGAAAATATCACTGATCTCCAAAGGATTTTTCATCTTCTCCTACATTTATTGACAATTACGTGTTTTCTATTTGTAATAGTAAAATTTTAGGTATGATTTCAAACCTAAATTTCCGCAAAAAAATTGCTGGAAGTTAGTGAAATATTTTAAAAAGACGTTTAACAACATTTTCAAATAACTTTTTTTTTTTAGTGTAACTTTAGAACCACTTGCTCGAATTTGCTTATTTTCTAAACTAAACTTTTCGCAAAGATTTCCATCAAGCCAAGTAAAAATGAGCAGTCCGGATTGTGTTTTTGCGCCGGTATCACCATTTCAATAGGCAGATAAATTAGCTTGAAATTTAATAAGGATCAATGATCCTTGAGGGCTAAATTTAACACGTTCTTAATTGGCGTGCCATCACATAATAAAAACATGGTAGACAAAACTTAAAACTAATTTTTGGTGTTTTTGTACCGGGAACTGACGCCACTCATGGAATAACCATTTTGAAAACATTGGTTCGTATATATGACAATTGTTCACAGTTGGTGGTATGTTTCGTTGATAAAATGTGCGACCGTCACAAAAGTTAAAAATCATGGGCGTGGATTTTGTTAAACAAGCCGTTTTTCGCATGGCATATTCACTCTTTAGTTTTAAATATGCTAGTTTTCTGCGTTAACAGAGGAACATAAAAAAAACTGAAATGCTAAAATTATAGCAACTTTTTTAAAATCGTGCAAAAATTTTTTAATTTGTTTTTATATAACAAAAAATCATATAGACAGATTTTAAATAGCTAGAAATAATAGTCGTAACTCATATAATTGCGAGACCAAACAATTTTTTTTTGAAAAGCCACTGTGTGCTGAAAAATTCACTCTTTTATCTAAAAACGGATTTCTACGGCACATCAACACTCTTGCGCGAAATTTTCAAAATTAACATTATTTTTACTTATTTGCCAATGGTTGGTTTAATACAAAACCTGGGGACCATTAATAAATTTTAAGAAATCACTATTTTATGGACCAAATGAAATTTAGTAAGCATTATAGCTGGAATAAACTTGTAAAAAAATGCATTTTCTCGTAAACCGCGATTTTACGTCAAAAATTCAGTTCAAAAATTTGACAAAGACTTTTTTCGAAAACACAAAATAATACAGTAACTTTCATTGAAACAATGTTATACATGTGGAAATTTATTTTGAATTCAGTAAAAAAAAATACTTTAGAGATTTTTTTTAAATTTGAACCGACATAACTTTTGCGCCCCTTGCAGAAAGCGATTCACGCAAAAGGATTTGAAGTCCCTAAATAGTGGTTTATTATCGTGTAAAATCCTATTAATGTGCCTTAAAAAAAATGTAAACCTCAATTTTAATTATTTTTGAGAATATACCATATAGACCATATAAGCTCATCACAGTTGTTTAATGCCCTACTATGTTCTAATTTAAATTAAAGATATTTATAAATTTATATTTCATAAAATTCGTTACGTTTATTTAAGAATTGTTCAAGTTTGCATCAATATTTATCCACGACGATTACGACGACGACGTTTATTTCTAGCATTTATTATACGAATCATCTTGTTGCGTCTTTGAAGGGCTCTACGGCGTATATTATAAGCACGACGCTTGGAAACAGACCTACGTTTGAGCATGCGTTTACGCCTCTGGTTAGCACGACGTGCTGCCATACGACGACGGCGGCGTTGGGCTGCAACGCGACGCTTTATATTGGCACGACGTATTTTGGCCGTCAAACGACGGCGTTGGTTTCTTTTCAAAATTTTGCGTTTAGATGTATGACGTCGGGTTTTTTGTAAGCGTCGACGGTTTCTATTCTGGTTGCGGATTCTATTTCTTTTGGAGACTTTGCGAATTCTCTTATTAGCATTACGTTTCGAATGTTGCAGACGTCTGCGGTATATTTGTGCCCTACGTCTTTGAGAATTTGCTCTACGTTGACGCGCAATGCTACGACGCCATTGAGATGGACTGGCACGTGCAGCACGACCAAGTTCAGCCATATTATTCAATTGTACATCTTCATCGGTGTTGTCGTCATCTTCGTCGTTTTTAGCCAATTCGTGTTTTAAATCATCATCATCATCTTCATAATCGTTATTGTCGTCATTATCATCATCGTTCTCATTATCATCATCGTCCTCATTATCATCAATTTTCTCTTCGTTTGAATTACTGACAGACTGTTTAAAACCATAGTTATTTGCAGCTCTAAATCTTACTGCTGCTGGAGGAGCTGTTGCTGGAGGAGCTGTTGCTGGAGGAGCTGTGGCTGGAGGAGATGTTGCTGGAGGAGATGTTGCTGGAGGAGATGTTGCTGGAGGAGATGTTGCTGGAGGAGATGTTGCTGGAGGAGATGTTGGCGTTGTTGGTGATGTTGGCGTTGTTGGTGTTGTTGGCGTTGTTGGTGTGGTTGGCGTTGTTGGAGTCGTCGGGGTAGTTGGCGTTGTTGGCGTTGTTGGTGTGGTTGGCGTTGTTGGTGTGGTTGGCGTTGTTGTTGTTGGTGTTGTTGGAGTTGTTGGTGTTGTTGGCGTTGTTGGCGTTGTTGGAGTTGTGGGTGTAGTTGGAATTGTAGTGGTCCCAGTAGGTGGAGCCAACGTTGTAGTAGTTGTGGTTGTGAACGCCATAAACTTGTGCGCAAAAGCTGAGGTTAAACGGGCTTCACTCTCATCATAATATTGATTATATGGACGATTGTTACGTCTAATCTTTCCATTTCTTTGGAATTCACGACCATCTGTAAAAAATGCATTAAACAAATTTTAATTAAGAAAATATTTAAATGTTAAAAACTTACATGCTGACTGTAATAGCAGCGTGGTTAGAACCAACAGCAGAAGGTTCAAACGCATTTTGTTCAATTAAGTATTAGAATAATAAACGGAATATATTTTATTTTACACTATTAGGAATTCTTCTCTGTTCTGTAGTCCAAGAGAGGAACACCAGCAGATGACTGACATTTTTTGGCAAATTTCCAAAACTTATATATGCGTCTTTCATTGGAATTTTAGTAAACTATAGTTTTGGAATTAAATTACGATCACTAAAACATATTTATGGCCTACATATATGCCAAATAGAACAAAGTCTTTCAAATTTGCGAATTTGTAGCAGAACAGAAATTATAATATTTGCATAAATTTTGCAAAATAATTTTTTTTTTTTTGTTCGCAAACACTAGGTTAAAAGAACATTGTCAACCTTATATGAACCTTATTGACCCCGTTAAGTGAGATTGTTTAGTTGTTTTTAACCAAACTAGATGATACTTATGATAATAATTTACATACATACTAATTAGGTTAGGATTTTTATATTAATATCAAATACAATGAATTAAAACAGAATTTAATATGTTTTATTTGGGTAAGAAGTATTCAGAAAATATGTGTGAAATTATTATAGATAAAATATAGTTTCATTACTTTGTTAATAACTGTTGCTACCAGAGAATTGAAATCGATTGCAATGGAAATGAGAGCAAAGTGTCCAGGAAGGCCATTAATTTCGGTCTTGAGAACCGCATAATCTTTTAACATTCTAAAAAAGTTGAAAGTTTTAAAACTACAAAAGGAAATTAAAATTTAAAATACGGTCGTATAACTATAATTTGTTTGTTTGTTAATTTAAATAACTGAAATTTGGTACATGAATAAAGGGTGTACTTTCTTATCTGTCACCTCAATTTGGGTGCAATAAATAAAGGGGTTGGCCAAGTTAGTATGGATAAAATATATGGACATAAAATGTATTGATGTTAATTGATGTTAATTGATGTTACATTTTTGTCTGATATTTGGGAATGCTATTTATAAATATTGCCTAATGCTTGATATCAAAAATGATCGAATTTGGTCGATGCATTTAGAAGTTATGTGGAAAAGTACGAACTATTTATTATTTGGACCTAGGTCGGTATAAACCAGTGATGTGTTTTGAGTTTTTTTGTTTTGGGCCAAATTGACAATTTAAAAGGGCCAAAATACCATTGATAGGGCCACAGGGATGATAAAGTTAGTACTATAGTACTTTTTTGGTACTATTTGATCCGCAAAAGTACCATGGTACTCCTTTGACTCTTTTAGTACTATTTACATATAAATAAAAATTAAAGATTGAGTTTGAATTTAAACGTCTTTTTCATACAATTGCAATTAATACTATAATTAATATGCAATTTTATTTAATTTTAATTGTGAAAGACGTGGTAGAGAAGAATGAGTGTATTTTCTAAAAATCATAATTTCAATTTTCCATTTTTCCATTTTTAGAAACTTCAGAGAAACATCAAGATGCAACATTTAATTCAATTACCCATTCATAAATTAACATTTATCAAATGTATTTACTTGGATCCAATCGTTGTAAATGGAATTGATTAAAGATGATTTTATGTGTTCGAAAAGTGAAAAATAAATATCTTTAAAAAGTACAATTGAAAAAAGGTCATTTCTAACATCTTAAAATTTGCATTGTGATTCTAAAATCGAATGAGTAATGAAATAGAATTCCTTGCAGCAAAAGGTTAATTTAAGAAATAGTCTGATAATTTTTATAAATTCTGTAACTAAAATCAACTAAATTTTGTTTGTATATACAAATAAATTTTAAAAACGTTAATTTATAATAAAAACTTGTATTTAGTACTATGAGGGTCGAAAAAGTGCTATTTTTTTTGCAGGTTGGTACTATTTGAAAATCCCATTTATCATCCCTTTAGGGCCATATTTTTTAAAAAATTCGACACTTCTTTTAAAAATTTGAACAAATACAAAAAGATTTAAAAATGTTATCGTCCTGCATTCAAAAATTTTAAAACCTGACCTCCTGGTAGGAAAATATATGATTTTGAATGCGATTTTTTTTAAAAAAATTAAACAACTCCACGTTTTTCATTCTCTAAGGAAGCAGCATATGCTCTCATCGAATAAAAAAAATTAGGCAAATTTCATAAAAGTCTGAACTAAACGGTTTAAAGTAGTTAGTTGAATTTTGAGCTGAAAGGGCTAAAATAGATAAGAAAGTGCCACAGGGCCATCAAGCAGTCAAAAGTGCCACAAATGGCCATATTGTGCCACGTTTTGCATCACTGGTATACACTGTTTGTGATAAACAGGGACATTAACTTCATGTTCTAAAAAAGAGTGTTTTAGGCGCCTATAATATGCATGAAAAATCAAAACATATTCACTAAAAATTAGAAATATATGCACTTAAATTTTTGTTTAAATAAATAACTTTCATGTTTTTTAAACAATTTTAGTTAAATTTTAAAGTTAATTTGTATTTTTTAATATAATCTCTGCACAATTTTGTGCAATTAACTCAAAATTCTATTTGTTCACGCAAAAAATAAAAAGTGTAAAATCGACTCAAAAAAAAAAAAACGCGTATAAATTACCAAGTTTATTGTCTACAGGATTGCCATTTTATTATAATGGATGCTAGATCTAGTAGTTTTATTTATGATTTAGCACTCAAAATTTACAAAAAAAGCTAGATGACTCATTCCATATAAAACCATAAAAATTATCTAATTTTCGACCTCTACCACCTTCAATTTA
The DNA here is from genome assembly GCA_021234595.1 of Delia radicum. Taxonomy (NCBI): domain Eukaryota; kingdom Metazoa; phylum Arthropoda; class Insecta; order Diptera; family Anthomyiidae; genus Delia; species Delia radicum. The sequence goes on along the minus strand of CM037852.1, from coordinate 208,643,129 downwards.
TACCAAATTTGGTATGGTGTCATATAAATATGTTATAGTATAAGTTTTGGGTTCTTAGCTAACAGTTGTGGAAATTTCGCGTTTTAAATTATAAAAAAATTTAAATTTAAGAAAAGTAGTCGTAGTCTTTCTTTTTATATCTTTTTTGATATCTTTTTAACGCTTAAATCTACGTGATTCCTAGATACCTCAATTTAAAGCCACTGTTGTCGTAATTTAATTTTTTCAAAATCCGCGGTTTAAACTGCTTTGTTTCAAAAAACTATTTCTTTAAATTTTCACCAAAAAAAAAAAAAAAATGTTAATTATAATTTATTCCACTATGCCGTTGCCAAATTAATTTGTGGACCTCTTACGCGAATCAAAGTTTTAAAGTCATTAATACCTCATTTTAAAGGTACTTAAATCGTGGTTTTCCTTCCTGGTTAACAAAAATAATTCTTGGTTCAAAACGCTATATTTCAAAAACTAGTTTTCTAAAATTTTTAAAAAAATATATTTAATTATAAATTATTCTCCTACGAGTATCCCATCACCAAATCATAGAGATTTGGTGATGGGATACTCGTGACATTCTTGCAAATTTTTAAAAAATTTTATTCATAACTCAGAAAACCGTGAGAGCTCCACATAGGTATTTGGGCACGGCATAGCGAAGTAATTTATATTTAACATATATATTTTTTAAAAATTAAAAAAAAAAAACAGTTTTTTGAAATACAGCTTCTTAAACTGCGGTTTTTGAAAGCAATGCATTTTGTCGTGGGGAAGTGAATAATTTTTTATCTAATAAAACCAAAATTTAAGTACCTTTAAAATGAGGTATAAAAGAGTCTCGTAACTTAAGCCGTTAAAGAGATATGGAATTTTACGACTACTTTTTTAAAAATTTCAGATATTTTTCATATTTTAAAACGCGATATTTCAATATCCGCTGGGATTAGCTGGCAAACATTTAGACGAGGTTGTAGTTATATGATGTACATCTACAATACATAGTTTGGTTGAAGTCAGAAGGGGTGGAGGAAATCGAGTGGTTGATTTTATATGTTTTCAGTTAGATGCTAGATAGCACTTTTTTAAAATGATATAATTTTTTTTTTTTAGTAATTTTTTGCCACGAATATATTTTTCACAATTTTTGCACAGATTTAAATTATAAATTTATTTATCGAACTACAAAAAACCTATGGTTTGTTAAACAATTTTGTGTAGTTTTCTGTTTGTTATATAAAACTTTGGGTTCACTAAAGTTGGAGTAGTGAACAAAAGTAACAGTCTATTTCGCTATTGTACAAATTAATTTTAATAATTTTTGTAAATACACTAAGAATACTATGTAGGTAACGACCACTGCAAATGAAGTTAAAAAACAAATGAAATTTAACTTAAAAAAATAACGACTTACACTTCAATAAATTAAACTTACATTGTCATTTGTTATTTACTGTACCAAAATTGTAATAAAAATTACTCCCATATGTAGTAAAAAAAAAGATTAGATTAGATTAGATTATATGGCACTATGCACCGCGACCAACTTAGGTATTTTGTGCTGCCTAAAGTTACCCTAAAGATTCAAGCTACCTATAAAGCCAATAATCCTATTAGGCAAAATCTTCATAATGTCCGAAGGGGAGACAAAGCGATCGCCAAGAAACTTGGCACGCCTTTCACAAAGCCTCGGACATTCGCAAAGAACATGCTCCGATGTCTCAGCTACCAGTTCGCAAAACCTACACTCATCCGTGTCCGAAAGACCCCTTTTGCGCAGGTGGTATCTGAAATTGCAGTGTCCAGTCAGGTAAGACACCAGGGTACTCAAGTCACCCCTCCCGAGGGACAAGAGTCTCCTCGATCCTGCACTGGAAAAAGAGATTAATCTCTTAGCCTGTCGTTCGCCAAGAGAGTTTTCCCAAAGAGAGAGAATTCTGATTCCCTCCACGACCCGAGCTTCTCCCTAACATACCCCAAAGGTATACCACAGAATGGTTCAGGGCCAATAAAGTGTCTTCGGGCCCCGCAGTTAGCAAGACAATCTGCCCTCTCGTTGCCCTCATGCCCCTCGTGACCAGGAACCCACCCTAAGGTAAGCGAGTTGCGCCCGCCAAGTCGGTTAAGAGCCAGAATGCATTCCATGACCAGACCAGATGACACCTCATAGGACATTAAAGCCCTTAATGCCGCCTGACTGTCAGAAAGAATGTAGATGCGAGACATTTATTTGTTTTATTTTTTCAATAAAAAACACTACTTTATAAAATTAATGTAAAATCATATTACAGTAATTTGATGTGGTTTGTTTTTTAAAATAAACTACATATACAATCAAAAAAGAAATTTCTTCTACAAATGACTGTTTTTTTCACTTCAGAATAAAGATACTGTATTACAAACTCCAACAACTACAACTATTTACAGCAGAAGTTCCATGAGTGTATATATGAAGTTTTTAATTTTACAGAAAATCATAGAAAACATAGATCTGAAATTCCATGGCATTAGCTGTCAGTGAACATAACTCATGCCTATACATTGATACAAGAAGAAGAATATTTTGAAATCTATGTAATCTATGCAACAAATTATGTTGATTTACAACAATTGTAAATATGTTATGAATTTAACCACATTATCTACATAGCAAAATATTTTTAATTTCTGTTAAAACTTTGAAAAATTTACTAATTTTAAGGACCTCAAATATATTTGTTGGTGTCCTTATTACATTTGGATTTACTAATGGGTTATATCTCCATATATGGGTTGTATCTCCATAACAGAAATCTTCTGCCTATTCAAGATTACTGATTTCTTCCAGAAATAATTTAATTAAGATTGTGTTATAGTCGGAGCAACCAGAAATATGCTTCCAAAAAGTCCATTTTATAACCTAAAAAAGGATAACGTGCTCTTAAAATTTTAAAAATAAGCATTTTCATTAAGAGCTCATATTTAAAAACTTATTTTTTAATGCAGTTGTAGTAAGTTTTGCGAAATTAATTTAAACCACTTACCAAAAGGGGAAAAAGATTAATTATGCCGAAACCGGTATAGTTTTAAAACAGCAAATTCAAATTTGCAAAATTGGCTTGAATGTCGAAAATCAGTGTCGCAAACTCTAGAAAATATAAAAAAAAATTTTGTTGATTTTTTGTATAATAAAAAATTCATTAACTAAAAACTAATGATCTGTTCCACGATCTCGAACGAAAACCTAGGCGAACGCAAGCTAGCCACTCGAATTCGAATCAATTTGGGTTTCTCTATTTCGAAAGCTATCGTTCGCCTATACTTACGTGTGTCAATTTTTGTGTTTACGTATTTACAAATAATAGTGGTGCCAGACCGGATATTTTAAACTTCTATTACAATTTCCTTAAAAAATACCAAAATACTACTAAATTGTTGGAAAATAAATACAACATTACTTATCAGTGATCAGCTGTATATGACAAATAAATAAATAAAACAAAAGAAAAGAAAAATTAATAAACCAAAAGAAGTAAATCGATAAAGTACCCAACGTTTTCAGCTGTTCCATTGTGGATTTCATTAAGCTGAAATTTAAAGTTCTTTAAAAACTACAAATATTCGTGTTATTTTGTACTTACCTTTTGTTATCCATTCTTTTTTTTTAATATTTATAATTTTTTATTATATCATTCATTCCAGCAAAGAACATTGAAAAATGAGGATTTTTTTTTTAGGTTCTCCGATTTTTTTATATTTTGTACATGAATACTCTATAGTCCCACTTGCACAAAGCCTTTTTTAGATCTCGAAATTTGCAAAAACTTGGATTTTATTCGCGTTTTTAAATTTCATAAATTTGACAAAAATGCTAAAAGTGCTTCACTTTGAAGTGCCGAAACTTTTTAATTGTGTATCGCATGTTATTAATTTAAACGATATTTGGAATATGCACTTGTCCAGGCACGTATCTAGGGGGGGGGGCTTCGGGGCTAGAGCCCCCCCGAAATGATTTGACAAATTTAAAAACTTAATACAATTCGTTAGAAAGTAACAATGTTATTGATAAATTTAGTATGAAAATATTTATTTTTGACTTGGATCAAATAGGAAATAGTTTTATATGATTCGAATCTTAAAATTTCGTTAGAAAACATCGCCTGCAAATGGGCGGCTATCATTGTTAGAGTTGATTTTCGACAAAAAGCAATATATAAAATCTTTTCATAAGAGATTTCGAAGTCTTTGACTTAAAATATAATCAAAAAATTATTTGAGACAAGCAAACTAAAAATTAAATATGTCTACACAGAAAAAACTAAAATTGAGTTTTAATTAAAATATTTGTTGATTCAGCAAAAGTTTAACTGAATTCGGTCGTGTTGATGCAATTGTAGTAACAACTAAAATAATTTGTATCTATTTAATTAATATTATTTTCAATTACATATAGTTTTATTCACATCTATTAAAAATTTAATTGAATATTGTTTACTATTGGGAAAAATTACAAAATTTTAAAAATCACCAAATTTAAAAAAAATCGCCAAAAATTTAAAAAAATCGCAAAGATTGAAAAAAAAATTGCCAAAATTTAAAAAAACAATCCTCAAAATTGCAGAAATTTAAAAAACTAACAAAATAAACGCCAAAATTCGAAAAAAATTTAAAAAAAAATCACCAAAATTAAAGAAACGCGAATTTTCAACTTTAAACGATTTTTTTAATTTTGGCGACTTTTTAAAATTTTTGCATTTGTTTCAATGTTGTTCAACGTTATAAAAACTGAAAATTTTTTTTATACCAAATTCATTTTCAATTAAACAGTTAATTGAAAGTAAGTTTGAAATCGAACAATAGTTTAATTGAAATTTTTTTGACAATGATTTTTTCTGTGTATTTTGACATAATCTTTTAAAATGGAGATACCACTAAGACTCAAAATTAAGTTTACTTGTGCCGTAAAAGTCGTTACTTTACTTACATTGCAATCTTTTTGGTAAATTTGGTTTGCTACGCACGCATCTGGTAACATAGTTTTCAGTATTTTTTTACGATATCTCATATATTTTTTAAATTTTTTGAAACAAATTTAAGCCTCAAACTTTGATCGATATGCATAATGTGTTAACGTGGTCCAATGTGACTCAAATTTTCTCAATTTCTTTTTAGACTAAATTTTTAAATCAAGCAGCTAAACCAGTCTTTGTGTTATAACGATGTAGTTTTTTTTAGACATTTTAAAGGGTTTTTATTTAAAAAACTGATTAAAGACAATTTGAAAAGCGTTTGAAATTGTCCAAAATATAAATCAAAGTGAATTGGAAATACATAATTTAGTTTAAACAAGACCTAGGCGATGTCAGGTATATTTTTAAATTTTTAAATTTTCCAATTTTATATTTTTTCTTTATTATTATTTCTTTCAGACTACAATGAAGCTTGCTTGTAAAATTTACGATTTTTTTAATACAAGACATGAAGTCGGATATATGAAAAAGGGGAAAAAATAGTGAATAATTTGTTAAAATAATTCAAATAATTGGCTGCCGGGGTCCACGACATAGTGTCAAAATGGTTTTCAAAATGTGTGTTTTCTCGAGCATTTTAACGCTGTTTTTAAATAAGTCTAAATTTCCTAAACTTTAAACATATTTTCATACAAAAATGTGTTAAATTTCACCACCAATTTTAAAAATAGATACGTTTTTCATATATTTTTGCTGCTTTATCACCTATCTGAATTTCATTAATTTCAAAGGGAACCCATCGGAAAAGCTTCCTTCTAAGTATCAAGCAAATTATATAGGATATTTGGTTTTAATTTGTTTTTTGGACGGTTATAAATCTTTAATTTCCCGAATTAAAACGTTTGCATAAAATAATACATTATTTAATATGCACTTATAAGGTTTTGTCTGCCAGTGCATTTAACCGGACATAATTATATAAATTCATATATAAAATAAATTTCGTAGAAAAAATATGATGTCATATATAGTAGCGTATAATTGTATATTGCATTTAGAATACGCTAAAACTAATCAAATTAATAATTACGTTGTATTTATATACCTAGACATTGCAAAATATATTATATATTTTGATATTATATCATATTTTAAAAAACACAATTTTATTTTAGATAAAATTGTATATTACCCCATGCAGAGTCACACTAGAAAATTTGTCAATTATATTTTGGATGTAAATATGTATTACATCAATACAATAGTACAATTAATTGCATCATTTTGTGTATAATTGCATACACAAAATTTACCCCAATTTTTGTCTTTTGAATTGATTTCTTTCTGGTTCTTAACCCTAAAAAAAGAATTTGTTTCATTTGTACCATTATGAGTTCGTAATTTAGTGTAAGATTTTTTTCAATCTAAAACTCTAAATTTAGTTTCAACGTTTTTTCCGTGTCTGTTATTCAATGGTGTAAGTTAATAAATTCCACAAAATCTTCATTTTCATTATATTATTTTTTATTTTTGAATATAATAAAATTTCCAAATGCTATGGAATTTGTTACAAATTATAAAGTTGTAAACCTTTTGCAAGTGGTTAAAGTCTAAAAGGATTAACAGATATTTCAGATTTTCATGACGTTTTAAAATCAAAAACCGGATACAGCTATAGCTTATTTTGTATATATCAGTATCAGTTTAGACATAAATTTATACCGCTATATAAAATCGTATTAAATTGTATCGCGTCATTATTCGCATGTTATTTAATTATAATGTCCATTTCTCGGATAAAACTGTATTAAGACTCATATTAAATTTCGTATGATTATATAAAGCATCATATTAATTTTAATTGGGTTATTAGTAGTTGAAACTGTTTTACTTTTTTACATTTATCAAGTTTTAGCTACCCTAGACGTATATTAGCACATAAAAATGTAAAGTAATGCAATTTTTTTTTTGCGGTTTTAAAAAAGTTTTCCGCATAATTTTTTTTTTATTTAATTAAACTAAAAATTAATATTTAGCTAAAAATTTAACGTAATTAGACGATAACGATGCATATCCAACTTAAAGTACACAAACGTTTTCAAATTTGAAGTGTTTCGCATATTGTGATCAAACAGATTAAAGCGTTGTTTCGCGATATAGACATCAAAATTCGCAAAATAATGAACACAATAAGTAAAAAATAAAAAAATGCATTTTAATTTAGCAACCAACAAAAAAAAAAAAAAAAGCTGTTACTCTAGTGTGCAAAAAAAAAAATATATAAATGGTGTCCCAAGAAAAGCGCAATTTTTAAATTTTAAATAAAACACAGATATTTAAAAAAAAATCGTAAAACTTTATTATATCGTAAAGTAGACATAATGAGGTTATGTATGGAACAATATATCGTGCAGATGGCCGCCGCGGCTTTGCTGGCATGCACGCGATCTTTTAATGAAATTTTCAATGACCGTTTTGCATGAATGCTGCGGTATTTCATTAATGCAGCGTCCAATTTCCTCTTTTAAGGCTTGAGTCGTCGATCTAGGCGGCCAATTCTGATCTCCAAAACGCGAAATAACACGACCGGGAAATGACTGATGCAGCAATTGAATTGTTTCTCTGGCTGTATGATATGTGGCGCCGTCTTGTTGGAACCACATGCCCTCCACATTCATTTCTTCAATTCTAGGCAAGAAAAAACTGGTTATCATTTCACGATACCGAACACCATTGACTGTTTGCGCTTGACCTGCCTCATTTTCATAAAAAAAAGGTCCAATGATTCCTCCAGCCCAAAAACCATACCACACAGTGACGCGTTGAGGATGCATTTGCTTCTCGTGAATCACTCGAGGATTTTCCTCACCCCAAATGCGACAATTCTGCCTATTGACGAAGCCATCAAGATGAATCGCAATTTGCGAACTGTAGCCGCAAAACTTTCACCATTTTGGTAAAACAATTTCACAATGAGAATGCGTTGTTCATTCGTGTAGCGCTCCATTTTTACTAACCTCGTACCTTCTACTAGCAAACAATAACAATTGTTCTAATGTGAAACAATGACACTTCGAATGTTGCCAGATTTAAAAATTGCGTTCTTCTTGGGACACCCTTTATAATCAAAATAAAAAATCGAAAAGCCCCACCCCCCCCAAACAAATTCCTAGCTACGTGCCTGCACTTGTCTACTTTTTAACTGGAGGTTTTTAAACAAAATTATTGCTAAAAAAGTGCATACGAAATGCAAATGCAGTTTTCTAATGTTTTTTTTCAAAACTTTCTCCCCCTACGATTTTCAAAAAAAAATGAAGTATACTAAAATATTTTTTAAAAAAATCATTAAAAATAAAAGACATGTTTGTTCCATAAAAATCAGTATTTGTATAATTAGCTAATATTCCATATTGTAGTAAACTGTATTTTTTTTTTGAAAATCGTAGGGGGATAAAGTTTTGAAAATGCATTAGAAAACTGCATTTGGATTAAGAATGCCTTTTTTTTAGCAATAATTTTTTTAAAAAATCCAGTTATAAAGTAGACAAGAGCATCTTCAAAATTCCGTTTAAATTAATAACATGCGATATACACTTAAAAAGTTATGCCACTTCAAAGTGAAGTGCTTTTAGCATTTTTTTGATATTTATGAGAACTAAAAACGTGCATAAAATCACGAATTTTTACAAATTTGGAGATATGAAAAAGGAAATGTCCAAATATTCATGTACAAAAGATAAACAAAATCAGAGGACCCGTGTTCAGATTTTTAACGTTTTCTAATGCAATGAATGATATATTTTTTTGAAAATATTTTGTCATTCGAAATCTAAAAAGCAAGTGACTGGTCTTGACATTTACGTTCGCACTGTTGACTACTCGTTCGAAATAGAGAAGCCAAATTTTGTATGAAAACTTTTACGTTTTCATTCGACTTGTACTTCAAGTTAGAGAAACCCAAATCAATTTTCTTTCGCTTAGAAAGCGAAAGAAAGCATTCTTCCGAATCCAGAAACAGGACATAAAAGAAAAATGGAAAATATACTTTTGTTCTAAATATTTCTGAAATACGCTCAAAAATAAGATTTTTTACAAAAAAAAAAAAATGATCTTATGAATTTAAAAAACTTGCAATTAAGTGCAAAACATGCCCCAATAAATAAATGCCCGAATTCATCCATTGTTTCGAAATGGATAAATTTCTTATCAATTTTTAAAGCGACGCACGATAAAAAACTTGGCAATAACTTTAATTGCTGAAATTTCGACAACAACGGAAATTGCTAATTCAATTAGAAATTTAAAGCTCATTTAATTGAATTATTTTTCAATTGAATAATAAAACGTGATCAATATTGTATACCATTTCAAAAAGCAAAAAACTAAAAAACAAACTAAATGTTTGTTTATAGCTTGAACTTTATAACATTGAATTTAAACTGGAATGTAATTCTTATTTAGTTAGCAAATTTATTTATACTTATATGAACAAATCCACACTGAAATTATTTTTTTTATTTCTATTGAAATGCCGGAAGTATGGCACTTTTTGTTAGCACTTTTCTTAAAAACAGAGTATTAGAGTATAGAGATCTTTAACCGAGCTATCCAACATCTCACACACAATTTATAGATTAACAATGAAAATTCACTATTAACCACTCACAAGATACAGTGCACAAATTCGCTTAATATATATGCTCGACATATTTTGAAAAACGAAGAAAATCTTCAATGTTTGATATTCTTTCACTTACAATGTAAAGTATAAAATATGATGACATTTGAAAATAACTGCCAATCAAATTTTCAACTTAATTAGTTGAACTGGCAACTGTGGTAATAATTAACAGAACTAAACATAGCTTTATAGAAAATAAGTTCGCAGTAAATTTCGTCATACTCAACAAACTATGTCACGTTACGTTTTTAACTTAACTAGTGGAGTAAATGGATGATGTTTACTATTTAACACTTTAAGGCACGAAGAATGTTCATGAAGGCCGTTGCGGGCTAGAAAGTTACCTCCATGCATGCATGTGTCAAATAACTTTTTTTCTAAGTGTTTTTTCTGTTAATTAAAGTAAATTACAGAGTGGTACAAAATTGAATTAAATAGAAAAACCTGGGGAGTGATATTATTTTTCTTGTAGGTCTTGTCGAGTTAAAGAAGAATCCAATAGTGAAATATGCCGGACACCTCCAAAATCCGGATTTACGGTAAAAACCGTTTTTTTTTACCTTTGCGCACTTATAAGCCTGTAACTTTGTTGATAATGATCCGATTTTCAATTTGTTACTTGATTTGGAAAGAAGAAACTGAGATTTTTCGAATGATATATAATATCTAAGAAAAGTTGAGAAATTGGGGTGTTATTGTCCAGCAAACACAAATTTTGTAGATTTTTCAAAAATTTTTGAACTTTGGTGACGTTTTTATACATTATTTTATTAAGAAACTATAATACTATTGAATTTATTCAAAAAGTACGTTTATGTACGACTACAACGCATATTTTGGTTTAAAAATAGATAAGCAATTGACTGAGTTATTTAACTTTTCATGAAAAGAAAATTTTTACCAAAATGCCTGCACAATGTTTTTGGTGTTGTTTTTATGTACCTTCTATTAAGTACACAAATCAATGTTATCCTAAACACAAAAAAAATTTGTAATGAGAGTTTTAGTCATTCAAAAATATTTTTTTTTTCGTGTTCTTTTTATGTCCTCGGGTCGCGATTAAAGCAGTGGAATTTGGTGGAAAAAGTTTTCGTTATGACATCTGGTAGAAAAAGTGACCGGACTTGGTTACTTGAAGAAAGTTTTAAGACTAGTTCCAATGACAGTGTCCTCGTGTAATGCGTTGATGTACCAAAACTATTTTCGGCATTAAATCACAATAATAATGCAGATGAATGGCGACTTTTCATTGATGGTTCATGTAAAAGTAAGTTTTCTTATAAAAATGTAGATTAGATTAGAGATTAGATTATAGTGGCACTATGCACCGCGACCAGAAATTGGTATTTTGTGCTGCCAGCGAATACGCCCTATAGGTTCAGGCTCCCTACGAAGCCAATTATCCTACCAGGTGAACAGTACCAAACGTCCGATGGCGTCACTATTCGATCACCAAAATAACGCACCCTCCTGTCGGAGAGCCTCGGACATTTGCAGAGAACATGCTCAGAGGTCTCGGGTTGCAATTCACAAAACCTGCACGTATCCGTAGAGGATTGGCCCATCTTGTACAATTGATACCTAAGGCCACAGTGTCCTATGAGGTAACCCGTTACGGTCCTTAGTTCGCCCCTCAGCACAGACAAGAGTTTCCACGATCTCTCCCCAGAGGGAGATATAAACAGCCTCGCCTGTCGCTGCCCAGGCGATCTGGCCCAATAGGCCCCAAACTCCGACTCCCTCCATCTTCTGAGCTTCTCTCTGACATACCCATTGGGTACGCCACAGAAGGGTTCCGGGCCAATAAATTGTCGACGAGCTCCGCAGTTGGCTAAACAGTCAGCCCGTTCGTTGCCCTCATGCCCCTCATGGCCTGGAACCCAGCCCAGTGTCAAGGAGTTGTTAAGTCCTAGACGATTTAGAGAGTCGATACATTCCTTAACCAGACCAGACGACACATCTTGAGTCCTCAAGGCACCAAGTGCCGCTTGGCTGTCAGATAGAATGTAGATCGTGGCCCCCCGTGTCCTCCTCCGCAGACACTCTTCCACACAGATACAGATAGCGAAGACCTCAGCCTGAAAAACGAAGGGATATTTGCCCATGGGCAGAGCACGCTGAAATCCGGGTCCGACGACACCCGCCCCCGTATCCATGTTCGACTGTTTCGAGCCATCCGTGAACCAGACCTGTGCACCAACCTCCGGTACCCAAGATCCATTCAACCACGTGCTCCTGTCGAAAATCACAACAACAAAGTGCCTAACAAATACTTGCACAGGCAGTATCTTGTCACTGACCCTAATAACCTGGTCATCAGCGAACATTTTCGCAATCTCAAGATGCCCCTTCTGATCCCCACTCCTCATGCTGCCAATCTCCCGCAGCCTTAGGGATCCCATGCACGCGTTCTCCTTTACAGAAATAAAATGTATGATTTTATTTTTATTAATTTAAGATTTGTTATGTAATATCTAGGCTTAAAAGCTCTTTTATTGCATAACTAAAATCAATTACCTTCAGTTCCAATCGCATATGAGACTAATACAAAAGAAACTTACGAAGTGATGAAAAATATACTAATGTTTGTTAGCTATATCACCCATAAATGGAAAGTCGTCGCTGACTTAAAGGTTTTGACAATTTTATGTGGTATGCAAGGTGGTTACACAAAGTATCCGTGCTAACTTTGTGAATGGGATAGTCGTGCACCGAATCGCTATGATCGCAAAGTATGGCCATCTCGCGAGTCACATAGAATAGGCAGGAAAAACATTTTAAATGACCAATTAGTTAAAGCTGAGGACGTTATTCTGCCACCACTGCTTCTTAAACTGGGATACATGAAACAATTTGTAAAAAAATTAGATGTAAACGGCGACGCTTTTTGTCATCTCAAAGCGGTTTTCCCAAAACTAAGTGAATCCAAAATAAAAGGAGGTATTAATTAATTTGTTTACATATCTAGTACGTTTTTCATCGTTTTTATCTGTTTTGATAACTTTTAGGTATTTTTATTGGAGCTCAAATTCGAAAAATTATGAGAGATGCAGATTTCATTAACAAGCTAAGTTCCGTTGAAAGACGTGCATGGAAGAGTATTGTTGCGCTATGCGATAATTTCCTTGGAAATCACAGAAGCGACGACTATGTCACAGTTTTCAATCAGAAACGAGAAACTGATGATGCTGAATAAAAAAAAAAAAAACGGTCAAGCAAACACTTTTGAGTTAAATAACCAAAAATAAAATTTGTATAAAATGTTTAAAAGTTCATTTTCATGAAAAGTTAAATAACTAAGTCAATTGCTTATATTTTTTTAAACCCAAATATGCGTTGTAATCGTTAATAAACGTGTTTTTTAAATAAATTCAATAGTATTATAGTTTCTTAATAAAATAATGTATAAAAACGTCACCAAAGTTGAAAAAATTGTTGAAAAATCTACAAAATTTGTGTTTGCTCGACAATAACACCCAAATTTCTCAAGTTTTCGTAGATAAATTATATATCATTCGAAAGATCTCAGTTTCTGCTTTGCAAATCTAGTAAGAAATTGAAAATCGGATCATTATCAACAAAATTACAGGCTTATAAGTGCGCAAAGTTACAAAAAACGGTTTTTTAACCGTAAATCCGGATTTTGGAGGTGTCCGGCATATTTCACTTTTGGATTCTTCTTTAACTCGACAAGCCCTACAAGAAAAATAATATCCAATCCCAGGTTTTTTAGACTGTCGCACCGTGTTATCACAAATAAAATTATTAAAATTTTTCTGTTAATATGGAAAAAATATTCATGATATTTAACCGAACTAACCAACATCTCACAACCAGAGTATTTTTTAAAATAATTTTTAGCATTTGTTTGTTTTAAAAAAATGTTTACATTTTTATTACACAAAATTTAACTTCAAAAATTACATTATCAATTTTATGATAATGTTTTGGAATAAATTATTATTCAGATATAAACCACTGAAATGAAATGATTTAACTTAATAAAGTAATAAACCTAATGAGAAGTAATAAAATATAAGTGAAATGAATTTAAAATATCTATTACTAATACATATACATTTAGAAAAACCAACAACATGTTTTGAGCAATAGAATAAAAAAAAAATAATTTCAATTATGTTCCGAATTTGAGCAAATTTTTAATTGATTTAAGTAATTTTAATTGACGCCTTTTTAAATTTTCAGCAAATGAATTTAATTGAAAAAATATGGAAATATTTTTTTCTGTGTTACAGCACAATTAAATTATTAATTGAATTAAAAATTAATTGAATCAATTAAATATTTGCTCGGAACATACTTGACATTTTTTTTATATTGTCGCTCAAAAGCAAACATCAACACATTTTTTTTGTTTTTAGTAATGTTTATGTAGTTGTATTTTATAAATATTTATGTTTAGTGGTATTAGTAATAAATATTTTAAATTCATTTCAATTATATATTAATTCTTATTAGGGTTATTACTTTATTAAGTTGAATAATTAAGTTTCAGTTGTTTAAATCTGAATATTTATTTATGCTAAAACATTATCATAAAACTGATAAAGTAATTTTTAAAGTTTATTTTCGTTTAATATAAATTTAATTTTTTTTTTTTAAACAGAAAGTAAATGTAAAAAAAAAATATTAAAAATTATTTTAATTATTTTAACTAAGAAAAAAAAATACTTCAATAAAAGAGTCAACAAATTTTTTTTGCCATAAATAGAAAGAAAAATCGAATTTCTGTGTGAATTTGTTCACTTAAGTATAAATAAATCTGCAAACTAAATGAGACTTTCATGCCGGTTTAAATTCAATGTTATAAAATTCAGGCTGCTTAAAAACATTTGGTATGGCAACAACATTTTTTTTTGGTTTTTGGGAAGTTATACGATAATGACCACTGTTTAATCAAATGAGTTATTATTTAATTAAAAAATAGTTCAAGTAAAGAGCTATCAATATCTAATTGAGTTAGCAACTAAAGTTATTAAGTCGGTGGTTTTCGTAATTGAAAAGGGGTTTAACTTGTTTGTGTGAATTTCGTTAAAATATCCTTCAATTAAGGGTCCGCCAAATAACTTTTTTTTTTTGAAAATGCTAAAAAAACTACTGCATATTTTCTCAAATTTCTTTTTTTATTTGAAAGTACAATCCTTCCGGTTAAAAATGGAAAATAATTTCATTCAAATGGCTGCCTCGGCTGGCCATGCAGTAGCCTACACAATCGGTCCAATTTTTAAGCACATTATCGATTGTGTGCAGCTGTATTTCACCAATGGCTTCACGAATATTATCCTTTAAAGCGTCAATTGTCTCTGGCTTGTTGGCGTAACACTTATCTTTGACGGCCCCCCCACAAATAATAGTCCAACGGTGTCAAATCGCAGCTCCGAGGTGGCCAAACGACATCAGCTCTGCGGCTGATAATGCGATCTTCAAAAACAGGGCGCAAAATATCGAGTGTAGCTTTCGATGTGTGGCACGTAGCGCCGTCCTGTTGAAACCAAATGTTGACAATATCCTCCTCTTCAATTTTTGTGAACGGAGCTGACGGTGCTTCTCTTCTTCCAAAATGCGTACGCAATTTTCGCACACATTCTGCAACATTGCCATGATTTTCAAAGTAATGTCGCAATATTTCCCAGCGTTGTTCAAGCGTATACACATTCATATTCGTTCAGCGGAAAGATAAAACTAATTATCTGTCAAATCAGACATGAACTAAGTGTTACCATTCACGAAATAAGCACTAGTTGAAAAAAAAAAACGTTAGATGGCGGACCCTTTATTTGAGCTATATTACAAATTTTTGAATTTTAATCAATCAAAACATAAAACGCCTTTTGTAAATACACCACATTGAATTTTTTGGTTCCTTGTTTGAAAACAATCTTATATTTTTAACATATGGACACGGGATCTTAAAAATCCATTTTCAAGTCAAAGCTATAAAATGTTCTATATAGATACATGCAAAATCAATCTAGCACATTTTCTAGCACTTTTTTCCCCCATCTAGCACTCTCCAGCACTATTTTTTCAATGATCTAGCACTGTTCAACATTAAACTTATAGAATACAACTTGAAAAGTTTTTCGACAAGTTATACAAACAACTTAGGAAAAAAGTTATCAAATAAAACTAAATACATTTATACTATAAAATCTTTGTAAACTTTGCATATATTGGTTTTATTTGAAATTCCATTGTTATACGAATACTTTATTAAATAGTTTAATTTTATTCACTGTAATATTTTTTAATCCATTTTAATACAAAAGCCCTTTATTTAATTTTTTTTTTAATACTATGAATTACTTTTTGTATAAGCAATATTGCTACTGGTGGCTATATGGCAGACAGTTCCAGACAAGAAAAAGCTAAAACGATAAATACAATAAAATAAAAATTCCTTGAAATTAGCTTCAATTTCGTTTGAACACAAATACATACCAATTTCAAGTAATGCCCGAACATTTTGTACATTTTATTAACATATTTTAAATTTCAGGTTTTTTTATTCCAAAAAATACACTCATAATAATCCGAAAAAAGTTTCAAAATAACAAAAACTTTCATAAAATAAACGAAATTTTGTACATTTTACGAAAGTTTTCGTAGTTTTGATATTAATTTCGTATTTTTATACATGAATTATTATGAGTGTATAGTAGGGTGCGCCAAAGTTGTATGGGTAAAAAAAAATCGGCACTCCCCCAGAAATATTAGTTTTTATATTAAAATACACTATGCAAAAAATTATGGTGATCGCTGAAGGGGAAAGGGTGCCTCAAACGCATTAAAAATAGGGAAATATGTCAAATTTGGCCATTAGATAAAAAATTTTTTTTTTTTTTGTTATTCAATTTCGAAAAAAATAATTTTTTTGTACTAAGTTCGATGACAATTGTTTACAAAAAAAAATATTAGCTTTCCAGGACCTCGTTAACCTATTTTAACTATTTTAAGGGCACTTATTTGCACTGTACCCAAAAGCAACATTTTTACATATTTGAAAATTTTATTAAAGACAATTTTTAAAAATTAAAATCACTCTCCACTAGTTTTTTATATATATCGTAAAGATAAAAAATGTGAAATATTATAAATATCCGTTCGCTAGTTTTTTTTTTATAGCGATTTGAATTTAGCGAATTTCAAGGAAATTTAATTTTTGATTGTATTTTCTTTAATTTTGAACAAAATTGACGAAATTGTCTTTGCAAATAATTTAATTGGATTATACATTTTAGTAAGTAAATACTTTTTACAGTTCAGTTTTAACCTATGTAAACCCGGGTCAATTATGTCCCATTTTGAAAAAATATTACCCTTTATGCTATTTTTTTTTTAAATCATGAAATTATTAAATGGAAATAGTTTTAACTTAGTACAAACAATTATTTTTATTTATTCATAATAGCACACTTAGAATACTATGTACTATGTATGTAGGTAAGTAAAGGGTCCGCCATATAACGTTTTATTTTTCCGATGCCGATTTTGCCAAAAAAATCATCTTTTCAGATGAAGCACATACTGCATGGCCAGCCGAGGCAGCCATTTGAATGAAATTATTTTCCATTATTAACCGGAAGGATTGTACTTTCAAATAAAAAAGAAATTTGAGAAAATATTCAGTAGTTTTATTTATAGTATTTTCAAAAAAAAAGTTATTTGGCGGACCCTTTATATATATATGTATATATATATATATATATATATATATATATATATATATATATATATATATATATATATCGGACATGCTGATTTCAATGGCGTACTTAATTTTTTGATCAATGGTACATATGTATTTCAATTTAGGCGGTTTTTGTTTTGACGGAATTAAATAACAAGACCTGTGTTCATATTTATGGTCCATATTTAATACACAAAACTTTATGTTTAAACCACTTCTTCACGTTTTATGTAGGTTTTAACCGTTTTTCATAGTTTTAGCGAATATGAACGCTTAATTGTCAATTGACCTGAATAAGCGGGAGTTTTTTAAAAAGAGGCATTTAAAGGAAAATATCTTGAAAAAGAAAGTGTATTTGCATTTCAAAGTTCTATACCTCTATAAAAATACCCTTTATAATTACACAGTGTCACAGTGATAATATACATTTAAAATGACCTTGTGTATGTCGTTAGCCAAGTTAAGTAAATCACTTTTGAATTTTCACAATTTCAGAAGACTCCACTCACTAAAATATTTTTAACTAAGTCAGTTTTTAACCGATTTTACATTTTTAAACGGTTTTAGAAAGACGAATAATTATACTTTTTATCAACCTAGTGTGGAAATATTACCCAAAATATTTAAAATTCATATTAATTTTGCATCTTTGGCGCATTTTATTTCAAATACATTATTTGAAAACCTATTTTCTTTATTTTTTGTAGAAAATACGTTTAATGCCGAATAAAAAAACTCTTTGTTTGTTAAAATCGGTTGAATATTGTTAAAGTTATAATTATTTTTTTTTTTTTTTTTAAAGTAAGATTTTAATTTTTCACGCCACGTCTATGTTTTTTTATAAGTAAAACGTAACGTTAAAATTGTTTGCATCTTAAATTTGTATTCGATTCTCGGAAAAGCTCAGAAACCCCCTTGGTGAAAAATAAATAGGCATTGCTATGCATTATTTTTAGCTTAATACAAAAAAAAAATTCTTAAAATTTCTTAAAAAACGCCATAGTTAATGTTACTCAAACCTCATTAATGTCAAGTCATAATAACAACAACTTTTTAAAGTCTTTGGGCATAATTTGTACACCAGTGAATGTGTTTTCAAAAAACCTTTCATTTGATACCAAATAATTACATTTAATAGAACAAAATAAACCGAAAAGACATAAAATGGCGTAATTTTTGACCCTACTTAGTATCGACTGAACATTAGATTAGACAGCTAAAAAAAAACATGGGTCCCTTAAATTTCTATTCTCTACAACATTAAGAACTGAAGGTCTGGGTCGGAATATCTCCCTTCATAGTTAAAAATATTTTAGTGATTAGAGTTTTGAAAAACATTTTTTTTATCAATAACTTCAGATTTTGACGATGCATTCAGAATTCTGAAAATTGAAAAGTGATTTGCTTAACCAGACTTACAATCTACACTAGGTAATTTTAAAAGTACGAGGGCGGATCAATAAGTCCGTGACTTTTCGAACTTCCCTAGTAGTTATATGAAATACAACACTGCTCCCATCAAGTAACACCTGTTAATAGACTACTGCCAAATTTTGAGCAATGAAACCAAGGAAAAGCTTGATAAATAATATGGTGACTCTGCACAATCGATTTCAATGGTAAAAAAAGTGGTTTACTGACTTTCGTTGTGGTCGCACAAGTACAAAGGATGCTGAGCGTTCTAGACGGCCAATTTAGGTCAATACACCCGAAAATGTTGAAAAAATCCACGATATGGTGTTGGTCGATCGAAGAGTAAAAGCGCGTAAGATTGTTGATGCCATAGACATAATCCACATCGATTACCTTCTAAAGGGAAAAATAATAAACGACGAATATTATGCCAACTTATTGGACCGATTTAACGAGGATTTAAAAAAAAAAAAACGACCCCATATGGCCAAGAAATGCCGTTTTTATGGAACTCGAAAAATTCTATTTTTTGGAAGGGATACAAAAATTGGAGAAACGTTGGACTAAGTGTATTGAGCTAAAAGGAGATTATGTTAAACTTATTGATCTGCCCTCGTATATTAAATTATTTCTAAATTGTTTTATTGGCTTTAAAAACATGTGAAACTTCCACTTTTAATGTGAAACCACAATGAAACAAAAATTGAATGACTTATGTAAGCAATAAGAAAAAAATATAAATAAATAATTCTATGAAGTTATTTAAAAGTTAATAATTTCAGTACTGACCCAATTGACTTACTATAATGGCTGAAATTTAAAGAGAAAATGGTTTCAAGGGAATTTATTAGAAATCCATGTATTAACCCAAGTATCGTACGTTTGAATTCTGACAGAGTTATTACTAAAATTTTCCCATAAAAACCATTTACACATTGAATCATAGTTCTGTTCAAATTTCTTAATGTTGTGCTTTTTAACAAAATTATTGGGTCTCATGCATAAACCGTGAGCTTGAGCTCGGACTCCATTTTTTGAGTAAAAGGTACTTGTCGTATGCATAATAAAATTTGATGCATTTGCTTTTACTCACTGCTCACGTTTGATCTCGTCTTGCTCAGTTTGAACTAAGTTCGATGAGCTTGTGCTCATTTTCATATGCATACAAACAAGCTTTTGCTTTCTTTCGTGAGCTCTTGCTCGAATTTTGTTGAGCATGCCTTATAGTTGACTCGCGTACAGTAAAAAGGAATCATGGCTGAATATTTTGTGCCACAAAGAAATACAAAATCTTATCAACAGCGTAAAACAAATTTAGCAAGTGAGGATAAAAAATATAAATATATAAATTATAAAAATAATATTATAAAAATTAAAAAACCCACATTCCACTAAAAATTTAGAAATGTCGTCAGTTTCTATTTTATTATTCTTATTTGATTGTACTTCTACTTCACTTTCACTTGACGACATGTTTGCAATTAGACGTTTGATCTCCCTTTGCTCAAGTAATTGCAATTGGTTTGAACTCTTTTTTATGCATACGAAATTGAGTAAAAGCTGTTGCTGTTTGCTCGAACTCGACTTATGAGCAATTGCTCACCTGACTCAACTCAGCGCTTTTACTCGTTTTTATGCATGAGACCCTTTGTTTTTTAAATCCAATTTTGAACAATAATCGTATTATCCAATTTTTCAGACAAAGCATTCCGTTAACAGATTTTTCTCATTTTCAATTCCAAACTTTTTCCGATATCAGCAAACAATTTGACTAAAAACTAGCAAACACCGCTTCGATATTGGCGGAATACCTGCGGTCGGTATTCATGCTGATCAAGACTACATATAGTTTGTGGGGTTCAAGAATTTTTTAAAAACAATTACAAACAACTGACAAACTGCTATACACCCTCCGGAACAATGGGATGGAAGGTTTAAAAAAATTCGATGAACAGTTTCTGCATAATATGATTTTTTCTTAATGACCAATGTCGATCCTATTAAACATATTTAAACAAAAATATAAAGTTTTATTTGAATATTATATTTTTTATATTTTTGTAAAAATTTATACACTTTAGTGTACAAGGGTAGTGTAAGGGTTAATTGCTTTTGTTTGCTTAATTTTTTAGCTACTATCGTGCTTTAAATAAAATTAGAAAAAAATAATAAGTCCGCAGATAAAACCACAGTATTTAAAAAAAATAGTTTTTTAAATTCGCAAAAAAAATATGCTAATAACAAATTATTCCCCTATATGTCGTTGCCAAATGCATTTACGGAACTCTTACGGAATCCAAAGTTATGAATAAAAATCTGAAAAACAATACTAAATACAGTGGCACCTCGATTATCCGGGTTAATAGCAGTTATTTATTTCTCCCGAATTTTAACTCTTTGTATGTAGGTTAAAAGAAAAAACAAGCAAATAAATACGAGTGCTGCACGGATAATAGATGTGAAGCACGGTTAATAGAAAAAAAAATAATAGCACGGATAACAGAGGTAAACACGGTTGATAGAGGTATAAATCAAACATCCAGCATGCCGGTTAATATATGTATGTACCCGGTTAGTGGAGGCCGGGATAATCGAGGTTCAACTGTATAGTAAAAAAAAGATTTCCATACAAAAAACATTTTATTAACAAAATAAAAATTAGAGTTTTACGAAAGAAGTATAAGTAATTGCCCATATCTTTATAACGGCTTAAGCTACGATAGTCATTGATGCCTCATTTTAAAGCTACTTAAATCGTGTTTGGTGCAGATAAGTTATTCACATAATGAAGACAAAATCCATTTTTTTTTTGAATCCGTGGTTCAAACCGCTGGAACCTGGATTTTCAAAATTTTTTAAAAACAATATATCGCACACCCAGTTCAAAAGTGACTTAACTCAAAATTTGAATTCTTCGGGTTTATATGCTTGAACTAAGCACAATACACTTGTTTATTTATAAAAAAAAATATCAGTGTATTTTGTTGTTGTTAACTGTTGCTAAAAAACAGTTATGTCTTTCTTTATGTTTCAATTGGTATAAAGTTGCTAATATTTTTTTTTCGATTTCTGGAAAATGTAAAATTTTGAGTTGAGTCACTTATGAACTAGGTGTGCGATATGTTAATTATAAATTATTCTTCTATACTGTTGCAAAATTCCTGTATTGTACTCCTGCGGGCTCCAAAGTTATCGGGCTTTTAATTATATTTTTTACATTTGTATACATAACTTTGGATTCCGTAAGAGTTCCAAAAATGGATTTGGCTACGGCATGGTGGAAAAATTTATAATTAATAATTTTTGTTTTAGAATTTTAAAAAGCCAGTTTTTTTAAATGCATTGGTTTGAACTGCGGATTTTGAACAAAAATTATTTTATCTTAAAGCAAGATATTGACGAGTACCATAGCTTCCCCCGTTAAAAAGATATAAAGAAGTTTATACGACTACTTTTGATAAATGTGCAATTTTTTCGAATATATGCTCTTTTATGTAAGACTACTTTTGGAATTTTCAAATATTTTTCATATTTATTTTGAAACGTGATTTTTCAAGATCCTCCGGGACTAGCTTTCCTAAACTAGCTATCCTATACTAAGATTGGTTCCAATCAGAAAGGCTGAAGGAAATTGATTTGTTGATTTTATATGTTTTCAGTCTATGGGAACACCGAAGAAAATAAAATATTGTGTACAAAACCAATTTAGGCGTTAAAAAAAAAAAAATTTAATTGAAATTTTTTTTTTATTTTAGAAAGGTTGAGGTTAAGAAGAAGAATAAACGTTTTTCTCTAAAAATTATAAGCACTATTAGTTTTCAAATCTGACTAGACTAGTTTCTGCGTTTTTTTTTTTTTTTTTAATTTAATTTAACCAATATTCAGGAGATGCCCCCTACTCATGCAGTGCATTGTATTGATCAGGAAAATAGGTTATGGGAAGGAGGAAAGAGGGAGTAGTGCTTGTGGATATTTGATTTAAATTTTTCTAAATTGTAAGTGACATTGAAACCTTCTGCGGGAAGTTTGTTTAACATACGAATCGTTCGACTAATGCCCGTAATTTCAAGCAATAGATACCTACCGGTGCTTAGATACCTACCCGATTTTGTTCGTGTATTCGGTAGGTATCTAAGCACCGTTAGGTATCTATTGCTTGAAATTACGGGCATAAAAAACGAATTTTCTCTGTAATGCGTTGTGCGAAACACAGGACAATCAACTACAAACGGATGTGCTCTACTAGATAAGCGAGTATTACGAATAAAAACTCGGGCTCGAGGAATAAGTTCACTTATCTCAGATCAGCACCTCCCATGCTAATATCGATAGAAAAGTGTCACACAACCCACATTCCGACGATGCCCCAATGAATGAATAGAGTTGGATACACTACTGTCATTGATAAGCTTCACCGCCCTCCCCTGAACACGGTCCAGAAGACACTGAAGCCCCTGCCCATATATGAGAGTTGTATTCCAATATGCAGCCTGTAAGAATCAAACCAGTGATTCTTCTTACATTACAAACGTAACTATACCAAGTCATGGCCGCATAGCGATCACACCCAAGTATGGCCTAGAATGTAATGCAGCTAAATTGCAGTTTTAGTTTTTTCAGAGTTTCCAAAGTTTTCTTTGTACGTATTTTAGCGGAGTCGACTTTTTGTATATTTTTCCTGTCCGAAATGAAACTCTGAAAATATCGAGTAGTTACTTTTATATATCGAGTACACTCAAATAATAAAGTTAGTAGAAAATTTAGTAAAACGTTTTATGTAATATTAGTACACAAACTTTTTTTTTTGGTAAAAAATCTTGCTATTATCTATTCATAAACTACATTTTTTTTTACAAATTTCCGTTACTGATTTCAGAAAGCTATATAATCATATGAATTATAATATTTTGTTACTAAACAGTCTGCTGGCCTAAAATTAGCTAACTTTTCTGTAACAATTACAAATTTTGCAGTTACTTTTACAGAATTTTTCTATGTGAGTGCAAGAGTACCAAGTGTAATTTTTTGTAAAGAAAGTGAAAGATTTTTTTAAAATTTCGATTCATAATTTATAAAACATTTATTTTAATTGTCGATAGCATGTACAGTTAAATCTTTTTAAACTGGGCGGCGACGATTGACTCTTCTGATGACATTACGACGATTACCACGTCTCCTTCTTTGTCTCATTCTTTGTCTTCTCAATTGCTTTTTTAATTGATTCCTAATTTGCTTTTTCGTTAGTTTTTTGATTGTCTTCTTGATATTTTTGCGACGGACTTTTTGGACCTTTTTGACAACTCGTTTCTTAACTTGGTTGCGACGCTTGCGTAAAATACGGCGTCTCTTGGCTCTATTTATCTGCCGACGACGATGTGTACGACGTTTCTTTAACAAGTTTTGTTGATGGCGGCGGCGTCTTAATCTTATTTGTCTACGTTGTTTTAAAGTTTTATGTTGATTACGTTTTTTTAGAATTTTACGTTGTTGCTTGCGTCGTCTCAAATGATGTTGCTTACGTTGGCGTCTTTTCAAGTTGTTGTGCTTGCTTCGTTGAATACGAAGTTTACGTACAAGTTGCTTACGTTGCGAACGCATACGATTTTGTCTTCTTCTCCATTGTGAAGGATGGGCACGATAGGCACGACCAACAGCTACACCATGAGATTCTGCACCATTAATTATTTCATTTTCAATATCTTTTTTAGCACCTCCGTCATGGGCCAAAAGGGCAGATTCATCATCATCATCATTGGCATCATCGTCATCTTCATCATCATTATCTGCGGGTTTGTAATTGGGATTAAATGTATTAAATTGACTCCTACGGACGGCAGAAGTCGGTGGGGGAGGAACAGCAGTAGTGGGTGGGGGAGTAACAGCAGTAGTGGGTGGGGGAGGAACAGCAGTAGTGGGTGGGGGAGGAACAGCAGTAGTGGGTGGGGGAGGAACAGCAGTAGTGGGATTAGTAGGTGTTGTTGGCGTAGTTGGTGTAGTAGGTGTTGTTGGTGTTGTTGGTGTTGTTGGTGTTGTTGGTGTTGTTGGTGTTGTTGGTGTTGTTGGTGTTGTTGGTGTTGTTGGCGTTGTTGGCGTTGTTGGTGTAGTAGGTGTTGTTGTTGGTGTAGTGGGTGTAGTGGGTGTAGTGGGTGTAGTTGGTGTAGTTGGTGTTGTGGGTGTAGTTGGTGTAGTCGGAGTAGTAGGTGTTGTTGGTGTAGTAGGCGTTGTTGGTGTAGTGGTTATAGTTGGTGTTGTTGGTGTAGTTGGTGTAGTTGGCGTTGTAGGTGTTGTTGGAGTGGTAGTAATTGTAGTAGTAATAGGTGGGTGAGTTGGATACACTGTTGTGGATGTAGGTTTCAATCCAAATAATGCAAATTTATCAAATAATTGACTACCTCCTGCATGAAAACCTATACAAAAATTTAGTTCAATTAGTATTTTATTAAGTTATTCAATATCCTTTAAATTACCTGTCGTTTGCAAAAATATCGCTGCAAAGCAGGCCAAGACAAATGTGGCTTTGAATCCAGCCATTTTTTTAACTTTTCGAATTCACTGGTTCAGGTTTTGTTTACACTAAAAAGTGCGATTTTAATATGGCAAATTATTTAATTGTTACACCTCACCAAGTTGTAAGACTTGGTAGAATACTGACTTTCTTTGGTCCAACCAACCATATTTATATGTTGTAAAATTTGTGTAAAGTTTTTCAAATTCTAAAAACATTTCTCCAAAGAAATTCTGTAAAATCAACTATTATACTGTAAATTTTTAAATATTTTGCATTTTACCATAAATTTACCGCTGGAAAGAAACTTTACATAAACATTACATAAAACTATCAAAATTTTGAACATATTTGAATAATCAGTGAACATGTAACACAGTTCATTATAGGTAACCAACCATCTGGTTAGTCGGCCGGTCAATTTCAAATCTTAAACATATATTAGCATTATTAATTTTTTATTTGTTGTATGTAACTACAGTTCAAAAGGGCAGGGTAGGCCATTTTTGTCTCAATTGTTTAAATAAAGCTTTTTCAAAACCTATAAAAATAATATTAAACATTTAAACTAAAGCATAATTATTAAAACGAAGAATATAAAATGAATATTTATGATAGATAATGTAAAGTTTTTTATGAATAACTTTCCTAACGATAAATATTTGCAGAATTAATAAGGGTATTCATGTCAGAAATTTTCCTCTTGCAAAAATGGAAAATTGCGAAATGACCATATTGTTGACGTGAGCGCCTCTTTTTACCAATTATGCTTGCGAGATTGCAAGCAGCTGTGCATTTCTGCATTTCTAAATCAAGTTTTAAGATAACGCGTCCATTTCACAATAACTCAGGTAGGATCCACCTTCATTTCTTCTAAAAATGTTTATAATAAATTTGAGCTGAAAAATTCTTAGAAACCACACAATTCAATATTATTTTTTCATATTTTTTCATACCTCAAAATATCGATTACACGGTGCTACAAAAAAAAAAAAATATTGCAATCACTTTTTAAGTGAACCAATGACAGGCTTGCCAGACTTTGCAAATTTATCTCCAAAGTTGGGGATTTTTTGTTGGTCTTGGCAACACAAATTTTCAATTGGGACAGGGAATTTTATTGGGGACTGCAAAATATTTTAGGGATATTACAAATTTTTGTTAAACATTTTCATTAATTGTAGATTTAGTACACAATCAGCCAATTTAAAGCCTATATGACGCCTGCTTTTTCCAATCAACTTGACCAGGTAGGGCTTTTATACAAAAAATTTTAAATTTTCTTAAAATATTTCAGAGGAAACATTTTTTTAAAGAAGCAGGTGTTATATAGACTTTAGACGCTTAACTTTAAGATCAAATTAAGAAAAAATGAGACTTAAATGTATTTCTAAAATACAAAGGGTCCGCCAAATAACTATTTTGTTTTTGAAAATGCTATAAAAAAAACTACTGAATATTTTCTCAAATTTCTTTTTTTATTGAAAGTGCAATCCTTCCGGTTAATAATGGAAAATAATTTCATTCAAATGGCTGCCTCGGCTGGCCATGCAGTAGCCTACACGATCGGTCCATCTTTTTTTGGCAAAATCGGCATCTTCTGTAAGTCGATCGCAGGCCCACTTAGCGAAGTGAAAACGCATTGGATGGTCAGTTGGCTTCAACTCCTGAACCAATTGGACTTTGTATGGCGTCATACCAAAGACTTTATGCAAAATACGTCTCAATGATGTCTCCGAAATGTTCAATTGTTGAGAACGACGGTGAATTGATATTGATGGCGCTTCACGCACACTTTCTGCCAAAATCCGTACGCAATTTTCGCACACATTCTGCAATAGTACCATGATTTTCAAAGTAATGTCGAAATATTTCCCAGCGTTGTTCAAGCGTATACACAACCATATTCGTTCAGCGGAAGGATAAAACTAAATATCTGTCAAATCAGACATGAGCTAAGTGTTACCATTCACGAAATAAGCACTAGTTCAAAAAAAAAAAACGTTAGATGGCGGACCCTTTATAACAGCATCTTTCTTCACCCAAATATTGAAAAAAAAACCATATTTATGCGCTTAAAAATTTATCTTCTTTAAGGCTCCTTTCGTTTTGTTCACAAAATGTTAAAATCTATTTGCTTTTCTGAACCATTTTTTTGAACTTGTTTATGACTCCTAAAACAAATTTTTCTAAAATTCGCTAGGTTTTCATTCATCAGTTCAATTACGATAATTTTTGTCTGCATATTAATTGTAGTGAAAAATACATATAATTTAAAGATTTTAAAGAGTATGCAACTAAAATTTTTTTGAGTTTAAATTTGTCTGAAATTTAATTTCTTAACTTTAAATGGCTTTTTGTAAAAGTACTAAAAGTCGAAGGGTTTCTCTGCAAATTGTTAAACCCAACAAACCAAACGATATCATTTCGATATAATAACGATATCAGTTCGATGATAAGTTTGCCCGAGAATGATATCATTATAGATTCATAAGCAATAGGTGCTGTGGAGAAAAATACACATTCGATAAAGATATCGTTATTCCATGAAATAACGTTATCGTTATGATATCAAAAATTTAAGGCAGCGCGATAAAAATTTCGATATATTCCAGAATATTTGTCGTTATTTTATCGTTAAATTTATCATATACGATATCTTTAACGATTTTAAAAATAATATCTTTAATGATATTTTAAATAATATAAATTATGATATTTCTTTTAATAATAACCTTTGTTTATTAAATATTTTATTATGCGTTTTATTTTTTTCAAAACTATGAAATAACAAAAACTATGTTATAAAAATACACTTAAATTAAGTAATAAAAACGGATAAATGAGTATTTTAAGCACGGAACAATAGTCAAACCATTTCTTATCATTACCAGCAGTGGCACATCTGTAACGATCTTCACCAGTCTCGCTGGCATCGCCTGAGCGGGGAGCAGCAGCATCTGGGGGTCAAGCTGTTTTAGGAAACAAGAGCTGAGTGAAAATGCAAATAACTGCGCAAGTACCAGCAGTAATGTGTCCAGGCTTATTGTTCCTTAACCAAGCCCGGGAGAAATGGGACTGCAATGAGGATGTTCTTAAGCTCAGGGTATATTTTTTTGCTCCCTTTAAAGATGTATTCGTAGATAGCTACACGATGATCCTTTGGCATAAACATCTTTAACGACTTGATAGGAGCAGTCAACGGAAACAGATGGAAACAACCGATATTCTTTACCTGAAAAGAAATATTTACTGTTAGCTGTATCTTTGATTAAATGTGGACATTTACTTACCAAAATTGTTCCCAAAGATATTGTATTTCTCTTATTTAACAATTTAGTTAAATAGTTTTCAGAATTAATGAAAATTTTTGAAGTTTGATTTAATTATTTTGAAAAAAATTTGAAGTTTTTTTCCAAAAACTAAATTGTTTTTGGAATATCGAAAAAAACTTCACATATTTTTTTAAAAACGATATCATAAATGATACAGTATCATTTCTTGGTTTGTTGGGAAGTTTGAGAATTAAGAAAAAGGGTAAAAAATTTAACTTTGAATTTTACTATTTTTCAAAACTAATTTGCAGTGGTATTTTTTTTCATTAATTAAAAGCAAATTTTACCTGTAAACCAAATTTGGGCTTATTTAACAAAGATTCTGAGCTTTGACTTAACTAAAAATTCTCATTGTTGTATTTGGGAATATTTTTTGACTTTACGTCGTTAAAAAGTGTCTGCGCAAATTAATTAAAGAATTGTAACTATAATTGGGGATTTTTTTGAGGATATTTTTTTATTTGTTTGGGGATAGCAAAAAAAATTATCTGGCAAGCGCCCAGTGTAGATTGTAAGTAGGGTTTTTCGTTTTTCTGAAATCCCAGGAAAGCATGATTCGTTTTTGAATTTCCCAGGAATTCCCGCTCAGTAAGAAAATGATTAAAATTTCTTTTAAAAAGACTCATTCCGGTTTATTGGTAAATTTTTATAACGATTTTAATCAGAATCTTAAATTTTTTAATATTTTATATAAAAATTTCATATAACAACACTCGTAGTACACTATTCGTTTACTATTTTTGTTAATAGTACCATTATTAGAGTTTTGCCATGATAAACCATTTATGCACTGATAGAATTATTCTTTATTACATTAATGAAACAATTTAATTGTTTTTTTTCGTAGGTTCAATATATCCAACAAACTTAATTAATATTAAGAAATTTTTCATAAACTTTTTTTCATAAAATTTCATAATTTCATAAAAAAAATTCATTCGATTTCATAAATGACACAGGTCAACAGCAAAAAAAGGCTTGACTAACCACTATATAGATTTGATGCATCATGGCTGCCTAAGTACAAAAATGGTAAAATTTTTCAATTCTATGGATAATTTTTTTTTTTAAATTTTTTTAAGTAAAATTGACAATATTTTGAGACATTTCTCCACTTATGTTGTCATAACTCAAAAACAACTAGTCCGATTTTGTCAAATTAAATTTACAAAAATTAAGGTTTACAATATCTTTAAAGAACGTGTACAAATTTTTTTAATGCGATCAATAGTTTCAAAGTTATGAAACAAATTGTTAGCAAAAAAAAAAAAAAAAATGCTAAAAAAAAAAAAATTTGAAAAACAAAAATCTGGAAAAAATCGAAAACTGCAAATAATATTACTTTTTATTTTTTTTTAGTAAAGCTACATATCATGCGAATTAAACTAGATATGGATCATAAAAATCGATTCATGCTTTACATTTTTATTTACAATTAATTGAAGGTATCGCATATTTACAAGCACTGTAGAAAATTGTACCTACTATATAATGAAAATGCAGAACATAAAAACTCAGGTGCATTTTACGACACGCATTTTGGCAAAACCCCTTTGGGAAAAACCTCTATGACATTTTTATGATTCTAATAATTAAAAAAAAAATAAGTAATAAACAAAAGATTGTTTAATTTTTACGATTGCGGTAGGATAGTAATAAAACGCTCATAAATGTGCGTGTACGCTGAAGTGCTCTTATTTTCCGTTAGCTACCTGTAGTCATGTGCTTTCATCTTCACCAGGACACTCAACCTCAAGTATGTCTTACCAATCAGATATGTCAGATCCAGCACTACCATCTACAGCTGAAAATGACGAGTTCATCCCACACAAACATTTCTCGCCGAGACCATGGAATCAAGATCAGCTTAATGATGTAATTAGAGACCTTGGATTGTCGAAAAGATCTTCTGAATTACTTGCGTCCCGGATGAAAGAAACAGGTCTCATAACTAAAGAAACTAAAGTTTCGTATTACCGTACTCGAGAAAAAGACTTACTTCATTATTTTGCTGAAGAGGATGACTTTGTGTACTGCACAGATATTTCTGGTTTGATGACTGCCATGGGCTTACAGAGATATGATTCCAACGAATGGCGTTTATTTATCGACTCATCAAAACGCAGCTTGAAGTGTGTCCTTTTGCATAATGGAAATAAATTTCACTCCTTGCCGATCGCACATTCAACGAAAGTAAAAGAAGAATACTCTGTAATTGCATTGGTCATGAAGAAGATAAAGTATGATGAACATAAGTGGGTAATTTGTGTTGATCTTAAGATGGTAAATTTCCTCTTAGGCCAACAAAGCGGCTTTACAAAATATCCTTGTTTTATATGTTTATGGGACAGCAGAGCTAAAACAGAACATTGGAAGAGAAAACAATGGCCTTCTGGGAAACACTAGTTCCAGGTACGCCAAATGTTATAAATGTGGCTCTAGTGCCCCGAGATCGCATCATATTACCCCCTCTTCACATTAAACTTGGTCTGATGAAACAATATGTTAAAGCACTTAACAAAGATAGTGAATGTTTCCAGTATATTTCAAGGAAGTTTCCCAATCTAAGTATGGAAAAGCTGAAAGCAGGCATATTTGATGGCCCACAAATTCGCAAATTGGTGAACGATACTGAATTTGGCAGTTCAATGTCAGAAATTGAGAAGAATGCATGGGATTCGTTTGTATGGGTTATTCAAAATTTCTTAGGAAATAACAAGGGTGATGATTACGTTGCGCACGTTGAAGAGATGTTAACTCACTTCCAGAATCTTGGATGCAACATGAGCATCAAAGTACACTACCTGCACAGTCACTTAGATCGTTTTCCTGAAAATCTAGGAGACTTGAGTGAAGAACAGGGCGAACGATTCCACCAAGATATCCGGACAATGGAGGAACGATACCAGGGTCGCTGGGATGCACACATGATGGCTGATTTTTGCTGGAGTATTCAGAGTAACACTTCGTTATTCAACAATAGTAGAAAATCGACTAAAAGAAAATTTCAGAGTTTGTAGTTTATAATACATATTTATTTATTTATTTTCTTGTTTTATTTATTATAATAAATGTGAATAATAAAATATAAATTTTCTACTATTTAATTTATTTATTTATTTACATTTAAGCTCATCCAACACAAATGTCTTTCCGAAGAATAGAATCAGTATATTCTAGGTAGGGTTTTGCCAAAAAATACACGAATGTTACTATGTAAACATTTTTGATGTGAAAATTTGTACATAGCATGGGGAAAATGTTTTCAAAATTCAATCAATCGAAAGAAGAACATTAACTACTCAATTTTATGTATATCAGACAAAAAACTAAAATTTGGTGAAAATGAGCGAATTGACTTAATTGTGAATAAATTCGAAAAAAAATCAATCGATTTTTATGATCGATATCTCATTTTGTTCCTATTACATGTGGCTTTGCGATTTTTTATGATTTTTTTAAAACAAAAAAATTTGCTATTTTCACGTAAAAAAAATATTTTTTCCCTCAATTTTTTATTATAACTCCGAAACTACTGAGCCGATTGAAACGCAATATATTAACGGATTAAAGGCTATGTAAATTTCAGTTTTTCTAAATTTATTTGAATAATATCGGACTAATTTTTTTTTTAGTTATCATTAATTGTGTGGAGAAACGTCTAAAAAAATTTATAATTTTACTTAAAAATTTTTAAAAAAAAAACCTCTCCATAGAATTTCAAAATTGAACCATATTTGTACTACTGGGACCACAATACATCAAAATTGTATAGTGATTTTCAAAGCCCCTAAAATTTTTTCAAAATTGTTGCCTTGTGTTATCTTATGTATAGTTTTTAGAGAAAAACGTTTATTCTTCTTCTTAACCTCAACATTTCTAAAAATAATTGTTGTTTTGGCAATAAAATTTGTCAAAAGTAAACAAATATTTTATGTTTATGGGTCAGTGTAGGAAGAATATTTTTGTCATGAATTTTAAATGAGTCCGAAGTAGAGTTTTAAAGCCTTGCTTTGGGTTGATTGAAGAGATTTCAAAAAGTTTTATTGTTTCTGCAACCATATATGGAGGGAAGATAAGACAAATGCGAATGTACAAGCGGCTGATGAAGAGATAATTTTCTAGCGGTATTAAGTTTATTTCTGAGTTTATAAAGTATTCCTATACTAGACGAAATTTTAGCTTTTAAGGTGGTAATATGTTCATCCCAGAGCAAGTTATGATTCGTAAGAACTCCTAACTATTTTACCAAATCGGACTTAGTAATAGCAATATAAACAACCATTTTTTTTTCATAATTTAATTCAGTTAAATAGTTGCATCGTAGTACTCTATCTGTGTTTTTAAGACTTGCTAGTATGTATATCTATAAATAAGCACATACCATTAAAACTTATATCTGTTACATCTTTTATAAACATTCTAATCAAATTTAATCAAAATCGAAGTGTTCAGGTTCGAGTACTTTCCTTGTAAGTGTATTACAAAACCGGTTTGAAAATTTTCGAGATAACGGTAATAGATAATTTTTTTGACTGGTGCATTAAAAAATTTTCTTTAGAGCTATGAAATTATTTCAAAGACTTCATTTTTTGATTTTTCATAAAATTTCATAATTTCATTAATTTTCATACATTTGAAAACTTCGTATTAGGATTTGATTCTCAAGTATTCAACATTTTATTAATTTTCTTTATAATTTCAATGTAATATTTTATTAATTTTAGACTTCAGACGAATTGTTTAAAAAATTATATGGACTAGTTCCAATGAATTTTTCAATAACTTCTTAATATTAAAGAATTTTATGAAACTGTTTCATTAATTCTATAATAGCTTAATTTTCAGATTGATTCGATAGTTTTGTGGAGATTTTCATTAATTCTACAAACATTTCATAAGCATTGACTTTAATGAAACCTGTTCTGTAGGTTCTATGAAAAGGTGCAATGGACGAGTTCCAGGAACTATTTTTTTTTAAATCTATGATGAAATTCATTACTGAAGTGAAAATAATTCTCTCAGTGTAGACTTATCCATATTGTTTAGTAAAAAAAAAAATATATTTGAAAAATTTCTACAAAAGGTTATCGAATCAAATAATACCCGTAAGATTTGTACACTCACAATATTTTTTCCATAAAAACTACTCAATATACACATTAAATTAATTGAAAATCTGTTAAAAAAAAGTACGACTTACTTTTCATTTAAAAGAGTGGTATTTTTTAGTTTATTTCCAACTGTTGAAAAATTAATTGACAATATCGATAAAAAACAACAGATTGTTTTAATTGATTTCAATACTCAATATAATATAAAAACTGTTTGTTTTAAATAGAAAATTTTCACTGAATATTTTAACTATTACCGAAAGTCCGTCTTTTTGGTTAATTTTTGTTTATTGAATAACAGACAGAAAGTTAAATAATATATTTCTTTGGTAATTTAACTGTATATTGCATTGACACAACTTTACTGATTAAATTTTAAAATAACTGTTGGTTTTTTGTGGACAAGTTCTTGTGAGTGTACCAATAAGGACCCTTTAAACTGAATTAGGTCATTCGTATTGAATTTGAGATTGCATTTTCATTATTATCATAGAGTTTTTGAGGCATCTTATAGCATATTTTGAACTTTTCATCATTAAATATATCAGGATTCTTTAAATATCTTAACTGTATAAAGACAGAGCATCATATCAATGCATTTTTTGCATTAAATATATACAGTGTCACTGGAAACTTTTAATTAATGGATTTTTTTAAAAACTTTGGCAACCCTGAAACTATGAAATATCGAAAATAAAGTCTTAAGATATAATTCAAAACGCCATAATTTTTGTTGTGTGAAGATATTAAAAAAGTTCTTTTTGCATAAGAATAGTGAAAATGTTGTTTCAAAAAAAAAAGTTTTTTAAATATTTTTTTTTTCAGAAAAAAAAAATAATAATCAAAATTTTTTTTTTTTAAAAAATCTAATTTTAATTTTTACACAAATAGAAACACACGTCTTCTGAAGCACAAAATTTTCACTAGTCTTATACAAAAAAATTTTTGTCAATATCTTCCACACAACAAAAGTTAAGGCCTTTTCCATGATGTCCCAATCCCTCATTTTTCGATTTTCAACGTTTCAGAGTTGCCACAGTATATAAAAAAATCGTTATAGAAATATACGTTTACTGGCAAACATACTTACCAAATCTTATCAAACTCGAACAATTAGTCGTTATAGTAAAATGAAAATGCTCTATAGTCTAATCAAAACGACAATTTTTAAGGTACAGAGTAGTCTATATATGATCTATTTAGAATGCCTAGACACGCTCAGATTGTATTGCTATGCTCACAAAAGTTGTTTAGTTTTACTGTGGCGACAATTTTGTCAAATATTGTTTGTGACAAAGCAGGAGTCCCTGCAAGTTATGCTAAAAAATGGGGAAAAAACAAAATTTTCCTATGCTTTTTCAAAAAAATTGCAAGACAAATTTATTTTTTTCTTATAAAATGTTTATAAAATTTGTTCAATGGATCCTTAGGCACATTATTGTCCAACACGCATTTAAGCGTTATCGCAAAGTCTGAATTAGCTGTGACCCACTAAATTTCAGAATACTTGGAGTGCCATAAAAATATTGGTCACCAATCTCGCCAACTTCCTTTTCATAGTAGAATCATACTTATGCTTCCGAGTCCGAGTATTTTTCCAAAAGTATTTATTTGTTGCATAGCGTAATTAATAAACACATACCTAACTATCCGCTATTATTCACTGAGTTTAATAATTCACAATACTTTTGTAAAAACCCATTCAACAAAATTTTAATAATTTTTCCAACTTCAATTAACATATTCAAATTAACTTTCCATCAAATTACAATAATCAAATTAACTTTACAGTCTTTTTTTTTATAAATTTTTCTGTAATTAACAATTGGAATTTTGTTATTTAAATAACAAATATTTGTCAAAACAACAACTGCTTCGTAAACCGATCAAATTTGTTGGTGTATAAAAATTCACCTCAATTTGAATAAATTAATCTAAAAATAGAATATTTGTGTTGTTAGTATTGTCACTTCTGAGTAAAGAAAACTGCAATTTAGCTGCATTACATGCGAGGCCATACTTGGGTGTGATCGCTAAACAGTCATGACTTGATATTGTTACGTTTGTAATGTAAGAAGATCGCAGATTTGATTCTTACAGCCGCAGGTTGTTGAAAAATTTAACATATAGAGACAATCCGAAAATTATAAGACACAAATAATAATACAATTTAAATGGAAAATCACTGTCCATAAAAAGGCAGAAAACTTGTCTAGTCTGATTTAAAATTAATAGTGTTTATAATTTTTAGAGAAAAACGTTTATTCTTCTTCTTAACCTCAACATTTCTAAAAATAATTGTTGTTTTAGCAATAAAATTTGTCAAAAGTAAACAAAAGAAATATTTTAATTATTGTTCTTTTTATAAATTATGTATATTAAGAACTTTAATGATTGAAAAAATCGTTTAAGCCAATGTTAATTTATTTCTGTTTTTATTGTTTTATTTTTACAAAATTGTTCAATCTTTCTTTTCATTTTTTATAATTTGTGTTAAAAGATGACATATTTTCTTATATGTCGGTACAAAATATGCAATTTTGTATCGATCTGGCTTGGAATTCTGTAGAACGATCGACGATTATTGCCCACTTTTTGTAGTTAAATTACGACCATATTAGATAAAAATGTTAAATATTGTTAACAATGTTGTTAAAAACAAAAATTTATTATCGAGACCTAAATTGTTATCGTCAAAACGATAACAATTTAGGTCTCGTTTTGAACAAAACTAAATCGTTTTTCTTCCAGAATCTGTTACCTGGAATATAGTGACCAACTATTCAAATTCGTCAAAAACTGCTAGATCTAGGCAAATTTAATAAAAAAAAATTATTTATATCAAAGTTTTGTTTAATTCTGTTTAAATAAATTTTTCAGTTTATTTTATTTCAAAATGATAGTACAAACAAAACATTTTTTTTTTCTTATTACAAGTCAAAATTTTTATTGAAAAAAATTTGAAAATTTTTCATTGATTTAATGAATTTTTTTATGAAAAAATCATAAAAAAATGTTAATGAAAAAAATACCAATATTAATGAATTTTCATTCAGTTAATGAAAGTTTTCATTAAACCAATGAATCGATTTTAATGAAATCGTTTCATTAATACTATGAAGGAAATTCTATTCAGTGTATAAAAAGAAATGTAGGAGATAACATTTTTTTCAATTTTGATTACAAAATACAATATTTTGTATGCTGTTACTGTGTTTTGATTAATTTTGTATATTTTCTGTTCACAATATTGTTTAATTACGAGTATACACCATTCACAATCAAGATTTGTAAGAGATTTGCAATTATCTGAAAACAGTTCATAGGCGTTTGATGCGGTTTTAATTATCTCGTAAACAGCTGTTTATTTATTTTTGTAAAAAAAAAAACAAATATATTTGATCTAAATTGAACAAAATATTTCAAAAAACATATTTTTCACTGCCGGAATACAATATTTATTAACTTTAGATAAGATACAACTTTAATATTAAGATGGAAACCCCTTTTTAGATAGGGATAGTATAAAGATGATTTTGTTTATGTTTTTGGTGAGAGGAAGGGGCATCTATTGAACTATTTTCATAGAATTTTTTCGCCGGAAGCATAATATTTCACAATTACCACAAATTTAAGTGGAATTCACGTATTTGTCACGCTATATTTGAGATTTCTTGATTTTTATTTTGTTAACAAAAAAATAAAATAACTTCAAATAAAAAATATGGAAGAAAATTTAAAAACTTAAAATGATACGTTTTTTTTATTGAGATTTTAGAGGCTAACAAAAACGCGTGTTAAAAAAAAAAAGTTCAAGATATTTGTTTATGAAAAATTTGGTAGTCAAATTTTAGAAAAATGCATTTCATAAATAAATTGCATAAAAAATGCATTTATTTTTAACGCTGGAAAATAATTTTAAACCGTAGTATAAGTACCATTTCAATGCATTTTAAAGGATAATGATCCGATGTATATTAAAGAAACTACGAAAGTTCCCACTTACACACTTTTTGGATGTTTTTTTTTTTTTTTTTAATTTCAAGAAAATAAAAAACGCCAATATTTAAGTGGCTTCATAGAGTTTGTGCGTGCAAAACATAATTTAAATCGAAACACTTAAGGTCAGATTATGACCGATCTAACGTCGAATTTACGATCTATATTTGGAAAGACCAGATAATTTGAAATATCGTTTAAAAGTTCAAAACCGGTTA
Source organism: Delia radicum (assembly GCA_021234595.1). NCBI lineage: Eukaryota > Metazoa > Arthropoda > Insecta > Diptera > Anthomyiidae > Delia > Delia radicum. The sequence continues at coordinate 208,605,210 of CM037852.1, read as the reverse complement.
ACAAGTGACAAGAGTTACAAATGTTTAAATGCACCAGTCCCAAAAAATTATCTTTTACCGTTATCTCGAAAATTTTCAATCCGGTTTTGTAATACACTCACAAGGAAACTACTCGAACCTAAACACTTCGATTTTTATCAAATTAAAGTGTTTATAAACGATGTAAAAGATATACATTTTAATGGTATGTGCTTATTTTATAGGTATAAATATAAGCAAGTCTTAAAAACACAGATACGATGCAACTATTTTAACTGAATTTTCTCGATGTAAAAGACGTATTATAAATCCAGAAAAAAACAAAAAAAAAAAACCCTATAATGCAAGAAATTATGAAAAAAAAAAATGTTTGTTTATATTGATGGGACTGCTATTACTAAGTCCGATTTGGTAAAATAGTTAGGAGTTCTTACAAATCATAACTTGCTCTGTGATGCACATATTACTACCTTAAAAGCTAAAATTTCGTCTAGTATAGGAATACTTTATAAACTCAGAAATAAACTTAATACCGCTATAAAAGTATCCCTTTATCAGTCCCTTGTACATTCGCATTTGTCTTATCTTCCCTCCATATATGGTTGCAGAAACAATATAACTTTTTGAAATCTCTTCAATCAACCCCAAAACAAGGCTTTAAAACTCTACTTTGAACTCATTTAAAATTCATGTCAAAAATATTCTTCCTAAAAACAGAAATAAATTAAAATTGGTTTAAACGATTTTTACAATCATTAAAGTTCTTAATATACATAATTTATAAAAAGTACAATAATTAAAATATTTCTTTTTTATGGATAAAAAAAATTTATTTTCAAAATTTGTAATTTGTATGCTAAAATAATCACAAAAAGTGCAAATTATTAAATATCAACGAAAATATTTCAAACAAACTATGAATAGTGAATTTTTATTGTTGATCTATATAAATTGTATGTGAGTTGTTGGTTAGTTCGGTTCAAGATCATGAAAAATTTTTCATATTAACAGAAAAAATTATAATTTTATTTGAGATAATTTACTTTAATTAACAGAAAAAACAATTAGAAAAAAGTTATTTGACACCTGCATGAATGGAGTTAACTTTCTAGCCCGCAACGGCCTTCATCAACATTCTTCGTGCCTTAAAGTGTTAAATTGTAAACATCATCTATTTAACTCAACTAGTTAGGTTAAAAATGTGCCGTAACTTAGTTTCTGAGTATGACGAAATTTACTGCGAACTTATTTTCTATAAATTTACTGCGAACTTATTTTCTATAAAGCTATGTTTAGTTGTTGAATTTTATTTATTAAACACATGAAACTTTCATAACGATAAGCTAGGATTAATGAAAAAAATTTCATATACTTTATGAAATTTTCATTGGGCCAATGAAACCATTCATTAAAATTTATTTAATGAACCACCTTTCATTGACTCCATGAAACGTTTCTTTGGGGACTTTTTTATGAAAAAATTCATTGGATTAATGAAGCAATTCATTAATACTAAGCTCAAATTTCTATCAGTGTACAAAGAGCCACCCACTTATCGGAGATTTTGTCAATTGAATAAAAATTTTGCAGTAAAAATCGAATACTAATTCCGCTAAAAACAAACAATCACTCTATCTAAAATATTTGTTTCGTTGGCAATTTTAAAATAATAGCTGTGTTCGATGTATGTTACCCGCGGGTACCAAATTTTATCATAAACCGGTTTTATTGTCAAATATTAGTGTAAATTGTTGTTGTTTTGAGTAAATTCTGTTCCTGCGGGAACCAGCGGTGACGACGTCGAACAGACCTTATATAACGTTTTTTTTTATAGTTTTGGTAACTCTAATAAAATATTGATATTCGCAACCGAATCTCTCTTGTACAAACAAATCTAATTTTAGCCATACATATTTAAATTTGAAACAAAAATATATACAAAGTTAAAATTTGAAAATATAAATTCAAATTGGAAGATTACCGGTTCGAATACAGTTTGCGATTTTTTCTAATAAACTATTTTTTATACTTTTGGTAACTCTATTGGCATAATATTGAGATCAGCAACCGAATTTATGTTGTTAATACAAATTTATTTTTTGAATTAAATATTTAAATTTGATACAAATCTTATATATTCAAAGTTAGCTTGAAACAAATAAATTCAAATTTGGTTTAGGCTAGATATAAAGTAATTGCCTGACAAGGATTAGGTCGCCGGTTCGAGCCGAGTTCGCGGCGTAATATTTTTTTTTTTTTTAAATAATACATATAACATTTTTTTATAGTTCTGGTAACTCTAATCAAATAGTGAGATTAGCAGCCGAATTTCTGTTGTATATACAAATATATTTTTGGACAAATATTTAAATTTGAAACTAAAAAATATTTAAGGTTGAAATTTAAAAAAAAAAACATATTTAAATTGGGTTTAGGCTAGAGGTAAAGTAAGCATTACAAACGGGAGATCGCCGGTTCGAGTCCAGTTCACGACAAAATAATGTTTTATTAATAAAAATAATTTTGTGGAACGCATGTGAATCTATTTATAGAATATTACAGTCCATAAACATAAAATAGTTAATTGTTACAATAAAAATTCGAAATTTGTATATATGTTCGGTTGTTACAAAAGTATAAAAATTTAATAATTGTGATGGTACGAGGAACCACAAAACTTTAGTGGGCAAAAAATTCGGTTGCAACTACAAAACAGTTTTCTGTGTGCAACTCTAATGATTATGCAGTGATTAATATTCAATAACAAAATAAAGAGCGAAAACAAAACCATATAAGGTTTGAAATTTATTTATAAAACTCCTGTTTTTTTTATCGTAGAAGTCCAAAATTTTGTGTAATCATATAGTTTAGCCAATTGAATCATAAAAGCGGTTTTGGTTACTCGCTTCTGCATTTTAGTTGGCGATATATAGAAAACGTATCATAACCCAGTAAAATAGTAAAATCCAAATAACTGGTTGCAGAACAGCTTATACTGTCTTACAACAGGTTCTAATTTCTGTTCTGCAATTGGTTCTTTTTATATGGAGTTTGTCCCATTTGCAATAGGTTCTTTACCTCCAAACAAGAACAGGTTGCTTTAGAACCGGTTCTAGAACCAGTTATAGAACTGGTTCTTGGGCAGTGACACCTTACATTTCGACTCCCAGGAACCTGTTCTAGAACCGGTTCCATGTAACCGGTGGTAAAATAAGTTGTTCTAGAACAGGTTCTGAGGTAATCTGTTCTAAAAAATTTTGCTGGGAACTTTGTCAATTTTCAACCGATTTTAACAAGTGATATCTCATTTTATTTTGGAAAACACTATTAATTTTTAAAACAGACTAGACTAGTTTCTGCCTCTTTTTATGGACATTCGTCATCACTGATTTTCCATTTAAATTGTATTATTACTTGTGTATTTATAATTGTCAGATTGTCTCTATATGAAAAACTTTTTTCAATAACCTGCGGCTGTAAGATTCAAACCTGCGCTCTTCTTACATTGCAAACGTAACAATACCAAGTCATGACCGTTTACCGATCACACCTAAGTATGGCCTCGAATGTAATGCAGCTAAATTGCAGTTTTCTTTCCTATTAGCTTTTCTGTTATTTTATATTCAATTTAAAAAGAAAATTGTAATTTTCTTTTAAATGCCGTTTAAAAATTCAAACTCGTTTAAAAATGACTGAGTTACAAATGTTTTAATGCGCCAGTCGCAATAATACTACTTTACCGTTATCTCGAAAATTTTTGGGTAAGTTGCATTTCTCAAACCGGTTTTGTAATACACTCAGCTAGTCTTACAACCTATATAGGGCCATTTTACGAGAGATTTTTCTGTGCAGCACAGTGTTATCAGACAAAAAATTAAGTACTTCATAATTGTTCTACTTTTTTCCTTTTATTTACAGTTTTCCCCTTCATTTGTATTATTTTTAGTTTTAGAATAAATTCTTGGCTTACTATTTGTATGTATTTTATATTAACAGTTGCATTTTTTAGTACTATTTGTAAAATATGTCATATGTTTAGTGTAATTTTTATTCTGACAATTTCACAATCGCTTTGACCCAGAAAATTTTCCAACATAAGACATGAATACCCTTAGTATAAACTTTTAAGTTCATTGATTGAATTTACTAACAGGTTATTAAAATACATTTGCGATTTAAAAATAAAAATTAGGTCAATGTATATTAAATTAGGATTTGCTAAAAACTCGAAGAATTTTATTTAAAAAAATGCAAATTTTTGTGTAAAGTTAAGTTAGTCATATTACACTGTGCAACAAATTTATGGTTGTATCCTGAATGAAATCAACGGGAAATGAAAGTAGACTATCAGCAGATAAAAAATTTAAACACGATTCCTGCTAAATCGTGTTTTTGAGTTATGTCGGTCTGTTAGTAAATGAGCGATATGGTCTTTATTATGTATTTTGCATGCTTTTTCTATTTGTCAAGCCTCCTACTATTAAATAAGCATAATACCCACTAAAAGCATTATCTGTCCAAATTATAAAGGGTCCGCCATCTAACGTTTTTTTTTTCAACTAGTGCTTATTTCGTGAATGGTAACACTTAGCTCGAGTCTGATTTGACAGATAATTAGTTTTATCCTTCCGCTGAACGAATATGGTTGTGTATACGCTTGAATAACGCTGGGAAATATTGCGACATTACTTTGAAAATCATGGTAATGTTGCAGAATGTGTGAGCAAAGAGTTTCCGTTACAGTCAATGGCGATCGTTATCGGGCCATGTTGAACGAATTTTTGTTCACAAAAATTGAAGAGGAGGATATTGGCAACATTTGGTTTCAACAGGACGGCGCTACGTGCCACACAGCCGAAGCTACACTCCATGTTTTGTTTTTGAAGATCGCATTATCAGCCGCTGAGCTGATGTCGTTTGGCCACCTCGCAGCTGCGATTTAACACCGTTTTACTATTATTTGTGGGGTGCCGTCAAAGTTAAGTGTTACGCCAACAAGCCAGACACAATTGACGCTTTAAAGGACAATATTCGTGAAGCCATTGGTGATATACAGCTGCACACAATCGATAATGTGCTTAAAACTTGAACCGATCGTGTAGGCTACTGCATGGGCAGTCGAGGCAGCCATTTGAATGAAATTATTTTCCATTATTAACCGGAAGGATTGTACTTTCAAATAAAAAAAGAAATTTGAGAAAATATTCAGTAGTTTTTTTTATAGCATTTTCTAAAAAAAAAAGTTATTTGGCGGACCTTTTAGATAGTTGTGTAAAAATCGGTTTTTTTACCAAAAAAAAAAAATATTTTACATTAAAATGCTTTGCAAAATAGTTTCTGCGCTTTATGATAGCACCTCAGCCTACAAAAGTATGTTTGATGAAGATAATTTCTACACAGAGCATATTTAATTCATAAAGTGTACAATTTCTTTAAATTGATATTGAAAAGCTTATTACTTTTAACAAAACTAGACTTTTGTCCTCCAGCTTACGACAACAAATATGTATTTATATGAATTTCCGAGCACTAACAATAACAATTAGTGTACACTTTAATTAATTTATGTTAAAATTTACCCAATTTATAGTTAGAAACTCTATGTGAGTAATCGAAAAAATAAACACACTATGTGTAATTCAGTGCTCACATAATGCGTAAATTTACGATAAAAGTACTTAAAAATAATATGAAATTTAAAAAAAAAATTTAAATTGACTGTGAAAAAACTTGTTTTAAAAATGGATATACTACTGAAATGCGTAAAAACGGATTTCGGATTAGGTAACAATACTCAAAAATACGTATTTTACCAAATCGATGTTTCAACCGCATAATTTTTTATTATTTTTTCTGAAAACAATAAATTTATTTTATTATCGGCACTGCGTCTGCTAGAGACAATTTTTGAAACAACTTTATTTTTGCTTCTCGAGACGTTTCTTTAAATTAAATTCTTTGTAAACAGATTAAACATTTATCGCAAAAAGGTAAAATAAAGACGTTTTCAAAAAATCTTTTAAAATACTTGATGTGCCGCGCTGGAGCAGCGACGATATGTATGTTACCAGTAAGGAATTATAAACTAAATTTAGATCATTTTAACTGATTTATAACATCTTTTAAATAGTCATATGCATTAGGGTCATTTTTAATTTAACTTGAAATGCGCGATATGATTTGCATTTTTTCTTGTTTCAAAACGAACAAACTACTCAATTTGCAGTGGTCGTCTTGAAAAATTTTACAATTTGGTTGCATATATTTAAAAGTTGTTTTAATTTATAGCATTTTTATTTTATTTTTTTCTATTACTACTTATTTTCGAATTTTTAAATGTCAGTTTACTAAACTTTTGAGTAAAATTGTAATTTAACAAAAGAATACTAATGTTAGGCATAAATTAATTAATTTTAATTTAATTTAATTTAATTTTAAACATTGCGTCTGAAAATACTTTGTGTGTTTAGTGTAGTGTATAAAAGTGCGCACAAAACTGTTTTACGCATTTGGTGTTTATATTTCCTGAATTTGTGTAATATTACACAACACTTTACCCATTTTATAGTTTTATATTTACAATCACTTTCTAGAGTGTAATATCCAAAAAATTTATTTCAGATTGTATAACACGATATATTAACCTATTCGTACCCAGGAAAACTTGCTATTACCATAGAATGGGAAATGAAAGAAGAAAACAAGAATCAGAAGTACTTATAGTTGAGGCCAAGAACACCTGATTTTAACATGGGGGTGTCATAGGAGGCAAGGCCTTGCCTTGTGCTTACATATAGGGACAAAAATAAGACGTTACAAAATATGTAGTGAAATCACCAGTTACACATAAGTACTTATTTCATTTCTTATTTGTAGCATCAAAAGTAATGCTTAAAGCCATTATATGACGTATTACTTGTAAGGATGTTAATAAGTAGTTATTTATAGGTGCAAAAATAAGTACGTATTAACATGTACCTAAATAAGAAGGTATTAATAGGCAATAAAATAACTAGTTATTAATAAGGACAATTATAACTAGTTATTAATAGGTCCTAAAATAACTACAATTGAATAAACTTAAAGAATGGTTTATCGTAAACCAACCAACGGTAAAATGTGCCAACAGCCTTTTAAAGATTTTAAAACATGAAAAGCTAGATGTACCTATATCAGTTAATGGGCTTGTGGGAAAAAAACCTCGTTGCCAAGAGCGCACAGTTTCCCCAGGTAAATATGTCCATATTGGATTAAAGCATCATCTGGAAAACAAAATAACACTTATAGAAAATTCATCGTTGGAAGAACTTTTTATTGATGTTGGAATAGATGGCTTGCCAATATTTAAAAGTTCTGGTGTTGGATTGTGTCCGATTTTGGGACAAATAGTTAATATTCCAAATAGTGCAGTTTTTATAATTGGATGCTATGTAGGTCCAAAAAAACCAATCGACATAAATTGCTATTTACATGATTTTGTAAATGACTTTTCTGACTTGAAGTATAACGGATTTTTGGTTAAAACCAAACTAATTCAACTGAAAATACGTGCATTTATTTGTGACGCTCCTGCCAAGTCCTTTGTGTATGGCATAATGGGGCATATGGCACTAAATGGATGCCCAAAATGTCAGCAAATCGGTCAGAGAATTGACTATGTCACAACTTTTTCCACAACAGCCGGCGAAATGAGAACCAACGAGGATTTTTATTTCTTAATTTCTTAATTTTGTTATTTACTAAATAAGCTTTTGTTTTGTGAGAGTCGTTTATGTATAACTATATATTTGTTTGCTTAAATAAATTGCATTTAAATTATTAATTATGATATATTATGAATCTTTATAAATATACCTTACAAAAAAGTAGTTACTTATTACCTTACAAGTACCTTATTTCTTTGGCCCTTCCTAATAAGCAGGTATATAACACAATATTAGTAAGACATAATTGTTTAGCTTCCAAAATAAGTAGTGATGTATGTTCATATCAGTAAGGTATTATTTCAGACCTTCAAAATAACAACAAATGGATATTCATTACTACGAAAGGTCTGAAATAAGTGATAATAAATAACTTATTATTTTTGCTATTCCAAATAAGCAGATATTTAACACAATATTAGTAAGGCGTTGTTTTTTATATTACAAATAAGCAGTTACGTATATTCATATTAGTAAGGTATTATTTCGGACCTTCAAAATAACAAAAACTGCAATGGATAGTCATTACTTTGGAAGGTCTGAAATAAGTCCTACCCATTACCAAAGTTTTGCTGGGTAGTTATATATTGTTCCATATTAGAGATATATAGATTTTCTTTTGGATAAAACTATATAGTTGCTATCCGCGGTCTTCGCAGTGTATTTTTAAATATTTTGGACAAAAGGAGATGGAAAAACATTTAATAAATTTCAATAGATTAATTTTGGTGCACCACAGTATCATTTAGTTTAAAACAAATAATATTATTTATTACTTGTTGTATAAGGTGGCGCAAAAGTAATCCTCCTATCAGAAAATGCTATACATAATAAATACATAATAAAAAAAAAACACCGGAAGGTTATTTTTGCGCCACCTTATATATTGAAAGATGTAGTGCACCAAAATTACTCTATTGAAATTTTATAAATATATTTTCAAAAATATGCTCAGCATTACTAAACTTGAGGTCAATTTTTGAAAAAAAAATCTAAAAAGTACAAGTAGCAAACTAGTTATACGTATTCTCGGTATTTCTTTTTTTTTTAAATTTTTCCCATAATCAACATTACAACATTTTTGTTGTAACTTTTTTGAAAACCGCGAAATAGTAATATGTTTCTTAATATTTTTTATGGACTTAGCGGATATGATAGGATGATCATATGGAATTGTGCATATTTGCCTACAATTATATACAAAAATTTAATATTTAGTGCAATTTTGCCAGACTAAAACTCGTAACTAATTATATTTTGATGAACCAGTTTACATAAAATCGTATACAATTATATCAGGTCTTTGTGCGCTCCGGTATGGTAGTTGGTAGCGTGCTGGCTTATCTGTGCGGGGTCGTGGGTTCGATTCCCACCAGAGGCACTGGTCTGTTTTCGCTACAACGCGCCGAAGGCCATAGTAGCTAGTGCTCGGTTAGGGAATAGTATATAATTTGTAATTATATGATTATTAATTAATAAAAAATAAAAAAAAATATATATCAGGTCAAAATCGAGATACAATAATATCTGGGTTTCATATAATTATGTCTATTTGTATCAGTTTAGACATACACTGATACAATCTAATACACTCAGGGAACTTCTGCTTTAAAAATATGTAGTTGTTTGGGTTGTAATACAGTTTCATTATTTTTAATGTAAATGTAAGTCATTTGTAGAGCAAATACAATTTTTAACTAACCATGTAGTTCATTTAAAATAACAACTCACATCAAATGACTGTTTTATGATTTTACATTCATTTTTTTACAGTTGTTTTTTGTTATTTAAAAAATTAAAAAAAAAAAAAATTGGTTTATTTTTTACTACCATGTGGTTCATTTTTACTACAATGTTAGTCATTTTTTGAACATTAAAAAACAAATGACAATGTTAGCTGAATTTAATGAAATGTAAGTCGTCCTTTTTTTAAATGAAATTTCATTTGTTTTTGACTACAATTGCTGTCGTCTTTACCAACATAATTTCCTAAGTGTACAATTCTAAGGGGCCATAATTCGGATAAAATTGTACCGGGCATTTATCTAATTGAATCAAATTCGATCTAAGCCCACACAAACAAATACAATCATATGGGCACATATTTGAGATGAAATTTAATAAGATTACATATAGCGTCACATAAAAATTGATAGGACTACTATACATTTTTTTTTTTAATCGGCTGTCTTTTTTCATTTCTCTTTGTTCTTTTTCGGTATACAATTTCTTGTTGCACAGTGTTATAAGTAAGAATAAAATTATAATCTGTCTTTAATGTCAGAAAGCTACCGTTTAATTGTTTTCGAAAATATATATTATGCAAATTGGTTCCACTGAAGCTATTCCAGTGAGCTTCATTATTTTTAAATTAAATTCGAATAAGTGATAGACAGACAGGGATTTTAAAATATTGCGGTTTTAATATTTTCATCGCTAACCCCATTTTTTTTTGTATATTTTGTTTAGTTTTTCGAAACTTAGTAAACAACAATATCATGAAATTATCTTAAGAATATAAATCTACACATATTTGTCTTTCATTGGACTATAATCACGTGAAACAAACACCGGTTTCGAAAATTTAGCTTGTTAAGTTTTATCCTTATAAATTGTATATACACTTAGAATATTATGTAGGTAGAGACGACTGCAAATGTATTTAAAAACAAATGAAATTTTCCTTGAAAATAGGGCCACTAACATTTCATTAAATTCAACTAACACTGGCATATGTTTTTTAATGTTCAAACAATTAACCACAAATGTAGTCAAAATAAACCACATATTGCTTACTATTGCTTTGGCCCACTGACCATTTTTGAAAAAATTGAGCTAGAAATGTATTATATATATTTTGCTAATATCCTCTTTCTAATTCCGAAACAAGTTTCTCGATATCCTGTATTATATCAGAGATATTCAGAATCGACTTTGCATTATATCCGCAATTTAAATGATTAATAAATATTGGACTGATGCATAAATAACTGTTTGGCGCATAGATTAAATTTTGTATAAAACAATTAAAAAAAAAATACTTCATTATTGTTTTGCTGCAATTGACATACTGCATACAAAAGATTAAAAATCAAAACAACAAATAGAACTGATGTTGGGCGTTAAAGTGTATAGACGTGCAGCATAGAAAGTCATATTGCAAGCAAGTTGATGTGGAGTGCAAAACAAGAATTTTTATTTTTCATAAAAACTTAATAACTTTTGATTTAATTAATATAGAAGTTTAAAGATTTGTAGTTTTGGTTACAATATTTGCCGCAAGTAACGGAATGGGGGAAACAAAAATAAGTATTTATTATTTATATTTTAAGAAAAATTAGTGTACACCATCTTTATCGTTTTTTCTCGAATTAAACTTTTGGTAGGTCAAACCAATGATAAGCTGGAGATATGTAATAGTAAAAAAAAACCAACATTTATTTGTTTCACAGTTTTTGGTTTTATATAGTACATCGAGATTTTTCTTATGTTATATTTAATATTTAACCAGCTTTCAACCTCCGTATAGTTACAAAAATAAAACAAATCAAACATATTGGCTAGTTTGATACTACTATTTCGATCTGGCTAAAGATCTCATCTGAATCCGAAGTTATAGAAAAGCCAGAGCCTCCTTAATGGGCAGAGCTTTAACAACAAAATTAATAACACTGTACAACACAAAAAAAAATTACAAGGTCCGACCAATAAATTTTGATAGAAGAGACAAAAAAAAAAAGACACGTGTATCGGCGTTTTGAAAGTTTACATTTGGGTTTCATTTTAGGGGAGGTAAAGTTTACCCCAAATGCAAATTTTATATTGTCAATCGGCATAGATATTCGAGTAAGGCTTACGTTTAAAGTATATAGTGTGTTCAGCAAATTTATATAAAATGTTACGGGAAACATTTTTGTAGAATATGTTAACCCTCTAACTCCTCAAGGTAAGGGTTCTTTTGTTCTTCTTTTCAAAAAGAGCAAAACACACCGTTTAAGCGGTTAAAATTTTCCGTAAAAATATTCGCCGTGAAATTTTACTATAAGTCCTTCAATACACCAAAATTCGAATACACTCAAATCACAAAACAAATTATGCACACAATATATGCACCGCAAATTGACACGTTTTCAGTACAGTAAGAAATATAGCACTTGATTTTTGTTTTGATTTTTTGTTTTTGTTGTAATGTAACGGATCTAATCAGCCAAAGAACAGCTGGCAATCTATCAAAATTTATACGTCGGACCTTGTAATTTGTTTTTGAATAATGAATACTTCCTATTCAAATTTGCTATCGAAGGAAAAATAATAATAATACTGATTTTAGTTAAATTTGAACAATTTTTTTCATGCAAAATTTTTGGGAACATTTTAATCCCTTAAATCCCTGCTTTAATGTTGTTGTTTGCTCTTTTTTAACAGAAGGACAAAAATACCCTTACTTTGAGGAGTTAGAGGGTTAACATATTCGAGAAAAATGTTTGATTTTGGTGTACTTATAGTAAAATTTACGGCGAATATTTTTGCGGAACATTTTAACCCCCTAAATCCCTGTTTTAGAGGGTTAATATATTCTACAAAAATGTTCTCAGTAACATTTTACATAAATTTGCTGAACACACCATATACTTTAAATGTAAGTTTTACTCGATTTTCTATGCCGATTGACAATACAAAATTTGCATTTGGGGGAAACTTTACCTGCCCTTAAATGAAACCCAGATGTAAACTTTCAAAACGCCGATACACGTGTATTTTTTTTTTTTTATCAAAATTTATTGGTCCGACCTTGTAATTTTAGAAAAAATTTGATTTTGTTGAACAGTGTAATTATCAATTTTGTTCCATTTTTGCCTTCTTAGTAATCACACACGTGGTTAGGGTCTTTTCCTAAACTAAATTTAACATTTTTTTTTAGTTAATATTTATTAGTAGCGAACCAAACAGTTCGGTCAGAAAATGTATTTGGTCGATATTCTGTATTTTAAAGCATTGTGGACAATTTTTTTGAAAGTATAAATGTTTATTGGTCTGATTAGATGCGGTTTTGAGTTTAAGATTTAAAAAAAAGTCCGAAGTTAATCAATGAATTCACTGTTCGGTCTCTGAAAGTTCGGCCCAGTTGAATTAAATCGATTCAGCAAACATGTTTCCAATACGAAAATTTATCCTCATTGCCTCTAGATACCAAAAATCCGACCAAGTATAGTCGTACACTAATATGTATATATTTTTCGGATCAAAATATATGAGATTAGATCCCATGCGATCAGCTTATATATGACATTTTTCGGATCAGAAGAGGTTTGACGATTAGTTATATGTGGTACTATATGTAATCATATATGATTATATAGGAACTTTTTTCGTTGAGTACTAACTTTTGCACGAAAATACCTTCCAGAATAGTATACAATATTTTTAGAAAGAAAATATTTATCTACAGGAAAGGATTGTGTGCGGTGTTTATGTCAGGGTTTTCAAATTTTTCTTCCATTTTGCGATATCTCGCTTATTTTTCGAAATACTAGCGATTTTATAAAATGCGTTTTTTTTAAATGGCCGGTATCTCCAAAACTAAACGAGACAGGGCAAAACGGAAAAAATTGTTGCTCCACTGGAATATTAATATTCCCTGAAAATACCAATAGGATACGTCCGGGAAAGATCCGGAAGGATTCATTAAAAAAAAACAACCACAGGGTGTCTAAATTATTTGTTTACCCATACATTTACATGACTATACAAATTTAAATTGAACATTGGTCCAAAATGAGGAGATATGAAATGGAATGTGCAACAAGTGGAATCAGTGTTCCGATTCCAATTGTTTTATCGGTATTTGTATTGTAGGTATAAATAAAGTATATTATAGGTATCAATTTGTTCTAATGATGAAATATGATTACTAATAACTAGGGCAACCAAAAAACAGATCTAAAAACAATGTTTTAAGTGCTTAAAATTAGCTCGAAAAACAGTAAAATAAGCCGTTTGAATACAAAAATAAGCCGTTATAATAAAAAATAAATCGCTAAATTTCATAACCTTTTATAAAATCATTACTACAAATAAAATGTTTGTAAAATTTGTTCCTTGAATGCTCGTCAATCAAAAAAAAGTGCAATAGCGAAATCGGTTTTCCTAAGCTTGAAAGTTTTAAAACCAAAAACATTTACGAGTATCGTTCAATTTACAACTACAAAATAAGCTTAATTTTTAAAGAAAAATTTTCAAAAAGTAGCCTAATATTTACATAATAAGCTATAACAAGCAAATATCAAAAAATAAGCCAAACAAAAACTCTAACAAATATATCTTAAAATGTTCACAATATCGTGATTATATTTATTGTAAATAAATCTATCCTTTCAAATAAAACACAAGCTCTAGCATATTTTTGGTTGCCGTACCAACAACTTTAGTTAAATAACTGATTTAAACGTAAGCAATAGACTTTTGAACTTTTTTTTTTATGAGTTTAGTTTAGCTTTATTTATCTTTTTCAAATATCCCACTCTGAGAAACCAGCTGAAGAAATTTTACATGCTGGGATCTTAGCTATTTTTTACTGATGTATTAAAAAACTGCAAAAGCCTGTATTTTTTTAAGAAGGAAATATGGCAACACTATACTGATAATTTTTCAAGTTACTATTAATAAAAAAATTATTATCAATAATAATCCGAATCGTTTTTTTTTTCCTTGGAGAGTGTAAGATGACCCAAAATTAAGTGTATTCATTAGGCCGGGTCGATTTGTATGGAGGCTCAACGTTCAAGGAAGATCGTATTCTAGGCATCAAAATAAGAAACTTTGCCTCTAAAACGAGTTCTGATGTCCCAACTTTTGACCTTTAGTTTAAAATTTTGAAAAATCCCACTTTGACCCATTTAGAGTGCCCAAATGGAATCCAACCCAATCGAATATAATTTATACATTAATCTGCTAGAGCGTCTTCCGGAGAAGAAATAGAGACCCTAATCTTGGAAAGACTCTTCCTACTTTCTGAAATATCTCTATCCCGAGATTTGCACATTTTGCTATAAAAACACGACAAAAAAGGCCCTCTTTCAACTTAAATTTTAACCCCTTAACGGTCACCTTGAATGATGTTTTATGCATTAATCAGCTAGCGTGTCTCCCGGAGAAGAAGTTGCTCCCATAATCTTGGAGAGATTCCTCCTGCTTTCTGAAATATCAAAGTGGGCTTTTTCAAAATTTTACCCTACGGGTCAAAAGACGGGACATCAGAATTCGTTTTAGAGATATGGTTCCTTCGGCAAAGTTTCTTATTTTGATCCCTAGAATACGATTTTCCTTGAACGTTGAGCGATTTTTAAATCGACCCGCCCAAGTATTCATACACTCCCAATATTTTGTCGTTAAAAACAAAGTGTGTTTTTTTTTTAATAAAGGGCTAAAATACGTTAAAAAAAATATTTCTTTGTTTTTAATGTACGTGGGCGGATCAATAAGTCCATGACTTTTCGAACTTCCCTTGTAGTTACATGAAATGCAATACTGCTCCCATCAAGTACCACTTGTTAATAGACTACTGTCAAATTTTGAGCAAGTTCAGTCATTTACGTTTCGTTTTACAGCTGTTCAAAACATACAACCTAGTTTTTTAAAAATGAAAATATGTGAATTTCGAGTGCTAATTAAACATTATTTTTAGCGAAAAAAAAACCGTCAATCAAACCAAGGAAAAGCTTGATAAATACTATGGGGACTCTGCACAATCGATTTCAAGGGTAAAAAAGTGGTTTACTGACTTTCGTTGTGGTCGATCAAGTACAAATGACGCTGAACGTTCTGGACGTCCAATTGAGGTCAATGCACCCGAAAATGTCGAAAAAATCAACGATATGGTGTTGGCCGATCGAAGAGTAAAAGTGCGTGAGATTGTTCATTAGGGTGGGTCAATTTTTTCTAAGAACTTTCCCCAAAGAAACCATGGTTCTAAAATCAAAATAGAGCTTCCGGTTTTTTAAGAGAAAATTTGGTGCTCAGGTAATATGAAAATAATGCTATTTTTTTGCAAATATTCATTGGAATTCATTGCAATTGGTGAATAGTTGACCTGTAACGCTGGAAGAGGGCTTATTTTAAAGGAAATTTTCTCAGCTTTCTATATCTGTCCTCATTTATAGAAAATTATTTACCCAAATAATGGTTTTGGAGGCTTATGTTAAAATAACAACAGTCAAACTGTTAAACACCTAAAACTGTTACGATTTTTCTACCTAAAACTTAAACAAAAATTATTTAACTAAATTGGTATTCAAAATTGAATTAAAAAAAGTAATTGAACTTAAAATTGGTTAAAAGAAAATTTATTTAACAAAACCTAAGTCAAAACTGAAAACGAAAAAATTAAAAAAAAATATAAAACTCTTTTTTTTATTTAAAAAGCTTTTTATTTAAAAAAATTAAAAAAAAACATAAATCAAAAAATAATAATGAAAAATGTATTAAAAAAAAAATTTATACATCGGCCAAACCGGGAATCGAACCCTGGGATCCTGTGCCACAAATCACGACATAACCACTACACAACAGCACTTGTTAACTAATGCGTGGTTCGAATCCTGGCGATGCCCATCAAATTAATTAATTTTTTGTTTGCTTTTTTTAATTTTTTTTTTAACTATTTAATTAAAAAAAAAAAATAAAAGAATTTTAAAAAAAATTAAATTAAATAATTCGTAAGTAGTTAAATAAAAAAAAAAATAAACAAAACTAAAAAAAAAAAAAAATATTGGCCCAGACGGGATTTGAACCTTGGGGTAAAGGGCGTACAACGACATATCCACTATACCACAACAGCACTTATTAACTTATGAGCTTAATACGAGTTTTGGTAATTGAAGCACATGATCAAACACATTAAAACTAGCTTATATATTGTCAAAAATTAAAAGAAAGTAGGTAGCTAATCATAGGTTTTGTTTTTGTTTGATCGATTTTGTAACATTAGTTTTTTGTTTTTAGTAAATATTCTTACTAGTTATTTTTATCTATTCTGAAAATAGTATTCCGTTATTTTTTTTTAAATCATGAATTCTAATAGTTATTTATTTTTTTGATTGATTTTTGCAGTTGAAAGCGTGGGTTCAAGCAACAAGAGCATTTGAAATTAGTGCTATTTTAACTTTTAATATCAGTGTTTTTTTGAAAATTTAAATAAAGCATGCAGTCGTCAAGCATGCAGTCGTCAGCAATGTCTATTGGTTCTTCAGCAATGTCCATTGGATCTTTGGAGGTGGTGGATTTTTTAACTGTTGCAAATTCCGAATCAAGTTTAGGTCACATGCCACATTACAATTGTAGTGCTTTTGGTTTGGCGAGTGAATTTTCTGAGCTTAACTTACCTACTATCCACGATGTTTTGAAATACTATTTGTTTTTGAGCGATTGTTGTAAAGCTGAAAACAAAATGTTTTCATATGTACGTTTTACACCGAAAGTTGCAGAGAGAGTGATTGTTTTAAGGAAAAAATTGGATATTGCAATTATTAGTGAGAAAAATGTTGTGAAATAGCTTAAATTCTTGCTTAAGAGGTACGCTAAGGCAACCAGAAATAAACCAACATCTGAAAGTTATAAAGCATTTTTGAATACAATAGATAACTTATTTTATATCGGAAAATGCCAGTGCGATTTAAAAATACACCATTGTTCATGTGGATTGATTCCAGAGCAATTAAATTAGTTTATGCTAGATCAACACACTAATAGGAAACATACCATTCCTGAACCTGTTGTAGAAATGTTTTAGTTGCTTACAACAAATCCATCAGCTAGTCATGAAACAACATGACTATGACTATGGAATCGAATTTCAAGCAAATGAAATTCCTTTAAAACGAGGTCCATACTCGGAAAGGTACACTACTCTGAATTTTGCAATGGCTTGCGATAGGTTCGGCATTTCTGACAGAGTAGCTTCTGTCTTAGCAACATCTCTTTTCAGAGATATTGAGTTTAAGGACAAAGTGGGGCAATTCGTTGTTATGGATAAAGCCAAAGTCGCTCGTGAAAAAAAGAAGTGCAGAGCATTTGTTCGTCCACAACAGTTCAATGACTCTGATATCATAGCGTTTTCCTTCGATGGCAGAAAGAATAATTCCTTTTCAAGGGTTAATATTGGAGGCAAGTATCATACAAACCTAGTCAAAGAGCCACATATAGGCATTGTTCAGGAGCCAGAAACAAAATTGTTAGGTCAAATAAAAGTTAATGCTGAAAACGCTGAGACCAAGCAGAAGCAAATTTACGATTTCTTTGTGGAAAGGAACTCATCCCTTTCTAATTTGATTGGGATTTGCTGCGATGGTGAAGTCACTAATACTGGAAGTCAAAATGGAATACTTCGAAGGTTCGAGACGATGTTAAATAGACCATTCCATTGGTTTGTCTGTTTGCTACATTTTAATGAGTTACCATTTCGACATTTGTTCTCCGCGCTAGAGCAATCAACCACAAGCGGGCCTAGAACTTCCAGTGGTATTTTGACTAAGCTGATAGAAACTTGCTAGCAGCAAAAGGTAGGCAAATATATATTTTAGCTAAACTTTTATAAAATCGTTGTATAAATTTCAATTTATTAAAAAAAAAATAAAAAATTGTCGTAGGTTGTTACAGATTTTCAACCAATTTCTTTGGGAAGCATGCCACCACCATTAGAAACTGAAGTTAAACAGACACTTTCGACGGACGTAAAGTATTTATATCGCATAGCTAATGCAGTTGCAAGTGGTTTCTGCTCCGAAGATTTAGCCAACATAAAGCCGGGACCAATAGTCCACTCTCGATGGTTAACAAAAGCCAGCAGTAACAACTAAATCACCATCGTAAAACCTGAAAATACTAACAGAATTTATTATGAGAGTTTATGTGCCAATGTACTTTAATGTGAAATTCTATAGCTCAGTCGTCTACGGGAGTGCACTTTTATTTATACGGTCGACGCAATATTTACAGCCAAGTCATAGAGAGATTGTTAATAAGGTTGTGCAAAACAATGGATACTTTGCTCACCCGGAAAATGTTTTATTGACAATGGTTTTCGACGACAGAAAATCCGTGCGTGAGAGATGCATTAAGAAAATTTTGCATTTTCGTAACAATCTTTGGGATCCGTCAACACTTAGAGCTTACTTAAAACCAAAAATAAATTTTGATGGCTCAGACTATGTTGATATGATTGACTTAGATGACGATAGTATTTTGTCTGAGCCCCCATTTACTACAAATATATCCTACGAACATTTGTTGGAATACATTGAATTCGATGATCCACCGCTTTCTGATCTAGGAATACCGTCACATATTCAGGGAACTGAGCGATTTGTACAGTTGCTTACCAATGTTTCCCGGCGTGCAATAGAAAGTAATCGGGATGATATTTTGGCAGTTACTATTGAAAGGCGCAAAAGAATACCACGAATGGATAGCAAAAAGATCTTGTATGTAAATTGCCGCTATAGGTCGAAGCTAAAATTAGTTACCCCCGGTTTGGCCAATAGTTTTTTTTAATATTTTATTTAGTTTAATAATTTTTAAATAAAAAGTTAATTAATTGTTTAAATAAAAAAGAGGATTTCAATAACAAAATAAGAAAAAAAAATATTTTAATATTTTTTGTTTTATTTACATTTTTTTTTTTTTTTTAATTACATTTTAACATAAAAACGAGGAAAATAATATTTTTCGTATATTTTTTTTTAATTAAATTAAAAAAAAAAAAAATTAAAAAAAAGCAAACAAAAAAATAAATCAATTTGATGGGCATTGCCAGGATTCGAACCTAGGCAGTCGGCACGCATTAGTTAAGAAGTGCTGTTGTGTAGTGGTTATGTCGTGCTTTGTGACATAGGATCCCAGGATTCGATTCCCGGTTTGGCCGATATATACATATTTTTTAATACATTTTTCATTGTTATTTTTTTATTTATTTTTTTTTTTAAGTGGAAAAACTTTTTAAATAAAAAAGTGAGTTTTAATAAAAAATCGATATTTTTTAAAAATTTTCAGTTTTGACTTAGGTTTTGTTAAATAAATTTTCTTTTAACCAATTTTAAGTTCAATTACTTTTTTTAATTCAATTTTGAATACCGATTTAGTTAAATAATTTTATTTTAAGTTTTAGGTAGATAAATCGTAACAGTTTTAGGTTTTTAACAGTTTGAC
Organism: Delia radicum; assembly: GCA_021234595.1. Taxonomy (NCBI): domain Eukaryota; kingdom Metazoa; phylum Arthropoda; class Insecta; order Diptera; family Anthomyiidae; genus Delia; species Delia radicum. The sequence continues at coordinate 208,585,327 of CM037852.1, read as the reverse complement.
TATTGTTATTTTAACATAAACCTCCAAAACCATTATTTGGGTAAATAATTTTCTATAAATGAGGACAGATATAGAAAGCTGAGAAAATTTCCTTTAAAATAAGTCCTCTTCCACCGTTACAGGTCAACTATTCACCAATTGCAATGAATATTTCCAAAAAATAGCATTATTTTCGGATTTCCTGAGCACCAAATTTTCTCTTAAAAAACCGGAAGCTCGATTTTGATTTTAGAACCATGCTTTCTTTAGGAAAAGTTCTTAGAATTGTCCGTAGATTACGACCTTGCTAAACGCTTTGTCATGTTTTTCGGTCCCGAACAAATTGACCCACCCTATTGTTCATATGGCAGTGTGGTTTCGATTTAAAATCTAAATGATCAGCGTTTAAGATCAAGATGGGTGCCGCGTTTGCCCTCAAGTGACCATAAACGTAATCGTGACCAATAAGGTGATGCTAACAGTTTTTTGGGATGCACGCGGGATAATCCACATCGATTACCTTCAAAAGGAAAAAACAATAAACGGCGAATATTACGCCAACTTATTGGACCGATTTAACTAGGATTTAAAAAAAACACGACCCCATATGGCCAAGAAAAATTCTATTTTTTTGGAAGGGATACAAAAATTGAAGAAAGGTTGGTCTAAGTGTATTGAGCTAAAAGTGGATTATGTTGAAAATATTTTTTTTTTTTTCAAACTGTATTACATTCAAAAAGTCACGGACTTATTGATCTGCCCTCGTGTATTCCTTAAAAAATAAAGTTTACTGATTACTTTGTAAATAAACTAAAATCAGAGTGTATGGATTAATGGCGGTCTTTGGCCTAGTTCAGAGAAAAAATTAAAATCGATTTTCAATTAAAATATTTGTTAATTCAATTAAAATTTAAAACTTAATTGGTAGATACTTTTAAAATGTTCAATAAAATTGCAAAAAATAAACCGCAATTATGGGAACATCGAAAAAAGTCATTAATAGTAATTAAATGTGCTAAAATCCCAAAACTTATTTAACAAATTGTGAAAAGCAATCTGATGTAGGCGTGTCCCTATCCGGATTTCATTCCTGCCTAAGGAAATCTTCAGGGGACTTTGTTATTAGAATTTCTAGAGATATTTGTTATGTTAAATCACAAACTCAATGAGAATTTCTTGTCCTCGTCTAGGAGCGAGATTCAAAATTTAAAATATCAAAGAAAAACCAAAACCAAAACAACAACAAAAAATTGTCACAATTGGCTTTGTTAAAAAGTCGCTAAAATCAAACAAAAACTAACAACATTAAAAAATTTCAAAAAACTATATGAATTAAAAAAAACAAACAAATCATCAAAATTATAAAAAAATAAAATGTCAGAATTAAGAAACTGAATTTTGGGGGTTTTGTTTTTGATTTTAGCCATTTTTTTAACAATTTTTTTTCGCTTTGTTGTCATTATGGGTTATAAATACTGGATATTTTGTATGCACCAAATTCGTTTTCATTTAAACATCAATTTAAAGTCGGTTTGATATCAAATAAAAGATTAATTGAACTTTTTTTTCTGCGTTTTTATGATAAGCGAGATTCTTGCTAATTAGCTAGAGTTCTGGTTTTCTGATGTTTCGTTTTTAGTTTTTAATTTCAGGTGCCATATTACAAAGTAAATATTTTAATGTTGTCACTTTTTAGAAAATTTCAATTAAAATTAAATAATATTTTTACAATAAATATGGCAACATCTTATTTATTCCTTGAACTGGATCTAAAAAACAGTTTGTTTAGTTAAACTCAGTTTAACTGTATTTTAAGATTACCTAATTATCTCAGTAAAAGAAGTTTAACTAGATATGAAAAACAAAAAAAAAAAAAAACTAGGTCTTAAAGGTAGTAGACAAATTTAAACTTTCATACCCAATTTTTTTCCAATTTTTAGAGATCTTCAAAAAAGAATCCACTCACTTTCCTTTCCATACGAGTAGAAAACAATCCATACAAATTTTTTTTTATATAAAAGTTTCCGATTTATTTTCATATACATGTGTCGTTTGTATTCTGTTTTCATAATTGATTTCTAATTGATACGGACAACGCGCTGGACGCCAGCGCCACTTTTTCTAAGTCTACGAAGACGACGCCTGTTTTTAATTTGGGAGCGCTTGCGTTGTCTGCGCTTTTGGATACGACGACGACGTTGAGCTTGTTTGCGTTGACGCATTCTGCGCTTTCTGTTAGAGCGGCGCACGTTGCGACGACGTTTAGCGGCAATACGGCGACGTCTTTGTTGTTGACGTTGGGCTTTGGAAAGAGTGGAACGTCTTCGTTGCTCTTGTTTTCGTCTGCGTGCTTGTAGTTTTTGACGACGGCGTTGAGCTCGTTCAATGGCACGTCTTTTGGATTGCAATCTCTCGCGTTTGTTTTGACGAGCACGTTTGTTCCGTTGTAGACGGCGACGGTTTTGTTGTTCTCTTTTGCGATTCATGCGCTGTTGCATTTGACGACGTCTCCATTGATTGGGACGAGCACGAGCAGCACGTCCTTGTGCATCCATATCATTATTGAACTCACTTTCATCATTAATATTTTCTTTGTGCATCATTAAGTCGTTTTCTCCCTCTTCTCTGTCATCATCGTCATTATCACCCTCTTCATTGTCATCAGCAGAATCGTCATCATCATTATCTTTATTGTCAATATCGTATAATCCTCTTCTTGATGCTGCTGCTGGTGCTGGTGCTGTTGCTGCTGGTGCTGCAGGTGCTGTTGCTGCTGGTGCTGCAGGTGCTGTTGCTGCTGGTGCTGTTGCTGTTGCTGCAGGTGGTGCAGTAGTGGTTGGTGATGCTGTTGTTGCCGGAGGAGCAGTAGCAGTATTAGTAGTGCCAGTAGTACCAGTAGTAGGAGAAGTTGGTGAGTTTGTATTTGTTGCTGTAGTTTGTGTAGTTGGAGATGTTGGAGATGTTGGAGATGTTGTAGTTGGTGACGTAATTGTGGTTGTTGGTGATGTAGGTGATGTTGTCAATGTTGTTGTTGCAGCAGCAACAGTAGTTGTTGTAATTGTTCCCCCTAAGACGTTGAACTTGTTCAAAAAGTTAGAGGAAATAACACCCCGAGCCATGTCATAGTCATCACGACCTACAGAATTTTGTTGCTTATTAAGCAACCTGTAACTATTACGCATTTTTCTGCCATCTTTAGCGTCTGCAAAGAACAGTTATCCATTAATTAAAAAAGTACAAAAATTTAAAGAAATTGTTTTAACTTTGCTTACCTGCAACTTGCAATGCTACAGCTGAGCAAAGCAGCAGCACTAAACTTAAACTTTTCAAATTCATATTCTTCCTCCTTTCTTGTACGAAACAAAACGAATATATGTCGATCTGGACTTTTCCCGATTGAATAAATTAATTTTGCATATTCCTCAACAGAAATGAATGTTGGGAACTGACTGATGATAGAACAATTCTGTAACTATTTTATATACCTTCAAATCACTATTAAAAATATCATCTTCTAAGACAGCTTAGAAAGATGAAATATCGTGCTTTCTTTCTATCGTTCTAGCTACACTCTCTCCTAATGATTGATTTTTCTTAACACAAAAAAAAAAGCCCTCCGGCATGTCAAAGTTCCACGCAGCGTAACATATTAAATCACTAATGAATCAATCTCAAAATATATATAAAGGGTGTTTTATTATACAGGTATAGAACTTTAAGTTGGCAACACTTTTTTAACTGGCGCACATTTTGTCAGCTGTCAAGTGATTTATGTTTAGTTTAGTTTGGCATTTCAACAAATTGTGCAAATTGATTTTGAAAATCATGGTTCTGTTCGAAATACGAGAATTTTTCTAATTTTACGAATTTTGCGAATTTTCTTTAGCGATGAAGTTCACATTTGGTTAAATGGATACGTCGATAAACAAAACTTCCGTATTTGAATTGATGATAATCCTCAAGTGTATAATGAGACACCGTTACATCCAGAAAAACGGCCTGTTTGTGGTGCTTTATGGGCTGGTGGAGTCATTGGTACGTAATTCTTTAAAAATGATGCTGGTCAGAACGTTTCAGTCATTGGTGACCGCTATAGAGCCATGATAACCGCCTTTTTCCTTCATCAATTGAGCAACCATGATTTGCAGGAGCTGTTGTTACAACAAGACTGCGCAACATGTCACACAGCTCATGCCACAATTGATTTATTGAAGGAAACGTTTGGTAAAAGCATAGTCTCATGTTTCGGACCCGTGAATATGCCTCCTAGATCGTGCGATTTAACGCCGCTGGACTATTTTTTGTGGGGATATGTGTAGTCGTTAGTCCACGCCGATAAGCCCGACACGATTGACCACTTGGAGGAAAATATTCACCGCGTTATTGCCAATATACGGCCACATATGTTGAAAAAAGTCATCGAAAATTTGACCTCCAGATTAGACTACGTCCGAGCCAGCCGTGGCGGTCATATGCCAGAAATTCATATTTAAATTATAATGCCAGAAGATTATCTTTCGAATGAAGTAAATTCCATGTCAATTTAAAAAATTCATCTTTGTTTTATTCCATTTAAAAGTTCTATACCCCTATAAAAAACACTCTTTATATATAAATCTTGAAGAAAAAACCAAAATTCTTGCAAAAAAAAAAAAAAACAAAAATGTTCCAATATACATGCTCCAAACCTTTTTACCGATATTTTAGCCAGCTAGTTAGCTAACTATAAGTTATGATATTCATCAATTATTGCTATTTTCTTTCTTTATTTTAAAGTGAGAAAAGGTAAAAAAAAGCCCGCGGTTATATGTAACTGTCACTACTGACTGACCCCGCTCTTACGTTGAACTTTCATCGAAGAGATAGATTGATTGATGGTTTTTCATTAGTATGTCGGCTTATAATTTTAGTATATGCAAATTTGATATGTATGGCAAACTTTCAAGCAGAAAATACAAAAACAAAACTCACCAAATAGCCGTAATACAAAAAAAAAAAAAAAAACAAAAACGCTTACTGTTGATAAAGGGCAAAGATTGTTAACTATCAAAATTTAGTTCGTAGTTAATCAATGTGAAGATAAACACCCAAGTAAAAAAGTTTTGATATAGTTATATATTACCTTATACAATTATATTACCTTATTGCGAAATATATATTCCTATAAAGTTTAATTTAAAATTATATCTTTCATTATATTGTACAATACACTGCGTTGTATAACTATATTTATTTATTTGTTATTAATTACATTAATACAATTATTGTAACTAACTTAACCTTAGAGTACTAGCTACTGAGGCTTTCGACTCTGACTTGTAAAATTTACCTATTAGATAATATTTTGTAGGTTATTTTCTAAAATATAATTTAATATTTTTTTTTTTTTTTTCATTGATTAATTTAACGAGATCAGAAGGAGGACAAGGTCCAACAATTTTGGTTCTGGATGAATGGTAAGTGGGGCACTCATCTAGGATGTGGGTGACATTATTTTCTTTGTTGCAGGAAGTACAGATTGGTGGTGATGATTTTTCGATCCGATATTTATGGGAAAGTTTACAGTGCTCGATGCGGAGGCGCACTATTTATTATGTTGGTTTCCTTTCTGCAGCAGGTTTTGTGGTTTGCTGGTTTGGTTCCCATAGGGTTGTTAGTTTTGAAGTTATGTTGATTTAAACTCACATGCACATACATGGCATTCATCGATTCCATATAAGCGTAGATAGTATTTCATATGTCTTTAGTTTCGTTAGTTGAATATTTTGTTAGTGGTTTTCGTTCTGCTTTCGTGACTTCTGAATCTGCATGTTCATTACCAGGGATGCCAATATGGGAAGGGATCCACATTATTTTATTTTATTTTATTTGAATATTTATTAAGAATATTTCTGATATGATTTATTAACGGAGAGTCATACAGCGAATTTTGTATCGCACGGATACACGAGAGACTATCAGTGCAGATGATGTAATTTGTTTGTTGAGAAGAGGCGAATTCAATAGCTACACATACTGCTGAAGCTTCAGCTGTGGAATGGAACAGTAGTTATCGAAATATTCAGTTTAAATGAGTTTACCTTAGCGATTCACTATTGCACTATTGCAAAAAAAGTGAAATGTTTAGATTTAGATACATCTGTAAATAAAAGGTTCCAACTGTGCCGAACAAAGTAATATGTTACGTTATAAAAGATCTGTGAACTTGGGAAATATTCTTATCGCACTTCGTTTGATATAAAATCCAGTTGACATAATCAGTTTTGAATTTTGGTTTTATTTTATTTTTGGAATGATTTTTGCTATTTTTTCTAATACTGCAAGCATTCAAAGCCAGAAATTGCCAATGGTCAGAAAAATCGAGTACTTTATTTTTTGTGCCGTTGGCAGAAATTAAAATAAAAGTACTGGCAAAGCCCTTATTTACAATGCTGTCCCAACGTTGGAAAAATGTGCTTTGCCAGTACTAGATTTAGAAAATTTACAACCGTCAAAAATTAGAGCACTGCCAAAGTCGTTAGGCAACGTTAGTAAAGCGTGCTTTTAAAGCATTGATATTAAAAAATTTACTACACTTTGTTAAAAAATATTAAAATTGTGCTTTTTATGTTTGTAAAAATATTTTTGTTAGACCAACTTTTTTTAGCGTTGGCAAGTTAATTCCAACAAACGTTATGCCAGTGCTGGCAAACTAGCACAACCAACAGTTAGCCATCTGTTATCACTTCTTTACGTTTTAAGCTATCAAGTATTATGTGTCTCGTTAGTTCAGTGGATAGAGCTTTCGGCAGGACCAAAACTTTTTTAAATTAACTTTTTTTTTTAATTTAAAATTGTAAAATCTATTTTTAGATCACATATTATTAGGTATTGTCAGTGTTTCGCCAACATTAACAATTTCGTTTACCCAGCGCTTTGCCAAAAAAGGAACGGCCAAGCCTTGGCCGATGTTATCATTTTGGGGTTGGCAAAACACTTAAATCTTCAGAAATCCAACGCTCACCAACACTAGTTCCACCGTTAAAAGCACTGGGCCAACGCTTTGCCGTACGTATTTTTCTGGCTGAGTATTTTTAAAACTTATAACTGTTGTTAATAGTGCGATAACTGATCCCTTATTGTGCACAATTTAAGAGATTACTTAATTGATTTAAGAGCAAAATTGTGTAATAATATTTTGTTAGCGCTTTATAACTATAATTACATATGTATAACGGTTAATAAAGATGAATAGCGAACAAATAAAAATTAAAACATTTTTGTTAGTTTTTTAAGCAACTTTAATTAATATGAAATAAAATTCAGATTGGTTAATATCTAAGTGATTTTGAAAAAGGGCAATTTTGGACATATTTAAAAAGTGGCTTAAGTTTTCATGATAAAAATTATGGTAAAAATAAAAAATAAAGCTTTCTGATTGGGACCGGCGTAAAATAATCAACTGTGCCAGCAACTCAATAAAGAGTCTCAATCAAATAATCGATGAATGTTAGGTAAATGTGTTCAAATCAACCATAAAAGGATTCCCAGAGAATTACTCACCCCAAGCTGATGCCTGTGCCAATGTTATTACCCCGCCACAAAACAGGTAGACTTTAATTCGCTAAAAGAAATTTACAAACCAACTTTAGAAAGGAAAGTCAATAATCGCTGTTGTTGGTATGACTCTTTCAACACAATTTTCTTATAAAGATGACTTTTTCTGGTGAGAAAAAGTTCAATCTTGATGTCCCAGATGGTTTTGACAGCTGTTGGAAAGATCTGCGTAAGAAACCACGATATTTCTCAAAAAAAAAATTTCGGAGAAACTTAATGGTTTGGGAAGCTTTTTGTTTCGACGGTATGGTTGGTTTAGTATTTCCAAGTACCAGCTTGAATTCTTCTGAGTACATTAAAGTATTAAGTACCATTTATTGAAAATAGCAACGAAACAGAATTCGTTTTCCAACAAGATAGTGCCTCAGTAAATGTATGTCTTCGGACGATGGGCTATGGGATATATCAAAAAATGTGTACAAATTTCTTACTTAGTGGTCCGATAGCAATGAAATACTGAACAGGCATAAGTGACGTAATATCAAGCTTAAGTTTTGATTTTGAACCTTCCAAAACCCAAGGGGCGGCTTACAGTTTGCTAGAATATGACCAGCCAAAATAGAAAACTTTTTGCATATACAATTTTGAATGCTCGCCATTTTTTTTGGTTCTTATCCGATTTTCAAAAAAAAATAACATTTTGCTAGTAGAGACTTACAAAAAATATGCTTTCATGTGTGTCTTTTCTCTAATAGTTCCCGAGATATTCCAATTTGAATTTATTTTTTAAAAAATATTGTTTATTTAACTAAATAAATTCTTGACTGAATGATAAAATTAATCCAGTATCCTGTTAAAAAAAAATCTAATTTTTTCGATTTTTTTCTTTAAAAGCACAAATAGTCTTTTACCTCCAGATAAATATTTTCTTTCTGTATATATAAAGTGTGCATAATATTCTGAAAGGCATTTTTAAATAAGGGGGAGAATGCATAAACAAATCAAACTTTTTTTTTTAACACAACTCGCATTTATATAAAAGACCTTTCAGAAAAGTATACACACTTTATATGTTCAGAAAGAAAATATTTATTTGTAGGTAAAAGACTGTTGGTGATTTTTGGGGAAAATATCGGAAAAATTAGCGTTTCTTCGAGAATATCATTCTTGTTGAGAAGATTATACTCTCTTGATATATATCTGCCTCTTTCAATTAGAATGCGTGTTGCTAACGCCTTGTTAATGCCTCATATATTATATTGCGTTGAGGTATTTTCTGGTACCACAGACTGTGAATTTATTAGGTTTACTAGGATTTTCAATCGAGTTATTAGATATGTGTATGGCCTAAGACTTCGGTCCCATGTCACCCCGTATGTGGTCCAATTTCTTGGGTGTTCTTTTAGTAATTATGGTTGTTGATATTCTTCTACAAGGCGATGGCAAATGGCTTTCCAGACTATACAGTAAACAGTTGTATTTTATCCCATTCGGAAAGAAACCCACAATTGGTATATCCAAGACATCACTCGACTTTGTTTGAGCGACCATTTCAGATTAGGCTTTCGAGAATATGGAATGATTTACATATAACCTGAGAAGTTTTAGTTTTTCAGAACAGGTCTTTAGGCAAAAGCTGAAGGATTATGTGGCTGTTCATGATTTGTAATTTTTTGTGTTCGCTGTCTTTTTTATCTCTCTCTTAACTTTTTTTTATTTTTTATTAAGATGTAATTTTTTAATTAAAAAGAAATGTTTTTTTTTATTATTTATGATAGTTTTAAGTTACTTATTTTTATATAGAAAATATTATTAATTAGCTTGTGTTATAAAGTAGCTTTTAATAATCATATATGGCCCTAAGGGCTTGGGTTATGTAATTTGGAGAGAATAAATTCTATATTTATTATGAAAAAAAAAAAAAAAATTTTTTTTTTTTCAAATTTTTCTTTAAATGAATGTAGCTTATGAGTGCAACCAGATTTTGTTGCATTCATGTTTTTTGTTTAATCCAGAATTTATTTAGTTAAATAACCAATATTTTAAAATATAAATTGGTGCCGATTTCGTACCGCTCTTTGCAAAACACTTAACCTGAGAAGGACCAAATTTGGAATTTCACATTTTCAAATGGGAATATCGCTGGAACTATTGGACATAACCCACACACGCAGTCTCTACTAGCAGATTAGAAATATGCAAATTTTTTGAAAAGCGGATGAGAAAGAAAAAAAAAAAATGGAGAGCACTCAAAATTTTTTATGTAAAAAGTACCCTACTTTGGGGAGCCATATTGCCGTCCCCGTGAGATCTGTGGTTCAATATCAAAACTAAAATTCGATATTACGTCACTTATGGCTGTTCCTAATTTCATTGCCATCGGAAGACTAAGTAAGAAATGGCTGAATTATTTCCACAAATTTTGTGATATATCCCACTGTGCGATGGAATAACTATCATCAAAAAATATAGTAAGTAGTATTGGAATGGCCCGCATGTTTTACGTATCAAAATCCCATGGTAGGGGGGTGTATTAATACGTCGAGTTTGAGCGTATGAGTTTGAGCGTTGGGTATGAAAGCGTTTTTCATCTAAAAGATGCAGTTAGTGAAGCGTGGAGATCTATAACGGTTCTTCGAATAAATCTGGTAGACAGTATGTCTGACCGAATTTTCGAGTTCATTCAAAAAAAAGAGGCTTCACACATTATTAAACCTGCCGCTTTAAAATACTTTTCTTAATTTTTTTTTGAAAATTTTGATATAATAACATGATGTATTTATAGTTATGAATTGATTTTGTTATTAATTTTTAAATAGTAAAAGAAAAACTAAATTAACTGAGTTTCTGTTAAATATTATTAATGTTCCATTGGTTTTACATATATGTCGGTTAAACTCTTCTACTTTTTTATAACTTACGAAATTTAGTGAAATTAATGTGTAATTATAACTTTGCAACGCAGTGTATGTAAAAATATATAATTACATATTAATCTATATACAATTACATATATTTCATGTTATTGTATATATAAATTAAATCCAATTGTATTTAATTGGATATAATTTTATTACATTATATATAATTTAATACATTTGAATGAGGACAAAATGCGCATACAATTGTATCAAACTGTCTAGTTTCATCAAATTAGATCAAATTGTATCAAATAATGTCTAATTCTATCAGATTAGATGTAATATTGATTAAGTTTTCTAATTTTTCGGATATATTTATATATAATTCGAAAAATCACAAAATATTTTGTTATTTTTTGCTTGGGATCACAGAATTAATGTTACTCGTGATGTTCGTAGTTCATATTAGTTGACCCTTTATCTAATTTTGTTTAATCTGGCTTTCATTTAAAATTTCTACTATTTTTTTAACATGAAATTTTTAAGACACCTTTTATATGTGATGTTTTGGTATTTTGAGTTTTCGGCGATGGATAAAATAGCAAATATATTTGAACAAGTTAGGAATTGTTACTACACGGGTGCTGTATTAACATATTATTACAGATAGTCGAATTTTTTCACAAAAATTTATTAATTGGTTTGTTTACTCTCTTTAGGTTTTTTTATTTAGTGATTTTTTTTTATTTCACATTTCGAAAGTTTTAACTTTTATTCTATGCAGTGTGAATATTTTGGCGAAAAGTTCACAGAAATAAAAAAGTTACAGCTTGTAATCAAACTTCTTGCCCTATATTTTACTTGTAATATATTTACTTCAAATCACTTTTCTCAAAAACAACCTAATAAAAATAGGGTTGCAGGGTGCTCTTAAAAATTATGGTAAAGGGCGTCATTTTACATACATTGGCCAAATTTCAAAACCCTACACTCAAAAAAAAAGTTTGTAAAGTCAGCAAAAAATTTTGCTGAGTCAGCAAAATTTTAGTCAGGAGGATGCTTGCAAAAAAGTTGCTAATGTCAGCAAAATCTTTTGCTGAAAATCAGCGAGCTGATTTTTAGCAACAAAATTTGTAGATTCAGCAAAAGTTTTGCTAACACTTAGTAGATTAGAAATACAAAAGCCTTGCTAAAAATTAATAAATTTTTTGCTGAATTTTAGTAGACTGAAAAAAACGCAAAAAATTTGTAGAAAAATTGTAATTTAGTTAATTTATTTGCTGAAAATCATAAAACATATTTTTGTGATTCTTTTAAAAATAATTTACTATAATAACGAAATATAAAAATTTTCATTTTTTCACATTGACGACATGAATTTATTTAATATCTGAAAATATATAGAAATAAATACACAAGGTGGCGCAAAAGTAATCCTCCTATCAGAAAATGCTATAAATTTTGCGATTGGCCCCTAATGTCAGTTCTGTTTTGACATTTGTGTAGTAAACACATGCGAAATACACGTTAATAAACAATGTTACGCTACACTGCTCCAGAACGCGGAATATTGGTGACTATTTATTTGACCTATTTATTTGACATTTTTCATCAAAAATAATCATGAGTGATGAGGCCAATTTCCATCTTAGCCGGTACGTAAATAAGCAAAATTTACGCTTCTGGGGCACTGAAATTCCGCGTGTAACCCACGAAGAGCCATTACACCCGCTCAAAGTCACTGTATGGTGTGCTGTTTTCGCTGGAGGAGTCATCGGACCTTTTTTCTTCGAAGACGTCGTGGGCCAAACGGTTACTGTGAATGGTGAGCGCTACAGAGCAATGATCAACGAGTTCTTTTTGCCGCAACTTGATGAATTGGGATTGGAAAACTTGTGGTTCCAACAGGACGGTGCAACGGCACACACTGCACGTGCCACAACCGATATGCTGAAGGATGCATTTCCCGGGCGCCTAATCTCCCGTTTTGGCGATTTGCACTGGCCAGCAAGATCGCCTGATTTGACCGCTCCAGACTTCTTTTTGTGGGGCTTTTTGAAGTCGCGGGTTTATGTCATCAAGCCTCAGACTCTTGCAGCTCTTAAAGACAATAACTGTCAAGAATGTGAGGACCTATCGCCGGAAGTTTTGACCAAAGTGATGGAAAATGCCATAAAAAGGGCTCAAATGACAATCAACTGTGGCGGCGGCCATTTACATGACATCATATTCTCGACTTGATGTAAAAAAAATTAAAATACCAAATAAAAATAATCCACAAGAAGAATCAAAGTTTTTCATTTTTTTTTAAATTACAGCCAAAAAACATCGGAAGGTTATTTTTGCGCCACCTTGTATATAACATAACAAAAATTGTCTTTCAATTACTTACATCAACTGCCGAAGATAATTATAGAAACGAAATGAAAAAATAAACAAAAACAAACGAAACGAAAAAAACAACCCTTTTTGCAATAAGAAAACGGAACCATAAAAAAATCTACCTAAGATGTGTGTCTTTGTCTTTCACTTTACTCTGTCTACATTTCTGTATATGTTTGTTTGCAATTTGACCACACATATAAATATTTAGCTTAAATAAATAAATATTTTATTTTGTCTTTTATTTAATTAATAGACAATTACTTTCACACGCCGGTGACAACGCAAAATTTAAGTTATTTTAATCTTCAATTTTGTTTTATGTATGAAAAACAGATACAAAAGTCTTCCATGGTTGATTTTTTTATATGTCTTATTAGAGTTGTACTTTTTAGTATCATTTTCCTCTTCTCTACTACATCTTGACATGCCGCGACATCTACTTCATTCTGCGTATATCTTTCAATCTGGTTGCAGTCCACATTATTAATGTGCTTATCAGCACAATTTTTTTTTAGCAAAATTAATAATTAAAACATTAGTATATTAGTAAAGCATTAATTTAAAAACAGTTAAGTGCTGAATAAGTATAACAAAAATTTTAGCTGAAAACACGATTTTAGCAAAAAATTTTGCTAAAAAATAGTATACCTGATTTACAAGACGTTTTACTAACTTTTCTACTAACTTATTTTTTTGAGTGTACGACAATGGGAAGAACTTGTTGATGTTTGCCAATTAAAATTCGGTTACAACGACTGAAATCGGTTGCTACAACTGAATATTGATGTTTACAACAAAATTCGGTTATCACAACTGAATTTTAGTTGCAACAACCAAAATATTCAGAAATCAGAATGTGGTCGTACTAATCTAATATTATTGATTTTAGCTACCAAAATACACTTTTTAATTCAGTTGGCACTTTATTTTTCTGTGTGTATATATTTATAATTTTTAGTTTAAAACAAAACGATATATAATGCATGAGTTGCAAAAAGATAGTGCACCTAAGGTCAAAATGTCGAAAGTTTTCATAATAAGGACTTCAAGGACCTCCAAATTTCCAAAAAGCTAGTAACAAAAAGAAATGAATTACTTCTAATAGATCCAACCAATATTAGTGGTTAACAGCAAAGAGGAGCACAAATATATTGGTTTTTACATTGTCACTATAGTACATGTTTCTCCGCACCTGACAATGCCGTAATTGTCTTTTTAAATTCATGTATTGATCTAACAAGGGTAAGAATGTTTCGGTGTCATTGCTGTATTTTCCCTATGGGGAATGGGACCGGTCCTGCGTGTGCCACAGGAACGGTCCCTTCGTGCCAGAGACCGGTCCTCTGCTAAACCCTACCCTATGTAAACAACTGGCAACTTTAACATGGACTTGTCATAGGAGGGGGTCATTTGTCCTGCTTTAAACCACATAGTGGCATGCCACAGGACTAACCAAAGATGGGCATAAAAATAAACGAAAACTAAACAGCTTCCAATGGGTAAAATTCTGGCCAACTGGCTTTTTCTTGTTAATAAGCATTCTGGTTAAGTTGTATGTCCTACCTTTACAATTCACAGGATTGGTAGTTTTAGGACAGTTGACACATCTTAACCAACTTTAGTATTAAATTATACCAGTCCTGATAAGTCCTTCTTTAACCAGTCACTTTTAGGTCAATTGACTCCTCATTCCCCATAGGGTTGTAATATGTGGAAGTATATTTTGTGTGACTTTATCAAGAAGCATATAGGCTTAATAATGAATTTAAACGATCCACTTCCAATCCAAAATCCAGTTTACACGCTGTTAAACTTGATTTTGGCTTGACAACAACATTTTGTAAGCAAAACAAAATAAATAAATTAACCTCAAACGGAAAATTTTTCTAAAAAATTATTAATTTACTTGCTGCGATTATGATAGAAACAATGTTAATGAAAAAACGTTTTTTTTATTGGGGATGACTATTTGGAAGCACGATATTTCTTTTTGTTCTTCTGGTCACAACTGGATGACGAATTGAATTTTTCTTTCAATAAAAATGCAATTTTTTTAGGTTTAGCACTCGTTTTATTTAGTTTTCCTAAATGAAATAATTTTATTTTATTTTTTTTTACATTTTTTCCACAAGGTGATGACACATTTGCAAATTTCTCTCCCAAAATAGAAGAAAATACAGTGTTGTACAGCTACGATCAAATTTTGAACATAATTTTAAATCAGATTGCCCGACAATCTAGTTATGGTAGAAACAATGTAAATTCACTAAAAGAGAATTCAATAAATAAAAAGCATTGATAGTATTATTTTTTTCTTGAAAACCTTTTTGTTGGTACATGTTTGCTAGGCCATGTAATTGAAATTGCGCTAAAAACCGACCAGGTTTTAGCAGCGTTTATGATAGAAATTTTAAAGAAATTAAAAAAAAGTCCAATATCAAACGGAAAATCGACCAAATAATATTTTGCGGATAATTTGGTAAATTTTTTTTTTGCGTGTAGTACATAAAAATAAATTCTTAAATACAAATTGTCAAACAGCGTGAAGCTCATGGAAATTTTTGCATTTTTTGAAGACATTGTCCTTCTGTTATATATTTCATAAAACACTTGTAACAAAAAACACTTATTTTTGGTCTGATTATATGAATTTTACGAATACATAATAACATCCTTGTGGAATTTTTTGCATACTTTTTCATCGTGTTGGCTACTTTAAACGGCATTTTCTTACATCGAGGACTGTGTTGCTCTTAGCCCTTTAATCGGTAAGCCGGCCATATGGCCGGCATTGGTCTACCTGGATTATTTCAAAAAGTAAAATATTGTTTCATTTTAAGCAAGAAGGCCGTTCTTTGTAAAGAATTTGTGCATCTAACGGTACTTGTTTTAACACTGTAGCTTTATTCGTCATTCAGTTATAGTCAGTTGACTGAAACGAGTGACCAATTTTGATATGAAAATTATTGCATTTCAACAAGTGTATTGAATCATAAAAAAAAAATAGTTTTTATTGATGTCATATTTTTTTTGCTATGTATTTACAATGTTTATGGTGACAATTTTAAATTATTTATTGTGAAAAATAATAATTTAGTGCTGTTTTTTTGTGATTTGTTATGCCGGCCATTTGGCCGGCTTGTCGGTCAAAGGCAAAAAAAAAAATTTGAATAACCTAGATAATAAAATATATCGGAATTCTATTGTTGATTTAAATTTTCCGTTATTCAAACTGTGGTGAATTCGGATTTAGGCAAATTCCTGAGTGTATGCCTCTTAAGAAATTTGAAAAAATCAAAAGTATTTGTGCTTTTCAAATGAAGCTGATCGAATCAAAAAAGGAGAAGTGGGATATGATCCACTATTTCAAATTCGTAAAGTTGCAAAAATTTTGAATGAACGCTTCAACAAAGTACCGAAGAATGCTCGTTTGTGTGTTGACGAACAAATGTATTCTACAAAAATGGTGCACCATTTATTCAGTACATGCCGAATAAGCCCCATAAATGGGGAATAAATCTGTTTGTCTTGTGCGATACTAGTGGATATTCGTATCAATTCGAAATATATAACGGTGCTGGAGACAATGTCATCATGCCAGGCTCACCAGATCTTGGAGCCACCAGCAATATTGTCATAAGGTTGTCTGAAACAATTCCAAACTTCAAAAACCACGTCGTATATTTCGACAACTTTTATACTTCATTGCCACTTTTGGTATATCTGCGAGCTCGTGGTAAATTTTCTCTAAGGACAATACGTTCTAATAGGATTCCTAATTCTAAACTTCCGCTGGACACAGATCCTCAAATGAAGAACGCAGATCGAGGTTATATGGGTAGTGCTTACGGTGTCAACCTAACAACAGTCCTCTATAAGGACACCAAGAATGTAAGGCTATGTTCAACTTACGTTGGAGTTTCATCATTAGAAAAATCGAATGCAGACACACAAGAAGAAAAGGATTATATTGAGGTCGACTACCCACAAAATTATTCGCGAATATAATTCGCATAGGGGGGAGTTGACCTTATGGGTTCTTACATGGGAAGGAACGGCCTGCGCATAAAAACTATGGACGCAATGATGCGCATTTTCTATCACATTCTCGATATGGCTGTCACAAATGCGTTCATTTTATATCGCAGATCTACTGCAGAAGATTCTGCTCAAGATGAAGAAGAAAATTCACCTGAAAAAACCATGAGACTGTATCAGTTTCGTGTCAAAATTGCACAAGGTCTGTGCGCTTTTAGCCAAAAACGAACAGTTGGTCGAACTTCTTTTGAACCGCACCCCAAAATAAGTGCTGCTGTAGGGAAAAAGACAGCCCATCCTGTCGAGGACATACGGTACGATGAAATAGACCATGTTATTGAATGGATGCAAGGACGTAAAAAAACTTGCAAACCCTGCAAGATATCAGAAACCCATACTTTTTGCCCGAAATGTCAACTAAATTTATGTTATTCCGGTTCCAAAAATTGTTGGAAAGAGTACCACACTCGCCACTAATATATATACTTTCTTATATTTTTAGTATTAACCTTTGCTTTAATAAATAAAAAAAATAAAAATTATTACACAAAAAACAAATGTTTAATAGACCCATATACCGGCCATATGGCCGGCATCCTTTTTTCTCACCTGGCGGCCAAACTACAAAAGATATCCGAAAACAGACTTTGGATTCGTGTTTCTCATACCAAAATTACCCCGAAACCAAAATTTTTAGGACACGAAATTCCTTAATTCTCTCATGCCGATTAAAGTGTTAGAACTGTAATTCAAATGAAATTTTTGTTCTCTCCTTAAACACAGTAAATTGACTTTAGAAAAATTCGACAAACTAACCACAAATTATTATTTGTCCGATTTTCCGTTTGACTGTGAAAATTGGCTTTTTTCCATTTCGTTTACGAAAACGTGGTAGGTTTCTGGAGCAATTATAAATACATGGTCTAGAGGACATATACAGACAAAAAAAAAAAAAAACAAAAATCACAAAAATAATCGTTTCAATGCAGAGTTTTTTTTTTTTTTGAAATACAATCTACATTGTCCGCTTTTCCGTTTGAGTCACTGTATTTTAAAATTTATTAAGTTCAGAAGTGATTTCTACTATTCTTTAAAATTGTTACATTTGAAAAATGTGTTTGTGCAAATAAAAGTACAGTGAGACCTCGACTATCAGTGATTCGATTAATCGGCAACATCAATTATCCGGGCAAGAAACACAAAAATCATTTTTTTTTGCGTTGAATTAAAAATTTTTTTTTTGCATCAATTAACCGTGATTACCTCTATTATCTGGGATTACAAGCATACTTTTTTTCGGCTACTTTTGAACAATCAAACATAATGTGAATAAAATGAAAAAAGGAAATTCCATAGTTTGCATACGATGAGTCAGAGGCATATACACGTGTCTAATTTAGTTCAATTTTGAAATTTGAGAAGTGCGGATTGCTATTGTCGAGTGCTAGTACAATAATATTAATTTATTAATTAAAAAAAAATATATATATTTAAATTACTACTCAAAAGTTTTTCTCTATTAACCATGAAAATCATTATCCATTATTATCGGTCTCGACCATCACGTATAATCGAGGTCTGACTGTATAGCCATTACTTAAATTAAAACATTGTGGAGAAAGTTCTTTAAATAGGACCTCACAGCAATGAAGTCGAAACTTTTTTAAAATATTGAAAACGAAAATTACACACAAAAAAACACTTTTTGTCAGAACTTGAAAACCGACCTAGTGGGGGGTTGTAGTCCTAGGTGAGGACATACAAAAACCGTTTTAAAAATTTTGAAACACCCTCAAAATTTTGAGCTATTTTCAAAAAACTGTTTTAGGGTAGGTACCTCTAACTCACGCATTTTTTGACCGATTTCAAAATTTTAAACAGTTTTGGAAATTCAAAAAATTAAGTTTTCATGAAATGTATTCATAAAATATATAAATTCCAAAAAATTAGGTAAGTGTTTATCAAAATTTCTCATTTTTTTTCCTGATTTTTCAAATTCAACAAGAGTTATTTTAATTTTTTTCTATAAAAACCTATCTTTTTTTGCTCTGTATTTTAAAGACAATTTTATATAGAAAAAAAACGAGATATTATTTGTTAAAATCGGTTTATATTTTTTTTTTTGTAGATATTCTTAACAAAAACAATACTTATAACTTACAAATGTATCAAAAAATGCACGTCATTTTAAAGCGTTTTCAATTTTCTTTCCAAACCCGTTAAAAAAATTTAAATCGGATAAAAACTGACTGATTTACAGATCGATAAGTTGACGAACATCACTGAAAACGGTTTTTTTTTTAGAATAACTTCTGAATTTGAGGGTGTTTCTGAAACATTTGAGGGTGTCTCTGACACAATTTGTAATGTACTCAACAAGACCTATTACCCACGCTAGGTCGTTTTCCAAGTTTTTTTTTTCACTGTAGCACCGTGTTATACTCGATAACAGTTGACAGTTTTGACATAAAAATATTCCTTTTCAAATGTTTGGCCATACCGATTTTCATTGAAAAATATACACATTTTATTAATTCAGGAGAACATGGGTTAAAATCAAAATGTCATAAAAATTTTCATTAAAAAATATTTTTTGTTTTGTTTTTATTCAATAAATAAATTAACATAAATAACTTAAACTAAATATTCTCCCTTGAAACGTTTCAGTTTTGTATAACTTCTAAAGCCTCAGCAACTTCCCTATCATGTAGGGCATTCAATTCTGCGTCATGTGCCGAAGATTTCTTATCATCACCGGCCACAGCAGCTAGCATAGAATCATTTTCGGATTTACGTGTATTATTGTCGTCTTTATTTTTATCTTTCTTACTTCTCTGTCTTTTATGCGAAGATGATTTACGTTTTGAATTACCCGATTTAGAACTAAAACCACGTTTGGTATTATAATTACCACGACTACTACTACCCCGATGGGAATTACTTCTATTACCATTACGTTTTACATTACGGCGACGTGATGGACTACCAACACGGTGACGTTGTGTTTTGGATTTTTTGGATTTAAACTTTTTGTTTTTATTACTACGTTTGGCACTGTTACTATTTGACTTACGTGAATTTTTATTACGTTTTGCTGAACTTTTATTTGGATTTATACGTTTAACCTTATTTTTAGTATTACGTCTACGTATACGAACACGTTTACGTACTGCACGTTCTTCGGCTAACGCTTCTCTCATGTCATATTCTTCATTAGCCTGACGTAATGCTTCATTTCTATTATATAGATTAAAATTATGAAAAGCTTTTAATTCACGAGCCAAACGTTGCTGTTTAATTGGGGGATTTAAAAAAAAAAAAAAAATTAAAATCATTTGAGGGTTAATTTTTGTAACGTTTTTTTTTATATGTATATAAATATTACCATTTTTGGTTCATTTTCAAATTGTTGGACATCTTTTTCTGTCAATTCTTCTTCAAATTCCCTATCATTATCAGACTCAGACTCATCATCATTATTTGCAATATCCTCCTCCTCTTCTTCTTCATCATCGGATAAATTGTCATAATTTGTGTGAATTTCATTTAACAGTTTATTTTCTATGACTTTATCTTCAGAATTATCTTCTTCATTTTTTACATCTATTTCTAATTAAAATCAATTTGAAATAATTACGGAAATTGTAATTGAAAAGTGTTTGTAGTTAGTTACCTGCTAGCGTTGATTGTATTAACAGCAGGGCACTTAAGGCCAGTACTAACAACCACAAAAATTTCATAAGGAAATTGCAAAAAAAAAAGTTGAACTGCTGTCAAATTTTTGTATATAATCTGGATAATAGCAAAAACGTTATGCGCTTATAACATCTATGGTCAGCGTTTATATCGCCAGTTTTAGTTTTCTTTTAACTGAATCTTAACCATATCTGTAATATTAATATATTATTGCCAATTTTTGAAGCGATTATAAACAACATGCATGGGAGTTTTTCATTAGCATTAAGATTTCATTAGCATTAGTTTAGTAAATCTATTCAATTTCGGTTCCTGTGTTTAGTGTTCCAATTTCACTCGTTCCCCTTTAAATTCGATATCGCTCCACGGCGGACCAATGTTCCATTCTATCATCGGATTGGTTTATTTTGTATAAACTATGTAGGTAAAAGCCACTGCAAATGTAGTTAAAAACAAATGAAATTTCAGTAAAAGAAAGGACGACTTACATATCAGTAAATTCAACTAACATTGACATTTGTTTTTTAATGTTCAACAAATGAACCACAATTGTAATAAAAATTAACCACATATGCAGTAAAAAATAAACATTTATTTTTTTAAATAATAAAAAACTAATGTAAGATCATAAACAGTAGACCGACTCGCCTTGTATGGAGCGTAAAAAAGTAAAACTAAGTGCCCCTCTGAAAATGTGAATTAGTTTGTTTTATGACTGTTCCCAAAATATTTTCGGTCTAGAGGCCGCCGCTCATGAGCAGAACCGTTTTTAAAAAAGGTATTTATTTGATTTTTTGGAAAAGTTTCGACTTTAACCCACTACACTATACAAGTTACGCACATCATATGAAAGCTTTTTTGAAGACTCGTCTAACGACGTATATGACATAAAGAAGCATGCACTATATACACGCGGAATTCAGTGAAATGTAATTTTTTTAAGGTTTTTGCACAAAAATATAATAATATATTTTAATCACTATTTGACATAAAAGAAGTTATAAAATACTCTTTTTATGACTATTTGTTTTAGGTCGCGATTTACCAAAATTTGGCGGATGTTTTTAGTATGGGCAATATATATCATATACGCCGTTGCATGAGTCTTCGCGAAAGAAAAATTTTGATATCCATATTGGCCATATTATAAACATCCGCCAAATTTTGGTAAATCGCGAACTTAAACGAATATGAAAAAAAGTTTTTACTTACTTTTTTATGTTAAAAAGTTAATAAAATATATTGATGTGATTGCAAAATTATTATATTTTTATTCAAAAATCTGCAAAAAAAATATTTCACGAAATTTGCACGTGTAAAGTTCATGCTCACTAATGTCGTATACCCCGTTGGACGAGTCTTGGCGAAAGAAAAATTTTGATACCCATATTGCCCATACTAAAAACATCCGCCAAATTTTGGTAAATCGCGACCTATAACAAATAGTCATAAAAAAGAGTATTTTATAACTTCTTTTATGTCAAATAGTGATTAAAATATATTGATGTGACAGCAAAATTATTATATTTCTGATCAAAAATTACATTTCACTGAATTCAGCGTGTATATAGTGAATGATTCTTCATGTCATATACGTCGTTAGAGGAGTCTTCAAAAAAGCTTTCATATGATGTGCATAACTTGTATAGTGTAGTGGGCTAAAGTCGAAAATTTTCCAAAAAATCAAAACAAAGACCTTTTTTCAAAACGGTCCAGCTCATGAACGGCGGTCTCTGGACCAAAAATATTTTGGGAATAGTCATAAAACAAACTAATTGACATTTTCAGAGGGGAACTTTTTTATCTTTTTTCGGCGAGTCGCTCTACAAAACAGTCATTTGATGTGGTTTGTTTTTTTTAATGAACTACAAGGTTAGTACAAAATTTAATTTTTTCTACAAATGACTGACATTTACATTAAAAATAAAGAAACTTTTTTAAAACCCAAACAACTACACATTTTTAAAGCAGAAGTTCCCTGAGTGTACATGTAAATGGTTGGACAAATAAACAAGTCCCACTGTGTCTGTTTTATTGAAATGGATCCCGTGGGATCTGTGGCGGACCTAGCCTATTTATATGATCATGGTGTATTAAAATTTTTGTCCGTTTTGCCAAATCGCGTAGTTTCAGAGATATTGGCCATTTAAGAAAATAGCCATTTATGACCAAAACTAACAAAATATTTGCAAAAATTTCCCTCCGTAACCCAGTTTGATAATAAAAATGAGATAAGTTCGGGAGGGATAAAAAGAATTAATTTTTATAAAATTGCCACAGAGTGCCGTATGAATTATTTATACCAATTTTTACGATAATTGTTACAAATTAGCACATCCCGATATTTGAAACTTTGTTTTCCGTTCCATTTCGGTTGCAGTGTTTAGTTATCCAATTCCACTAGTTCCCCGTTCCATTCCATATCGTTTCAGTTTGAACCAATGTTCCTTTCTATAATCGGGGTGTTTTAATCTGTATAATCACATTAGTGGTTAAATTCTAGATCGTTTTATAAAATGAGAATGAGCTCTAAGTTCATGGATATTCTTAATTTTTACGTTTTTTGAAAATCTGACCTATCAATTGTAATTTTTTTCTTTAATCGCTGGATTACTAATGGTAGACTAATAGAAAATAATTAGTTAACATTTTTTACTAAAACTACGTAAAAATTGTTAAAAATTACGTTGCAGAAAAAACCGATAACATTAGCAGATTTTTGTATGCTAAATATTAGTAAGATAAGAATAGCAAAAATAAATCTGTTGAATCAACAAATATTTAGTTATATCTGAGCTTAATTTTAGTTCATTGAAAGTACCAAATTTATTTGCTAAAATCAGCAAAAAATTTGATAAACTTAAGTAGACAAAAAAAAAGACATAAACAAATGTGAAAGTTTTGAAGTTTATTTTTAGATTTTGTTTTTAATGCGAATACAAATCTGGCCTTCTGAAATCAGTAATCTACAATTTTTTTTGCAAAAATTTCTGTTAATTTTAACAAAATATAGTGTTAATTGCATTCTATTAAATTTAATGTAAATATAGCAAAAATGTTGCTGATATTACAAATTTCCTTTTTTTTTGTTGCTATTCTTAGTCTGCAAATATTTAGCAACAGTTTTTGCTAACTTAAGCAGAGTAAATTTCAATTGTCAAATAACTAAAATTCTACTCGAAAATAACTAAAATTTTGCAGAGTTGACAAATTTATTTTTGTTCTTCTTGTATTACTAATATTTAGCAAAAAAAATTTGATGATTTTACAGTTTATTCTGCAATGTTATTTTTAACAAGCTTTTAGTATCTATGCCATTTATCAATGACATCAAATCATTAAAATTCATTATCATTAATTAAAAAAATATTAATGACAATTATTTCATTGCAATTGATATCATTGAAATTGTAATGATATCATCAATTAACTATTCCACTCAATTAATTAGTCCCATGTATGATAAACAATTATAAGCTGATATGCAAAAAAAGTTTTGCCAAAATTTCATAAAAATCATCAAAACAAAGAAAGTTTTATGTGTTTTCCATATAAAATTTATTGATCATTTGTTAACCTTTTGCAAAAAAAAAAAAAATTTTTTGTGGCTTTATTGACCTAATGAACTTTCTCTTAAAATATGCTTAACCCTTCTGTTTTGTTTCCACTTGTTATGTGTGTTGGGTTAAATTGATCACGTAAAATTTTGTTTGTCTTTCATATTTACAAATTTGATAATAGTAAAAAAAATAGTAAAAAATAGTTATAAATTTGTATATAAATATGTAGTAAAATAGCAAGTGTTTACATCTTCAAAACATACTGTAACATTTTTGGCGTCTTTTTATTGAAAGTCTAATTTCATTCGATTTACATTTTTGTCAGCACTAAGTAAAGTAATGAGAAACTTGTATTCCCCAACTTTGGCTTCCATGAACGACAGCAATATTAAATATATTCACCTTGAGTACGAATTCTTAAGCAATATTAGCCGCTTATGAAATGACTTAAAATTAGCTATTCTGCAATTTAAAACTTTTAACACATATCGAGAGGTTTTAACAAACTAAATCAAAACTATGTCTAAACTTTGTTAAAATCTCATCTAGTTTAAGACTTATAATATAAAGTAGAGAACCCAAATTTGCCTTCTTTGCTTTTTTTCTGCCAATTTTCCTTACATATGCTTATTTTGATATTTTATTTTTAATTTTTTCTCAAGATTTTTGAGCTTTAATTTTTCAGATTTTCTTCGGTTTGAATGCTTTTTTCTCACAATTTTTTACTTTTCTTTTAAAAAGTGTAATTTTGTTTACCTCTTTCTGTAGTTTTGCTATTTTATGCCTTTTTTTACCATAAACGTAATGGATTTGGCCATTTTTTAGCTTCTCTGCTTATAAGTGATCAAAGTCAGAACAGCTTAATTAATTTTAATTTTTCTGGAACAAAAAAAAAAAATTATGTGGAAAATATGAAGAGATCATTTTGGGTTAAATTGACCCATTTATATCAAGTGTTTGCTATATTATATTTGTTAAAGTACATTTTTTACATTAAGGAAGTTTTTTAGCACTAGAAGTTTAGCATTTTAATGTTGTTTTTCATGACTGTGCTAAATTTGTCCCAAATGAGCAAGAAGAACAAATAAAAAAACTCTCTAACCAATCAAAGAGAGAAATCAAAGGCTTTATTTTATAATATTTTTCGCATTAACACTACGTTTCCACTGAACGTGTTTTAAAATAAAACATGTTTTGTACATGTTTTCACATACATTTTTTTTTCACCAACACAAAAGGTAAGTGGAAACGTAGTATAAGAAAATTTTTTCACACCAGCAGTTTAGCTTTTCAATTTTATTTTCCAAAAGGGGGTATATTTTGTCTCACAGGGGACAAAGGGGTTAATAAAAAACTCTCTAATGTTTATTTTATCACACATTTTTTTCTTATATTTTTTATATTTCTTATTAATTAATCATATTTGTCAAAGGGCTAGGCTAAAAACTAGATAATACTAAGGATTGTTGTTGGGTTTTTGGTTATAACTAAGGATTTTTATCCCTGATAGGTAACACGACGACGAATATTTTGACGTCTGTTATTGACACGACGACGATTGGATTGATTAAATTGATTAGGACGTCTATTAATACGTACGTTGTTAACACGACGACGATTGTTCACACCACGTCTATTAACACGGCGACGTTTATTGCTAGCACCACGACGACGTTTGATATTACGTCTAGCACCCTTACGGCGACGTCTAACAATAACACGATTGGCACGTTCTTGTTCTTCGGCACTGGGCTCAACGGAACGTTCCATTAGGGCTACTACACTGCCATCGGGTATGGTATCTAAAATAGCACGGGGTAATAATAGGGCTGGTTTGCCAGTTTTTTCATCGATAACACTGTGACCTTCAATTTCGATAACTTCATCGGGTACCATAATGGCACCGGCATGTTCACGGGATACCATCATTTGTGTTTTCTTAGCATTTTTAATTTGAAAATTTGGGGTTTTCTTATTCTTATTCATGTTCATAACACCGTGAATTTCTTCCTCATCATCATCTTCATCATTGTCATTATTAGCATAAGTGCCATTTTTGGGTATAATATCTACATCTTCATCATCATTATCTGCCACATCATCATCATCATCGTCTTGTTGTTGTTGAGTATCATTATTATCTTCGTCATCATTATGCTTTTCATTATCTCCTTCATCTTCATCATCATCTTCATCATTATCATCATCAATAACCTCAAAACCTTTTACCAAAGCTTGGGAACGGCCTCTGGGTACAGTTAAGAATATATAGGGATTTGGTCCAGCCACTCCCCGTGGTATTTGATGTATAACTCCACGTTGTGGTTGCCTAGAATCTTTTTTTTAAGAAAAAAACAATAAAAAAATTAATAAAAAATTCCATTATTCGCTAAAAAGGAAAAGAAGTCTTATCAACCCACCTGCTATTACAATAGCCATACAAGCCACTAGTAAGATTAAACTCAATTTCATCATTCTGATTTGGTTTTTAAAAATCCTTTTACCCTAATTTAAAGTCGTTTTCTTTTTCAAATATTTTATTCTATTCGTAATTGTAACTAAGCAAGTAAATGTTCGTAAAAGAACTGTAAAGCTTTTCGTTGTTCTTAACGTTTTTATAAGAAAGTGTTAAGAAGTAAGAACTTTTATATTCTAAAACTGTTCATCTAACCACCGAAGCTTAGAACATGCTAACGGGCGAATATCTAATGAGCATCAAATTTTAAGTTATGCTTTCTTTTCAAGTGGCTTTTTTCTTTTAAAAATTTATCATTTTCGCCAAATAATAAAAACATCAAATCATAGAAATTTTGTGATTCTGTAATGAAAGCAGAGGTTTGAAAGTATACAATCATAATATTATATTACTTGTATTTATTGCTCAACGAACTAGTTGTACCCTCCAACCATTCTACACGGGTAGGTGGGTTCATTCTAAACTGGAAGGTGGGTGGGCATTCTATACGGGAAGGTGGGTTCATATATAATTTGGAAGTAATTCAGCCCTTTTTTACTGGCTGATCGGATTGTCATTACCAACGTAATTTCAAGCTTACATTTTCCACGGAATTTATCAGGAGCTAATCAAATTAGATTGTGCAATTCAAACATTTTGTGAGCTTTCCAATTTTATACATTTCTGTAATCTGATGGTAATGGCCAACAATAAATACGCGCAAAATAAGTATGCCATGTTCCTATTAACAATACAACACTAGCATTTTCTAGAAAAAAATTTAATAGCGGGCATTATATGAGCCCAATATTGGTTTTTAATTAAAGAAAAGTTCAATGATTTTGGTAAGATTGTAATGGTGATGTGGTGAAGGTAAATATATGAAATTTTATTTGATCATTGTCAAGAAAGTGGCCCTATGTTCCTCTTAGCAATAGAGAATATAATTATATTTAATTTGAAATACATTTCGTTTATATCCTACAACTTTTAAATGTCTTATGGCAGATATAAAAAAACTGGAAATTTCGCGGTTACTACGAATCGATCTGCAATTTAGTCAGTTGTTTTTCAAATTTGATTTTTTTGAAATGTGTTTAAACTGAAATGTGTTTAAACTGAGGGTTGTAGCGTTTCTTATAGCTTAAGAATGCATGAATTTATTGCTTCTAAGAGCACATGAAAGAGGCGCTTTTCACCTGCTTAAAAGAGACATACCAAGTGGGACATCGCGAACAAAACTCATGCCTTCTTGATTTGCTTTGAAAGCGTTTCGTAATTAAATAATGCCTTCCGAAAGCGCTTCTGGGTAAGCACTATTTTTTGCTGGGTACATAATA
The DNA here is from genome assembly GCA_021234595.1 of Delia radicum. Classification (NCBI taxonomy): domain Eukaryota; kingdom Metazoa; phylum Arthropoda; class Insecta; order Diptera; family Anthomyiidae; genus Delia; species Delia radicum. The sequence continues at coordinate 208,557,477 of CM037852.1, read as the reverse complement.
ACAAAAAAAGTTCTAATAAAATTGTGTTTAACTAATTGTTTTTACAAATAAAGTGTAAACATAATAAACAAAAAATTTAGTTTTGCGTGTGACATGTCTTGGAATCCTACGATGTGTTTTGATTTTCCTTTTTTAACCTTCTAACCGGCAAGCCCACACGGGGTTATTTTAAACGAGTGTTTTATAATAAGAAATTAAACTATTTCGATAAAAAACCAAATTAACAACACATCTTGTGAAGAAATTGTTTGTGTTCATGGCACGGTTTGGAAGCGAGAAAGCGTTAAGTTCTAATTTGTATAATTTCAAAAAATAAATATATTCAAATGAACACAATTTTCAAAAATCTTTAAACCATATTTGTGTTAACTATATTGTTTATTTTTCGTGCCGAGCAAGTGGTATAAATTTCATTGCAAAAAATCTTCTGCCGGTTTGATGGTTAAGCTACATTCACCCTATATAGCAAAACACGTGTTTATTTAAGTTCTTCACCATATACTTTAAACGTAAGCTTTACTCGATTTTCTATGCCGATTGACAATACTAATTTTACATTTACATCCCTCTAATATGAAACAAAGATGTAAACTTTCAAAACGCCGATACACGTGTCTTTTTTTTTTGTCTCTTCTATCAAAATTTATAGGTCGGACCTTGTAATTTTGGAAAAAATTTGATTTTTTTGAACAGTGTTTTTTGTTAGGACAATATCCTAATAAAGAAATATGGAGTATGGCATCGAACTTGAATATTTCTCATCTTCATTGCATAACACTGCTCAAGTTGTAAAATGGTACTAATGTGAAAACCATATGGTTGTATTTGGATGAGCCCCCTGACAGCCCATTTAAGTCGCTTTTCCTGTATTCAAAATTTCTTGTGACCCGGCCCACCTACGTAGAGAATATGGATATCAAATGAAAGCTAATGTCTTCACGATTCCAAAAATAGCCATAGTTGCCAGATCGGGCGGTTTTTGCAGCCGATACGGCCATTTTTGATAAATAGGGGCGGGGGTGAAAAACGACCCATGCCACCTACTTAGGCAATATTGGTATCAAATGAAAGGAAATGTCTTCACGATTCCAAAAATACCCGTAGTTGCCAGATCGTCCAGAATTTGAGGAAGATATGTTAATTTTTATAAAATGGGGGAAGGACTTTTTTTTGTTTATTTCTTTTTAGCTCGGCCAGAGGCCGTGCACTCGAGATCCCCGCCGTCTAGAATTAAGACATACTGGAGTTAAAAACCCCTAAGCCCGGCCGTAGGCCGGTCACGCAGAAAAACTTTACTAAGCGAAGCCAGTATAACAAATTTTCATTAACCAATCAGAAGCTTTCAAGAGTTTTCCTCGTTTCTTAATTTTGTACTTATCCTCATTTATGATTTGACTCTTGACACGAGAACATCACTAAATATGGATTGCGTTACTGCCTTTGACATTCACGACTGGGGTCGTGAATTGGACGATAAGCCGCCGATTTTATTGAAAAAACTTATGCAATTTGGTATGCTTCCTTCTGAAGGTACTATGCACTGCCCACAAGACCATATAATCCCTGGGTAACGCTAACAATAGTAATCTTTTCGCACAAAATGCTCATTTTTGTTTGATTTTAACAAAATATAAGCAAAAAAAAAGGAAAAAAAAAATTTCCCCCACCCCAAATTTTGCCAAAATGGCCATATCGGCTACAAAAATCGCCCGATCTAGCAACTACGGCTATTTTTGGAATCGTGAAGACATTAGCTTTCATTTGATACCCATATTGTCTACGTAGGTGGGCCGGGTCGTTTTTCGACTGCCACGCCCATAAGGGGCGTGAGCCCCCTTATTCATTATGATTTTCGCACTCCTGGGGTCATTTAAGGGGGCGTGGCATTTTTTTTTTTTCCAGGGGTGTCCCCCATAAACTGAAATTTTGCCCAATTACTATTTCCACCATTTTTTTTTTTTTTTTAAAAAAAAGAGAGGCAACACTCAGGAAATACTTCCTATATTTAGTGTGTTGCTTTCTTTGGAAAGGGGATAGTGGAGAGATGAAAGGTGGTGAAAGATGAAGGGCTTCAGACATGGCAACACTGTAATTGCGCGAGATGATAAGTCTTAGAACAGTTGTTGCTCGCCACCTGATGGAGAGTTGGCGAACTTATTGAAGCTTTTTGGTTCATAGCCCTGATTCATTATTTTACTTCGGTGGGGTTAATTGCTATGGGAACACCGAAGGTGGACATTGCGATACGTATGAGGGATAGAAAAAACTCATACATATTATTTTGATGTTGCCGGCGCCGGGGATAGAACCCGGGACCTTCTGTGTAAAAGTCCAACGCGCTAACCATTACACCACAACGCTTTTTGCGCTTTTTGTAGTTCTTGCGCAAACTTATCGACATAATTCTTACCGTTTTTCCTTTTTACAATATATTATGCAATATTATTGCCATTTTAAGCAACTCAACACACTTTTTAATACAAAAACAATCCTTTTTACGCTTTTTCGGATGATTTTCTCGTTTTTTATTGATTTAAATAAATATTTTGTGGTTGAATACATTTTTTCGGTATAAAAATTATTGGAAATGCGTGTTTCTCCATATTAATGTAATTCATTTTAAATTGGCAATTGAAATAGAGAAATAAGCAATGGAATATCATTCGTTATCCTCCAATTCCATTAACAAATTCCAGCAAAGATCTGCCAAAAGTGAATCTAAATTGTTTCCACTATACCAGTGTTCCAACTATGCTGATACCTGGTGGAAACGTTCCCCATGCTCGTCTGATTCAGACGGCAACTGACGCTCGAAGTGATCCTGGTGGTGATGCATGAAATGCACTTTTAACGACATTCGAACACCGATGTTTTCGAAAGATTGCAGCATATCATCAACAATGGCACGCCAATTGTCCACTCGATGAATGCCGAGAACTTTTTCGATCACTGCTTTCAGGTTATCCCAAGCGATGAGTTTCGCCTCTTGAAGGACATTGTTGAAGTCTTCATCCTTCATCAGTTTGCGAATGTCTGGACCATTCAACACTCCTGAAATAAATATATGATTTTATATAAAAACTTTCAAAAATGCTTCATCTTTGTTTGGCGGAATAAGAATTCCAAATATTTATTTACCTTCTTTAATTTTCGCTTCACTCAAGCGTGGAAAAACGTACTCCAATCGTCCAAATGCCAATCTATTTTCACGCACCAGTAACGCTTTGATGAAATTCTTCATTAACCCAAGTTTAATGTGCAATGGTGGCAGCAATACCTTATCCATCGGCACCAACTCCTCGTGGATAACGTTCTGTTGCCCGATTAGACGATTTGTTCTCGGTAACCAATCTCGTTTTTGATACTGTGGTGTATATCGCGAATCCCACGTACACAAGTAGCACATATTGGCTATATATTGGCTCTGACCAAATCATCGGTATTCCGTATGGCATGCTTTCCCGTCGACCTGTTCGCCAATCATACAAACGTGCTACACACGATGAACAAGCCATTTTAGGCACCCAGTCAACATTACCAATCACTGGAATATTGAAGTACTGCTCGTACAATGTTACAATTTCATCAGTAATTTTTTTCTTAGACGACATAATGGTCCACTTTCCGCACATATAACAGTAAAGATTGAATTTTTTCAGGCAATCATCCATTTTTTACCGTAAAAATTAATCACTTCAGACTTTAAACTTTATTTTTATTATATTAATTAATAATTATATAATTACAAATTATATACTATTACCCTAACCGAGCACTAGCTACTATGGCCTTCGGCGCGTTGTAGCGAAAACAGTCCAGTGCCTCTGGTGGGAATCGAACCCACGACCCCCGCACTGATAAGCCAGCACGCTACCAACTAGCCTACCGGGGAGCACGAAAAAACTTTATACTTTTATTACTTTTTCGTCACTTTAAAAAAAAATCGTACTTTACGCGTTCGGAGACACTTGTTGAATGATAGAAATCGATCAATGAACACCTATAAAAAATAAAAAAAGGATGGCTATGTACCTGTATCGTGTGCGTTTGTGTAATAATTAAAAAAGTACACTTTCCTTTTTTCCTTTTAATTGTCCACGCACATTACCGAAAAAGCGTAAAAAAGGATGGTTTTTGTATTAAAAAGTGTGTTGAGTTGCTTGAAATTTCAATAATATTGCATAATATATTGTAAAAAGGAAAAACGGTAAGAATTATGTCGATAACTTTGCGCAAGAACTACAAAAAGCGCATAAAAACAGCAAAAAAATGGGGAAGGAAAATCGATGAAAAATGGGCAAAAATCATGAAAATAGGCTAAAATTTTGATTTTGTCAGTTGAAATGTGCTTTCTAATGGTGGATATAGTAATTGTGAGCCGTAGAAAGATAACTCAAGAAATTTTAATTACAGGAAAAGCGACTTAAATGGGCTGAAAATGGTCAAAAATTGACGAATTGACCGAAATTAAAAAAAACCCCATAAATTTTTCCCAATGAGCCAAATTGGCACTTTCATCGGTGGAGTAGTAGTCAGGTAGCTCATCCAAATACAACCATATGGTTTTCACGTTAGTACCAGAAATTTCGTGTTAAAAACTTGAACAGTGTAATTAAAGGTCGAAAAACATAATTTTTATTTTATTTTTTATTTTATTAACCTAACCGAGCACTATGGCCTTCGGCGCGTTGTAGCGAAAACAGACCAGTGCCTCTGGTGGGAATCGAACCCAGGACCACCGCACTGATAAGCCAGCACGCTACCAACTAGCCTACCAGGGCGCATATAATTTTTATTTTTAATATAAATTATATCATTTAATTGTAATTAATAAAATGTTTAAAAAAAACAGCTTTTAAAACGTTATAGTTTTAAGTTTATCAATAATATACTAATAATGATGATAAATTTTGGTATTCTCACACAGGTATTAAGATTGGATTTTCTTTATTGTTTTGTAAATAAAACCAATTTTTTGCATGAATTATATTTAACAGAATATTCTTGTTACCTCAAACATAGTTAAAGGGCATTAAAAATATTTTAAATTATTATTTAGGAAAATAAAATATTTAATTTAGCATTTTTTTAAATTTTTAGTATTCTGAAAGCTGTATTTCATCAGTAGTTCTGAGTTTTATATTAATGAAATCAGATATGAAAACAGCAACTAAAACTACAATAACATGGCAAACTTTATTAAAAGCGGATAAGAATTTAATACAATACAATAGTACTTTGTTGTTGTTTCCCATATAAATTTGCAATTTAACTGGACATTCAGTAATCGGGCCTTAGTGTAAAAACTGGCCTATTTGGTAAACTCAATTATAAAATTAAAACTAAATGAAAAAAAGCAAAATTTTTTGCATATAAATACCTTTTGTATATCATTGTATGTGGTGTGTGTGTTTCAGCCATACCTAAACAAGAGCGGCAAGCGGAACGTTTTTTACCGCCTAGCGTTAACGCTGAAATGTCATCCCTAAACAAGAGCGGCAACGCTACGTCAAATCGATAAAAACAGGGTTATCAAAATAAAAAATATAACAACCCTGATTATTTTAACAACACAGCACATTACAATATTGGTGTTTCTGATTTATGTTTTGTGTTTTGTATAATAACAAATATATATAAATAATAATATAATATATATACACACAAAAAAAAACTGCAGTGTATATTGCCTTTGCTGGCATAGGCACCCCATTTTTGTATGAAATAAAAAAAAAAGGTTTTATTGCCTATGCCAATAGACAACTTTTTTACCTATTGGGATGGTTATTTTTACTACCAAAAATAGGCAACTCTTCGAAAATAATTTTAGTTTTTTTTTCAATTCGAAAATGCCATTTTAAAAATATTTATTGTTAAAAAGGTATGTATCAGAGAAAATAAAATTTTCTGAAAAAATTTATAAATTATTTTGTTTATTTAATAAATTATATCTTTTTATTTCAGTTACAAAATAACATAATACTGAGAATCCGCTAAAAAAAATAAACAAACAAGGTATGGATTGTTTTGTTTGCAAAAAAAACTTTACATCTCCAAATGTGCTCTGTGGTCATTTGAAATGTGTCCATGGATTTACACAGCACTCAACTTTTAAATGTACATATAACAATTGTAAACATGTCTTTACCAATTCATCTTCATTCAAAAGACACATAATTAAACATTTTAACAAAACAGATCAAACTCATCAAGATGCTGAAAAAACACAAAATATCCAAACTGAAAACCAACACATCACAAAGTACAACCTTATTTTTCCAGAGACTTCTGAAGACAATATAACACAGCCACAAGCCACATTTTCTTTAAATACAGATCCACCAAAACCACACAAAAGTCACGTTAACGTAGAAGATTTTAAAAAAATATTGGCAAATAACGTTTGCGATTTCGTACTTACTCTACATAATCATAACAATTTTTGTAGAAAAGATGTGATGTTTATCTTGGAGCAAATTAAAAATTTAGTTTTAGAGCCCTTTTATTCAATATTAAACACTACTGAAAACTCTGAACTTGGTCCAATTTTAAAACTATTAAAAAACCCATTTGTAGATTATAACACTGAATACAAATATATAAAAAAATTTAAGAAACTTGATTTATATTCGCCACCCGAAAAGTTTAATTTAAATTGCCCTTTAGAAGAAAGTTTACGCACAGGAATAGTAATGCCAATTGAATTTCAATTAAGGAAAACTTTCGAGGATGAGGAACTACTATTAAAAACATTGAATGAAACCAATAATTTGATAGAATGTTCTGATATCAATAACTTTATTTCTTCTAAATTATGGAAAAAAAAGAAGGATTTTTATAAAAACGATTTTATAATACCATATTTTTTATACGTAGATGACTTTGAAGTCAATAATCAAATAGGACCGCATAATATAATTCACGCAGTCACAGCATTTTATTACTCATTTCCATTTATTGAAAATTCAAAATTAAAAAATGTATATTTGGCAGCATTGATTGGAAGTAAAGATATGAAGAAGTATGGAAATGATAACTCTTTATATAAATTAATCGATATAATTAAAAAATTAGAAGAAGAAGGAATAGAAATGAACATTAAAGGAGAAACTGTAAAAATTCGATTTATCTTAGGCTTAGTGTTAGGTGATAACTTAGGTCTAAATCAAATACTAGAGTTTGCTAAATCGTTTTCAAGTACATTTTTTTGTAGGTTCTGTGTTGATCCAAAACAATTGACAGCACATTTGTCGGTAGAAAATCCACAAACTTTAAGAAACATTAATAATAATGACGTAAATGTTTCAAAATGCAGCATTTTCAACTCAATACCTTCATTTCACGTAACGGACAATTTCAGTGTAGATATTATGCACGACGTCTTTGAAGGTATTGCCCATTATAATTTAGGCCATATTTTAGATTATTGTATACGTAATCAATTTTTTTCTTTGAAAGATTTTAATAAATTAATAACAAATTTTGACTATGGAGAAATTGAAAATAAACATAAACTAAAAAAGGATATTAATGAAAAAAATATTGCTAATAAACACTTTAATGCAACTGCTCGGGAAATGTGGTGTCTAATTAATTTTATCACATTAATAATTGGACATTTAGTCCCAGTTAATGATCCTGTTTGGGAATTTCTATGCATTTTTATAAAGCTTTTGGATTTTCTGTTACTGCCATCATTTACACATCATCAAATACATGAACTTAGGGAACTAATTGATCAACACAACAGCCAATATGTTATACTTTTTAATGACACGTTAAAACCCAAACACCATCATTTAATTCATTATCCTCGAATTATTGAGTTTTCCGGACCACCTCGTTATTACTGGTGCTTTCGCTTTGAATCCAAGCATCACGAGTTAAAAACATATGCAAGAGTTATATCAAGTAGACGTAATATTGTGTTATCCCTTGGAATAAAATTCGAACTTAAATTTGCTTATAATATACTTCATCCGGATAAGTACACGTTTGATTTCACTAAAAGTAAAGAAATCTTAGCTCGTAACCAACCATTTAACCACGTTAAAGAATTTAAATATATTTCTTTTAACGGGAGTATATACAAAGACCAACAATTCGTATCAAAAACAGATTCAACAAATACACAAATCTATATAATTTTAAAACTTTTCGTGCTCAATAAAACGGATTTATACATCGTTTGCAAACGAGTAGATTGCATCTGGAATAATCATTATGTTGCGTATGAGGTTTCTAAAAATATCTCTAAAAATATCAATATGTTTTCCGCAATATTATTTGATGGACCTCCTGTAAATTCTCATAAGCTTCAAAAGAATAAGTCGTTAATCAGAATAAATAAATATTTTAATTAAACTTTAATAACGTCGTATTCGGCCGTGTCGATTTTATTTTAAGAAATGGAAAATATTTTTAAATATGATGGAGAAGAAAATGAGGAGGATTTTAATGTGGACGACTTGATTGAGGAAGATTTAAATGAAAACATATATATTTTGGATGATGCTGAATATGATTCTGATACGAGTACCCAAAATACAATTAAATTAATGTATAGTATAAATAAAGGCAATGATGATCCGTTAGAAGCATTATTGAAAGAGTTTGGATTATTTGAAGATCTTGGCACATTTTTTAAAGGTAATTCAAATTTAAACATGTGTATATAAATAAATAATAATAGAGTAAACTAAAAATTAAATTTTAGAAAAAATATTACTATGGCTGCTCTTAAATATATAAAACCACGACACCTCGATGAGATTTTTAATGGAGAAAAAATCAGTTCTAAAATTATTTTAGAACACAAACTGGGAATATGGCAAAACAAAAATGGAATTTACAATTTAATACCGCAAAACACAAATAAGAACGCTAATAGTAATATGACTTTAAATATTGAAGCAATTACAAATGTAAGCTGTTTAACTTATATCATTAGATTTAACATACCAAATTAACCATTTTACACCTTTTCAGAATATTTCAGTTAAAGATATATTAATGCTAACAAGTCACGGTCAAGAACTTATTAATACATATGAGTTAAAGAAAATACTTAACCCAAATGATAGAACTTTTATAGTTCACAAAATTATTCAAGTTTATTTGGAAAAAAATTTAAAATTTAATGCAAAAATCTGCAAAGAAGTAGCAGAGGAAATTCTAGAAATATTTCCCAGTGAAGTTTTGGTAAATATTAAAGTTTATGCAAACATATGATGTAAAATTATAGTTGTATTTTTTCTCTAAGGACACTTATTTCTTACAACATTCAAAGAAAAAACCACCCAAAGGTAAACTGTGGGACAGATTTACAGGACGAAAGCGATTTCTTAGAAAGTTAAGTTCAAATAAAAGAAAATTACCCCAAAACAAAAATAGTATTATACCACAAAAACGTCAAAAAAATGATGAAATGGAAGAAGTTTGTGCTGAACTGAAGCACATAAAGGACACAAAACAAATTCTCACAAAATGGGAAGAAACCATAGAATACAGAAACAATTATATTCAGGATTCTACAGTAACAGAAGTCTTAAATGATTGGCCTTTATACCTATGTCAAATGAATGCTATAAAACTTGTAAGTATTTCATTTATTTTATATATAATTTACACTTCAACTATAGTTCAACTATAGTACTTTTTGAAAAACCATTTGTAAAATTGCATAGAAATTTTGAATCTAGAATCTTGATTTTTAGGGTTTTTATGTGATTTCTTTCTAATCCTTTTTAAATTTTTCGTAATTTGAAACAAAACTTGAACAGAACCCTAAAAAATACAAATTGTAGATAAAAAATTTAATGTTTAAAACCTTTATGATTTTTATATTAAAGTTTGTTGTCTAAGTCTTTCGTTTTATTAGACATATTGACAAAACCATAACAGAAGGCAAAAAAATCAGAAAAATGTCAGAGCCTTTTAAAGCCACTATTTAATTTTGATATATTGTTGTCCCGGTAGTACAAATATGGTCTAACTTTTAAATTCTATGGAGAGTTTTTTTTTTAATTTTTTTAGTAAAATTATAATTTTTTTTAGACGTTTCTCCACATAATTAATAATAACTCAAAAGGGTTAGTCCAATATTATTGAAATAAAATTAAAAAAATTTAAATTTACATAGCGTTTAATCCGTTAATCTATTGCTTTTCAATCGACTCAGGAGTTTCGGAGTTATAATAAAAAATTCAAACAAAATATATATTTTTTACATGAAATAGCAAATTTTTTTGTATTAAAAAAATTATGAAAAATCGAAAACGGCGAAAATTGATTTATTGTAAAGCCACATGTAATAGATACAAAATGAGATATCGGTCATAAAAATCGATTGATTATTTTCGAATTTATTCACAATTAAATGAATTCACTCAATTTCACAAAATTTTAGTTTTTTGTTTGATATATATAAAATTGTTTTAATTACGATTATCTCGCCCTAGAGATTAGAAAGAAAAAATTGGAAAGCAGATTCAGAATCGGAACAACCCTCTTGATTGCAGTTTAATTGATTAGCTAAATTAGCTAAATGTTGTGAAATTTTGTTCAAAGCTAGAATAAAGGACAATAAAAGCCTTCATACTTTAACAAAATTCATTGAAAATCGAAAAACTTTAAACAATGGTAAGAGCGGTAAAACGAAATAAAATTTATATAAATTTTTATTTAAACTTCTCTTTTTAGATAATTGCAACATTTATGTAATGAAGTTGCTGTCCGCTATTTTACTTCCAAATTCAAAGGTTATAAATGCTCAATTTATTAAATATACAATTATTAACTCTCAAGATGCTTTTTGTGCGGAGATACCAGAGATAAGTGATGAAAAGAATTATTTAAATTCACCTAAATCAGAACCTTTTTTAATGGTATGTGGGGACGAGTTTGATTTTAAACAGTTTTATGTTGTTTTTATTAAAACCAAATTTGAATTTGCATCTTTCTTAGAAGCAATTGAGTATTGTTTTAAACTATATAAATTGTTTAACATTCCTTTTATGACTGAATGTGATTTGATTTGGGCATTTGTCAGCCAATATCTGTTTGATCTAGAAACAGAAATTAAATCTCCTGTTTTAAACACTTTTATTAAAGATATTAATGTACAATTTAACAAGTAGGATTAGTATTTAAAACAACCGTCTTTTATAATTCCTTTATTTTTTTATTTGTTATACTTCAGTGTGTTTGTTTCCTTAAAATTCTTACTATTTTAATAAGAAATGGAAATTTTTCTCTCCTTAAAATTTAACAGCTTTCGTTAAAATAGTAAATTGTACATCGTAAGTAAACGAGCACACTTATTATAACATTCATAATGATTTGAATGTAAATAAATAGCTTAATTAATTTATAGTTGAATTGAAACTCTTAATTTAAATTCTAGATTCTAAATAACGAAATCTTAAAACTTGTTCTGAATTTATTTAGCCATTTCACATCCATTAATGTATATTAAATCTCAATTCAAAATACTGTTTTATATCAGTCGTCTTAATTTTGTTATTGTATTTGTTTATTAAATATTGTTATTAATTTTTAATATAGTTTTATAACCCTTACTTTAATTTGTGTTTATTACCATTTAAATTATGTTAGTTTCTATAGTGTTTAATTGTAAATAATATAAATCAATACTTTAATAACCACGAACATCAGTTTTGTATTTCTCAGTTTTTATTATTTGCAAATTAGACATAAAAACCATTTGATTGTATCTAACGCACGAAAATATGTATATATGAATTTGCACAAAAAGTACTTAAGATATGAAGGAACACTAAATTGTATATATTATTTAAAACGTAGCTTTAATTAATTTTATTCAAAACTAAATATTTTAAATAATAAAAATAATAAAACATAATATAACTGTTTTTTTAATTAAATTTAATGAGCAAGTTCCACTAGTAAAGTGCCTTAAAATATTTGTAATTTAGCTTAAACAAAAAGGTAATTTTACCTATATTAAATAATATATAAAAAGGCATTTTAGCTTTACAAAAGGGTAAAACACCTTTTTAAAAGGGTATTTAAAAAAAAAATCCAACTTTTTTCGAACATTGAAAATACCTATTTTTTTGGTACTATTGCCTTAAAATATAGGAAGTTCTATGTTGCCTATAAAAATAGGCAAAATCACCCTACAATTTAAGGCAATATTACCTACATTTTTTTTTGTGTGTACATAAATAACAAATATATTTTTTTCTGTCTTATTTTTTTGTTTATATCAGGGATGAGAAATGAGAATTTCGTTACGGTACCAATAAAATTTTCAAATAGTACTTTTTCGACTCTCAGAGTACCAAAATTATTTTTTATTTTATTTTTCTTAAAATTCATATATAATGTATTAAAATAACATTAAATGTTATTTAACATAAATTTATGTTTATATGAATTTATAAAAAAATAAAGTTTTACTTTAAAAAAAGTATATTTTTTAAATTAATGTACAGGAACAAAGAACTCCAAATGAGATCCAAATTAAATTAATCAATACAGCTAAAAAAGAATTTTATATATTGGTTGATACAGTACTTTTCGCTTATAGTCACATCTCTTAGTTGCACACAAGTTGTGGACTATATCGCTAATGTGACTATATCGCTAGTTTTTTTATATGCCATTTTGTTGCCTATAAATAAATTGTGATATAGTCATCATAAAATGTGACTATATGCAATTTAGTTATTATTATAATAGGTGGAAAATTTGGAATATAAAAACGATGTTTGAAACGATTCAGCTCAGTTTCCTTGTTCCAATTTTCGTTTTAGCCTCTTAAATTTTTAAATAATTTTAAACCGAAAAAAATTCAAAATTTCACAAATATATTAGAAATTTTCTGTATTGTGACTATAACTTAAATTATTTGCATATAAATTTACTTTTAGTAGCCAGAGTTTAGTGGCATATAAGCCAAATGTGATTATATCGTGAATAGACTATATCCTAAATATTTTGTATGCAATTTGATTTTAGATGACAGTAAAAGTGTAAAAATGGACTATATCGCTAAATGGACTATAAGCGATGTGACTGTAAACGAAAAGTACTGTAATAACTTATTAGATTTTAAAATTGTAACAACAAGAATTTGTTGCATTTAATAAATATTTTGTTTGTATTAGATTTGATACTGTTGGAACATGAAGTCTGTTTCTGCCTTTGGTTTTAATCAGATTTTGGTATGGAAAAATTCTCTCAACGTTTGCAGAAGAATGTGGTATGGATAAAATACCTGCAGCGATTCTTAAAATATCGGGAAATAAATATTCATTTTTAAATTTATATACTTTCGACCAGAAACTACATATATTTTCCTTTCTAGAAAGTTTTAGTTCATCTTTATTTATGAAGTTGCGAGCAATATATTAATAAAATTTATATATTAATAAAAAATAAAATGAATTAAAAACTTTAAATCGTCCAATAGTATCAAATGAGTCGCGGGAGTACTTTGGAACATCGAATAGTATCAAAAAAGTACTATAGTATCAACTTTGCCATCCCTGGTTTACATTTGTTGTCTTTTGCAACTAACTTCACTATAAAACGCTCTGTCAAAATCGGATTTTCCAATTGCAAAGAGTTGCCGCCGCGTTGCCGCCGCGTTATTTCGGGATGCTACATACAAATTGTATGGGCATGAGAATTTTTGACAGCTAGAAAACGCTTGCCGCTCTTGTTTAGGTATGGCTGTTTGTCGTATTACAATTTGTAACGATAATGCAGTTTTCTGTGAAGAAGTAGTTTTATTGTTTATTATTTTATTTTATTGACATAAATCTGATCAGAAACACAATAAAACTACTTCTACACAGAAAACTGCATTATAATTACACTGCAATAATTCCAATCATTATCCAGATTTTGATAATACATCAATTTTGAACACAGAGAATAATTACAAACGCAGATATATGTTAGAAGTGTTACAAATAATGAAAGCACCATTTACACAACGCATTAACTATAAGACAGACATAGCAAATATTGCACAAAATTACAGACATTTAGTTAATAGAAATTAAGATAATTTTTATTATGTTTAATAATATATGTATATCAATATTCTAGTTAAGGTTTTAAATGTTATTATAATTATTATATGTATTATTAAAACTAGTTTTTCAAATTGTAATATTTGTTCCCTGAAATGTGGAGACGAAATATTGGGAATAAATAATTAAAAAATAAATGATCTTAAGCTCGTTTAAACTAAGAAGAAAAAAATAAAAGAAGATTGAACAAAACTTAACATTATTAAATTTTTTTTTTCATAAATTTTCTGAACTCCAAAATTTCCAAATTCCTATGCAAAAAGAATTTTATAAATCTGTCATACAACAAAAGTAATGTTTCAGGTAGACTTGAGCAATCTAGATCGTTTGAGTGAGCGCTCTTTCGCGTACAATTTATCTGAATGAACTAGGTCGCTCTTCTACCCAGCAAAACTTTGGTAATGGGTACGATAAAGTAATGCATTACCTTGTAATGTGTACACCTTACCTGTATCATTATTTTTCAATAAGAAGTAATGAGTTACCGATAATTGAACACTCATGGATTACCTTGTAATGATACCTCATTACATTTTATATAACTTCAAAACATAAAGTAATGACTTACCGATCATCAATTAATGCATGAATGCATGAAGTAATTATTAATATATATTTTTGAAAATCTACTTATAGACACATTACTTTGTAATTTTTTGTAAGCATGAGGGTAAGGTGTATATTTTTGATATCACGAACGAAAACACGAAGCACAACAACTTATTTACATTTTAAGCAATAAACATATAATATGTATCGATAGCTCAGTTGGTACAGTTTTCGTCTGACTAATTGTTAATTACCAGAGACCCCAGGTTCGAATCCCAGCATGACCACGAAATTTATTTAATAAAAAAAAAAGTTATTTATTTAATTAAAAAAAAAAAATAACTGTAAAAAAATATAACCATATAAGTAACCACCCAGCAAGAACAGTGGCGGTCAGATGACTGGTCAAATGACCGGCACTGTTGATGGAAATATCCATCAATGCGTAGAACAAAGTTTCTATCATTTTCTTAAGGGCAATGTGAAAAAAGTAATGGAAACATTGTGTACGTGTGATTTTGCATCTTCCTCTAATTTATAAATTCATAAGTTAGAGGAAGATGCAAGATTTGCATGTGTTAGTTTCGGTCATCAATTTCTTGTAGGGCAGTTACTTTACCCCCTACAAGGTAATGAGTGCACCCATTACTTTTAGGCTCATCGCCTGTAAAATTCATCAGCATGGTTTAATGTAATGCGTGAAGCCCTATGGCGATACATTACTTTACCCATGATTTGGTAATGTGTGATTTTGCTGGGTAGTTCAGTCGAGCTTTGGCAATTTCGTTCAATCGTTCGTTAGATCGTTGGTTTGATAATTTTCAAGCGAATTATTCACATTAGATACTTCACTTTTAACATTAAAAAAATTTAGCTTTCAAACATTAAAAAAAACCAAAATTAAACCCAAAAGAAACATAAAGAAAAGAAAAATTACTTAAATGACAATAAAGAACGAAAAGAGCTCAAGAACTAGCTCACTAGTTCAAAGTAAAGACTGGTTTAATTAAAAAAAAACCAACTACAAAACCCTAATTTCAGGGTTGCTACAATTTTTTTCTATGCAAAACAAGAGGCCGCTAAACAGAGGATCAGTGTTAATTTATATTTAACATTTTATTCATTTTCTTGTTATGACCGTTCACTGTTAAAAGGACCGGTCCTTTTCATGTATGGTGATAAACCTTCCAGAAAAACCACACATTACCAAATCATGGGTAAAGTAATGTATCGACATAGGGCACATTACATTACACCTTACTTCGCTGATGAATTTTACAGGCGATGAGCCTTAAAGTAATGAATGGACTCATTACCATGTAGGGAATAAAGTAACTGGTTACTTATATGGTTACTTGTTTTGAAAATGTAATGTGTCTATAAATAGATTTTCATAAAAAAGAATTTATAAAAAAAATTATCACAAATATTTTTTTTTGACTAAATAAATAACGTGATCACTAGGGTGGTCTTTCGTTGTATGGGCGAAAAATAAAAACGAGATTTTGACTGTACCCCCCTCTTAAAATATTTGTTTGGGTACAAAAATTCACCATGCAAAAAATTAGAGTTCTAGCATAACGGGAAGATGTCCCGCATCGCCCTTGAAAATCGGGCCCCTTGGGAAAATGGGCATAATTTAAAAAAAAATTACAAATTTTTTTCTTCAAAATTAAAAAAATGTAAAATAATTTTTGTGTTGGGTTTAATCATAACTACCCAGATAAAAAATATTACTTTCCCAGAAAATCGCTAACTTACCTTAACTTTGTGTCAAAAAAATTAATAAATATTTTGGGGGTACCTCAAAGTGACTTTTTTGCATTTTTGAAAATTTTATTCAACAAAAATCAAAAACCTAGTGTTTGCTGTCAAGTATTTCATTAAGCACATTTCAAGTATTAAATAAGCCAGGTATTACGGATATCCGTTGGCAAATTTTTTTTTTAGGGCATTTTGATTCTCGGGTATTTCAAGGTTTTTTTTTATTTTTATACATTTTTACTTTAAAACAAGGTTTTAATAATATTTCATCAATATTTTTGTATATGCCTTTTTATATGATTGTAATAACTTTATTTTAAAATACTATATTTTCTGTTGATAGTTAACCCATGTTAACCTGGGGTCAAATATGACCCACGTAAGAAAAATGCAGCTTTGTGGCAAAAATTTATAAATAAAATAAAGAAAGGAATAATTCAATTTATATTTATTCTAAAAAAATTTCGTTAACCGTTTCTAGTCTTCGAGTAGGTCAATTAACTAAAATTAGAACTTAAAACTTTTCCATAATAATAATTTTGAGGAAAAAAATTTACACTATTAAATTAAGAATACGTTTTTCGAAAATACTCCTGAATATGTACAAAAAAATCAATTTTAATATGAATTCAAGTATTTGAATTTATACTAAATAATTAATTTTAATTAATTTTAAAATGTAAATAAATTAGAATTAGAAACATAAACAAAAATTTATTTTGTCATCTTTGTGATTTTTGACTCTTTAAAATACGAGGGTCAATTGTGACCCCATGAAAACACACATTTTTGTTGAATAAAATTTTCAAAAATGCAAAAAAGTCACTTTGAGGTACCCCCAAAATATTTATTAATTTTTTTGACACAAAGTTAGGGTAAGTTAGCGATTTTCTGGGAAAGTAATATTTTTTATCTGAGTAGTTATGATTAAACCCAACACAAAAATTATTTTATATATTTTTAATTTTGAAGAAAACAATTTTTAAATTTTTTTTAAATTATGCCCATTTTCCCTAGGGGCCCGATTTTCAAGGGCGATGCGGGACATCTTCCCGTTATGCTAGAACTCTAATTTTTTGCATGGTGAATTTTTGTACCCAAACAAATATTTTAAGAGGGGGGGGGGGGGGCAGCCTAGTGGTCACGCTGAGATTCGAACCTGGGGTCTCTGGTTGTTAACAATTAGTTATGCGAGAACTCTACCAACTGAGCTATCAATACAAATAATGTTTGATTGCATAAAATATAAATGAATTGTTGTGCTTCGTGTTTTCATTCGTGATATCAAAAATATACACCTTACCCTCATGCTTACAAAAAATCACAAAGTAATGTGTCCATAAATAGTTTGCCAAAAAGATATTTTAATAATTACTTTACGTTTATAATCCATGCACTATGTAGTTGATGATCAGTAAGTCATTATTTTATGTTTTAAAGTAATGTAAAAAGTAATTAGGTATCATTACAAGGTTATAAATGAGTGTTCAATTATCTGTAACGCATTATTTTATGTTTCGAAATAATGCTCAAGGTTAGGAGTATTCATTACAAAGTAATGGATTATGTAACCCATTATCGGTAACTCATTAATTTTTGTTTAGAAATACAGATACGGGTAAGGAGTACACATTACAAGGTAATGCATTACTTTATTGCACCCATTACCAAAGTTTTCCTGAGCTTGAAAAAATGTTTCCACCATATAAAATATGTGTTCCAAAATTTGCCCTAACATTCAAAGTAAAGTCAACATAATTTAAATGATACAATTCATTCTATAATGTTCTGTTAACAAAGACAAGAAGTTATCTTTGGCTTGTTAATTTGTTGTCTTAAACGCACACAAACACACATACACACACACATGCATACATACATAGATTTATAAAATGTGCGTTTGTTCTACTTGACATAATTGCCATATGGCTAACAGCAACTTGGTCGGTCAACAAATATTAAATCTATTTTAATTCTAACTATGCAGAGAATGAATGAATGAATTACTGAATACACATATAAAAGGTCTTTAACCTTATTCTGATTTGTATGGGCCTATTAAATGGATTTGTGTTAACTCTACAATACCGCCAAAGTGTTGAAAGGTGGGGTAGTACTACATATTTCTTTAGGTTATTTGTTATATTAACCTGTGTGTGTGTGTGTGTGAGTGTGTTTGTTTTTGCGGTACTATTGTATATTCCGTCTGTAATTGTTATTACCTGAATGTGTATAAATGATTTTTGATTATCATTTCAAGTACATTTGATGATGTTGATTATTTTATTATCTTTCGCTTTCTTTGTTCATATTCTCGTACTTATGTTAATAATTTAAATGTTTGTATTTGAGGAATTTTTAATGACAATTGATATAACTTTAATGTCATTAAATTATTACTTTAGGCAATTCAATGTAATGTTCTTATAAATTTCTCATCAAATATGATCATTACGGTCGCAGTGTTAGATAAGGGGTAATCAATGCCTTTATTTTTGGAATAAAACTAAATTTTTCCTAATACTATTATAACAAATGTAGTAAGGGAATGTTTTTTTTATATTTTTTCCAAAGAAAATATATATTAATTTGGCATGTAATGAAAAGTATTTGAAGTGCGTATAACCAGTAGACTTTACAAAAAATTTTGTAAAGTCGGCAAAAAAAAATTTAGCTGATTCAGCAAAATTTAAGTCAAGAGGGTGCTTGCAAACAAATTGCTAATGTCAGCAAAATCCTTTGCTGAAAATTAGCGAGCTTATTTTTTAGCAACAAAATTAGAAGAGTCAGAAAAAGTTTTCTTAGTTAATTAAAAATTAAAAAATCATTGCTAAAATTTAATAAAATTATTGCACACAGGGAAAATATCAGTTGGAATTCGTTCGATGTTACATTATTTGTGTTGGTAAACATTGTTTACTAAACAAATATATTAGCTGTGTGTGCATACAAATGTTAATCAGGACCAGTTATTTTGTCTAGTGCAAGTATAAAAATTAGCTTAACAAACTAACTTTCTTAGTGACAGACAATTGGTTGATTTAACTAATGAAACAATTTTAAATATGCTTAGAAAAACTACTAGTCTATGCAACCATAGAAAAAAAATCTTCAGTAAACACAGCTATTTTATTATAATCATAATCCTTGCTCCCAATTGCCGTAACTATCATACCTTGGTTTGAACAAAATAATTGTTATTTGCTATTTATGTCAAATTAATTATTTAAAAATAACAAAAAAAATACGGAATAAAATTAAACAAACACCGTGGAACAGTAGCAAAAAACAAGAAGGAGATGCTGATGTGGTAATCTTAAATTTTGTGTACATATGTATAAACGAAAATTATTGTAGATGCTCGTTTTACTTTCAGAATTTAAAACATATTTGTAAGACTGAGGATGACTAAAATGTGCAACAATGTTCTTTTTAAATTACAAAAACGGGTGCTTCAAATATGGGGTAAAATTGGAGAAAATAACATGCTAATGGCAACTACCTAGCAACGGTATTACTCATCCTAGTGCAGTGGCTAAGAAGATGTTTTATAGTTTTTAAGTTGAGCCTACGCTCCAGACCGTTATCCCGGGTTTCCCGGTCTTCGGTCTACCCGGTTACACCGAAAGACCGGGTAGAACGAAAACCTTAGAATCGCAGAAAGTCCGGCTACACCGAAAACCAAGTCTGCTCGTAAAACCGGTCAGCGCGATTAAAACAAAGTATTTTTTGCATAAAAACATGATTTTTTAACACAAAAACAATTTTTTTAAAAAAAGTGCCTCTTTTAAAAAAAGTACCTCTTTCATAAATAAAGTACTTTTTAAAAGAAAAAGTATCTTGCTTTCAAAAAGTACATTTTTTTAAAAAAAGCTCCTGTTTTAAAAAAATAATCTTTCTCAAAAAAGTAGCCCTTTTCAAAATAATAAATTTTTTTAAGAAAAAGTACATTTTTTCAAAAAACTTTACTTTTTTCACAAAAATATTTCTTTTTCAAATCGAAGTACCTTCTTTAAAGAAGTTCGTTTTTATTTTTAAAGAGTAGTTTTGTTGTTTTTGAAAAAGGTACTTTTTTTTACAAAAAGGTACTTTTTTGTGAAAGGATATTTTTTGTTAGATTTTTTATTCGTTCGGTTTGAGATCATGACAAATTTTTCTCTAAATTAACAGAAAAATTATAATTTTTATATGATAATTTACTTTTTCAAAAAAGTATATTTTTGTGAAAAATATACTTTTTTGAAAAAGGAGTTCTTGTTAGTGAAAAATGCACATTTTGAGAAAATCTACTTTTACGTTTATGTTTTTATGCAAAACATAATTTGCTCTAATCGCGCTAACCGGTTCTTACCGGTCTACTCTTTATTTATATATTATTTATATTGACTGTAATATTTATTAAATAAAAAAAAATAAAAACATTGGATACGGTGTATTACTTAATTAAATTCGGTTCGATCTACTTAATAAATTCAGTTGTGACCACAAGTATTTTTTTTTTAAATCCGTAGGCATAATTAAATAGTCAGTACTCATAGCCAAATTTTAATGACTTCAATTGAATTTCTAAGTAACATAAATATTAGTTAATGTAACTATCAAAATTCGGTTGGCAAAAAAATCGGTTGCAGCAATTGGTTCTCTTTTCTGTATATGCTGAATATTGGTAGATTGAAAAAAACTCAAAAAAATTTGTAGAAAAATTATACTTTAGTTAATTTATTTGCTGAATATCTTAAAGTTTTTTTTGTTATTCTCTTAAAAATAATTTATAATACGTTAGAAAATATTTAAATGTTCATAATCCCACACACAGAGAAAAATTTAGCTATTTGCCAACTGAAATTCGGGTACTGAGACTCAAATTCGGTTATTACGAATTTCAGTCGGTTGGTACAACTCAACATTAGTTCTCATAACAAAATTCGCTTAATTTAACTGAATTTTAGTTGCAACACTCAAATTATTCAGAAATCTAATGTTAATATCGTTGTAATAACTGAATTTATAAGTTGTTAACATTAATATACACTTTTTAATTCGGTTGGCACATTGTTTCTCTGTGTGCACATTAACGGACACGAATTAATTTAACATCTGAAAATATATAGAAATAATTATATTAACATAAACAATTTATCTTTCAACTACTAACATCAATGCTTGTCTAAGTGATGACATGTTTTTGAAACGAAACAAAACGAAATAACCACATATGAAATATACAACTTTTTTTTTTTGCAACAAGAAAAAGGAAACATACAACATTATGTAAGATGTGTGTCCTTGTCTTTAGTCTGTCAACCTGTATGTATATTTGTTTGCAATTCGACCACGCTACATTAATATTCACGATAATCATTGAGTTTACAAATACACATTTAATCTTTATTAAGTTTTAAATGTTATATTTTGTCTTTAATTTAATTAATAGACAATTACTTTGACAAGCCGGTGACAAGACAAAATTTAAGTTTATTTAATCCGCAATTTATATGTATACATCACAGATGTTAAAGTTGGTACAATTGTACTTTTTGTGGTACATTTTGACCTTCTAAAGTACCGTGGTACTACCGCGACTCATTTGGTACAATTTAAAAATTTTTAATTTTTCCCCTTTTTATTATAGCAAAACAAATTGTTATTGTGTCCATTTTCATTGCATTTATTCGTTTTATGTAATGAGCGCTTAAAATATATGCGACCATATCCGATTTGACGATTTATCATCATTTTGAGGATTTTGTAGAATAAAATTTTCGATTTTTTTTTTAAATATCGCAAATTTGACGATTTTTAACAAAATCTATCTGGCAGACTGGTATTGTGGTGTTAGAGCTCTTACATATATTGACACTTGTTGCAGCCAACTTCACTTTCATTTTGAATTTATTAAAATTCTGAAGAAGTGAAAATTAAATTAAATTATTGTTAAAGAAATGAAAGAAAATGCGACACAATCTTATATAAAATTATGCGAAGTTTTAACAACCAAAGTAAATTTTAATAACGAATTATTAATGGGGTTCCATAAGTTAAACAAGTAGTATTGTACATATTCTAGTAAAAATGTTCCCGAATAAAATTGCAAATTTCGATTCAATAATCAATTTAGAGCTTTCGCTGATGTTGAGCAACTGAAGTCGTTAAAAAATTAAAACATTTGTAGTTTATGGTCGGTAGTAGCTTATTTTGAAAATTAACTGAATTTCAATATGTTTCCAGACATTTCTAGAGTCGTTGCTGGAATTTTATCCATTCCACACTCATCTGCAAATGTGGCAAGAGTTTTTTCTTTTCAAAATATAATAAAAACTAAGGAAAGAAACAGACTACATGTGCATTATCAAGTCTCATACAGACAAAGGATTGGTTAAGATCGACTAATTAGCGAATTCGTACACAACTCTCACTAAGAAAAAAATACATTAGAACCTTCTGTTTATAAAAAAAGTGACCACATAAATAGAGCAAGCATCGAGCGAGGCAGATATGAATGGAAAACTTTAAGCTCGTTTTCTGCAAAATCGTGTTTTTTGAGTTATGTCAGTCTTGCAGTAAATGATCGATATGTATTCACATTGTTAACGTTCTTTTGTATGAAAAACAGAGACAAAAATCTTCCATGGCTGATTTTTTTATATGTCTTACAAGAGTTGTACTTTTTAGTATCATTTTCCTCATCTCTACTACAGTCTGCGTATATCTATCAATCTGGTTGTCGTCCACACTATTAATGTGCTTATCAACACAATTTTTGTTTTTAGCAAAATAAATTAGTAAGACATTAGTAAAATATTATTAAAACGCTTTATCATATCAACAATAAAGATTAAAATCAACGATATTATAAAACGTGTTGTAGTCCTGTCGCTTTCCAGGGGGGAAATCTCTGACATGGTGGCGGTGATAACCGGCCACTGTCTTATTGGCAGGCACGCTCGTAGGTTGGGGGTGTTATCGCCTGACTTCTGTAGGAGCTGCGGGGACGAGGAGGAGGATTAGAGTATTGAGCAATTTCTCTGTTCATGTCCTGCGCTGGCGCTACGTAGGAGGGCCTCACTTGGATCGGCGTTCTTTCACGATCTTGGGGATCTTTCAGGTGCTGGTATTCCGCACCTCCTTAGCTTCGTAAGGAACTCTAACTGGTTCAACGGTGGAGTCTGATCGGTAATCCGTCAGTCTCGTGGCATCACAACGGACCTCAGAGTCTAAGTGTGCTGGTGATCACGGAGCCGGCTACCACTCCAACCTAACTGCAAAGTCTACGAACAGGATAAGAATTGGTATAATTTGTGTGATAATAGTCTAAGTACAGAGGTCTAAAATGTCTCGTTAATCTGCAAGGTACATGCAAAATCCATATTCTCTGTGCTATGAATTACATAATTTTTTTTAAAATAAAAATGATGTAATTTGATCTTCTGACTAATTTTTGACTGATGTTTGTACTACTTTCATAAAAAAACAATGTTTAATTAAATTATTTAATATAAACAACTCTTAAGCCTACAACAAATTTGAGTAAATTTATTGCCATCATAAGTCAACGTTAAATATTGTAAATTAAAAAATTTTGGAAAGAAAAAAATTTAAAATGATTAATGGAAGAAAGTTTAACAACGAAAAATTCTATAGAGAAAAGATCAATAGCAAATTTATGCGAAAGTTAAAAATATTGTTTTGTTTAAACTAAACATTGATCTTAAAAATAGATGTAAATTATAAGACCACAAAAGGTTATTACAAATTTATGGCTAAAAAAAAGCAACTAATCAAAAGTTGAATAGCTTTAGTTACTAGCTGAACTTATTTTTAACAAAATTTAAATTAATTTCTCTTGAACAATAACCATGAATATCATTCTATTTAAAATTTTGTTAATCACATCTCTACAGGATGCTCCTCTTGTCTTTAAAAATAATGGCTTCTATTGTTTAAAAATACACAGCTCGTGCAATATTTTTGATTTTATTTTTTTTATAAAAAAAAAATAAGTTTTTTCTATAAAAAGAATAACTTTTAACCTGACTATTGCGAAAATAGTTGTAGATAATAATATTTCATTAGTTTATATATTTATGCAAAAATAATCATAAAATTTCTAAAGAAATTTACCGCTTTTTATCTCGTCTTTATTTTCTAATTTTTATTTATTTTTTTTGGTGTCAATAGGGTCAAAATATTTAAATTCGTATGGGATATTAGATTTCTTTATATACAGTGTTGATCAAAATGTTAGGAAAGTCAAGTATTTAAAATTATTTAAATATACTTTGAATCAGATTTCATTTGAACATTGATCATACTCCATGCCAAAAAATACGAAAAAATTTTAAAACAACAAAAACTTTCGTAAAATAAACGAAGTTGTGTTAAGTTTGCGAAAATTTTCGTTGTTTTAACACTAATTTTTGTGGAAAACACTGCTTGCTTGGTGAAAGTGAATAGCTAAGCGCTATGAATAGCGAAAGTGAATAGCTAAGCGCTTGCGATATTGGTGATATAAGGCATGATTTTTGTTTGAGATAACTCTCGTCAAAATGAACTTATTTCACAGCTCTAAATTAGAGCATGAATGCACTGATTTTAATAACTAAATTTTGTTATCATCATCATTCTTTCGTGCTTTCGCGAAGCGATAAAGAGTGGTGAAAAAACGGCTATTGTTTCTTTTGACGCACTACTACAAGCTAATATTTTTAGGAGGCAGTAGAAGAAGCAGAAACGAAGCAAAACAGAAGCGTTTATCAATTTTAATGCTTCCAAATTTCTGCTGGACTATTACAAATGGTAACATTTTCCAATTCCTTAGTCCTCTAACGGGTAAGGCTGCCTCAGGGCAGTCTTCATGTGTCAAATGAGCGTTTTATACTTAGAAATTAATATATTCCGATAGAAAACTAAATTTGCTAAATATTTTGTGAAGAAATTTTTCTTGTGCCGTCCACGGTTTGAAAGCGAGAAAGCTTCAAAATCAAAATTTCGTTAAATTGCAAAAACTAATTATTTAAAAAAAAAATATAGTTCTCAAAAATCTAACAAACCAATTTAAGTTGACTAAAAACTCTTTATAATAATTTTATGATATAAGTAAGATTGAAGCTTTATCTTTAATAATAAGTCTTTACTTTAGTCCCAGGACTCACAGGATTTAAGCAGGATTCCTCTAAAGGACATCGTCTTAACTTATAAACTAACTGACGGATTTTTATGAAATTTTGCAGAAAGAAGACCTTAAGTACTAATAGCAAAGCGTTGAAGTTTTAACAATATAAATTGAAGTTTAGATACTTTTTCGCCTAATTTCGCTTTTTCCAAAAAGCGAAAATCGTGATATCTTCTTAAATAGGAGCAGAAAAAACATAGTTTTTCGAGCGTGGTTATATCCTGGTAAGAGAAATACTTTTTGTCCAAAACTTCTCTTTTATATGCTTTAGTTTCCAAAGTGCATCCTAAAATATTTTGGCTCATATCGCCTAAATTAGGCAATGATAAACAATTTTGTTGAAGAACTAACTAATTATTTGTTTTTCGAGTGGAGCACATGGTATGAATTTCGTTGCAAAGCATCGTTTGCCAGTTAGAGGTTTAACCTTTCTTTTTAAAATCTAATTAAACTAAACTTTCTGTTTAACTTTAAAGTCTATATTCATTAAGCCCTTAAAATGTTTCTATAATTTTTCTTTACACTGTTTATGAATTTTTATTAAAAATCATTAATCACTTTATGTTTTAACCTAATTTTAATAATTAAAATAACAACACCAAAAACACTATTAATTTTATAGTCAACAACCGCGGTCAACTGGCTAACTAACATAAGTAACAAGCTAACGGAATTTCTATTAACTTGCTAGCGAATTGGCCATCTAGCTAAGTTGGTCGTAAAGTTCGTAGCTTAAGCTGTTTTCGTTGTTGTAATTTTGTTTTAATTTCGTTTTGTTTGTGTAACCCCATATTTGAACTTTTCACTGCTTTGGCGTTTTACAAATTGATTCACAATTTTTTGTTAGTTTTGTTTTTGCCACCAACTTTTAATTTATTTTAGTTTCATCCTAAGATTAACTGTATATATTGACTATAATATTAATATTGGTTAAGTAAAATATTTAATTCGTATGCGATAAAAAAATAAAAATATACAAAAACTCTATAGATTATTTGTTAGGACAATATCCTAATAAAGAAATATAGAGTATGGCCTCGAACTTGAATAATGTTCATTTTCATTGCACAATTAAAGGTGTAAAAAACATAATTTTTATTTTAAATAAAAATTATATCAAACTTGTATAAAATATAAAGTACGGTCTTGTTCATTACTCCCCCTGTAAATTTTGTTTTTAAACAAAACAAGTGTACAAATAAAAAGGGGAAAAACAAAAAACGTGTATTGAATATCTACCAAAGGTAGACCTTGCACACAACAAACAAGTTTTCAATTTATTTTTAATCAATGGTGATAATCGTTAACTTCGAGCTTCTATATTAGTTCTCATTTAGTGGGAAAACTTGGTTTGCATATGATTGTCACTTCTTTCAAACCTGTTCTGATGATGGGAACCTCGAAAATTCCCGAAATAGATCTATCAACACATTCCTGAAAGTGGTCAATTAATTAATTTGAAAACAAAAACTCTATAGATTATTTGTTAGCACAATATCCTAATATAGAAATATAGAGTATGGCCTCGAACTTAACTAATATTAATTTTCATTGATAAAAAATATATTTTTTGAATGGGACGAAAAGTACACAGTGGTGAGGCCGCGGATTTAAAGGAAGCTTGTGTATGTTGTAAAGAACAAAAAAATATTAAACAAACTGTCCTCGACGGATTGTCACCTTGTCGCAAAGACGGCGCTCAGTAGGAGCAAAGACACTGAGAGCGATGCCGTAAAGTGGGATACATCACACCACACAAATTTTGGCAATAATTTAAGTGTCATTTTTAGGTTTCCAATCCGATTTAAAAAAAATTTGTAATCTGGTAGTAGCGACTTAGAGAAAACAAGCGTAAATGTATGGGTTATCTCTAACAGTTCCCGAGATATTAACATTTTAAAATGTTAATTTCCGAGTTTGTTACGACTAATGTCCAGTTTTTTGCGATGAGGGGGACGAAATTGGGGCCAACGTTTTTTTTAATATTGTTTATTTAACTAAATAAATTCTTTATTAAATAAAATAATGAATACAATATCTTGTTCTACTTAAAAACTACATTCGTTTAAAGTAGAAATAAAATAAATAAAATTTTTGCACTTTTCCCCAAAAAGCAACTGTTGGTGATTTTACGTCCTTATAAATATTTTTTTTCTGAACATATAAATACGGGTAAAGTGTTGATCTTTTTCCTTCAAATTTTGGGTAAAAATCTTCTATTTTGGTTTGGTTCTCCGGTTTTGGTTCTCTGAAGATATTCGGTGAAGCGAAATGAAACATGTAAGAACCAGTCAGTAAATAAAGTCTGCTTTAAATTAGCGGACGGAAAACAATTTTTAATTAATAAATAAACATTGAACCTTTTTTCGTTTAACAAAAAAAAAAACAAATGATCTTGAACTTAAATACTCTTGCTCATAT
The DNA here is from genome assembly GCA_021234595.1 of Delia radicum. NCBI lineage: Eukaryota > Metazoa > Arthropoda > Insecta > Diptera > Anthomyiidae > Delia > Delia radicum. The sequence continues at coordinate 208,529,484 of CM037852.1, read as the reverse complement.
CATAAAGTGTTCATACTATTCTAAAAGGTCTATTTATATAAAATCGAGTTATGTTCAAAAGCTTTTTGATCTGTATATACTTTACCCATCAGCCGTATCTAAAGTAGCCACAGTTTTGAGGCAAATATTAACCCACTGTTAACAATTGTGCACGTTCCAATTATATAGCAGATGCGGTTGTATATACTCCATCATATACCTTATTCACTGGGTAAGTCTCTTCGAATCGCCGCTTTAAATGTAGACTTGGCAACAAAAAATGTAAAAAATACCTTTTTGCATAATTTTTTTTATTTTTATGAATTGTGGGATTGCTTACAGCAAATCATAAATTCGAACATAAATCATACATTGTTGACTTAAAAGTCTATTTAAGTCCAAAAAAATCATGGATTATGTCATTTATAAAATATTTTATTAATTAGTGAAAATAAGCAATTTAACAATATAAAATACTTTGACATATAAATTTACCACAGACGACTCCTTGGAGGGGACGAAACTGTGTCAGTTTGGCATACCAATTGTATCCGCTAAATTTTTCAAAAAAATATTTTGTTCTTTTTCCTGTAAAGATCTAAGTGAAAATTTACATTTTAATAAAAATTGAAATTTTTACCTTCCTATTGGGAAGGCGCTTAATTTCGCGTTTTTTTGAAAAACCAAAATCGCCATATCTTCCTATGTATACCCACAAAAAATGTTGTTTTTTGACTGTGGTATATCTTGCTAATTTGTATCATTTACGCCCAAATTTGTTCGTATTTGTGGATTAGTTTTTAAGATTCACTGTAAACCTTTTTTGTCCCATATCGCCTAAAATTGAGAATGAAAGATTTTTGATAAATGAACATATGGCTCATTTCATGCAAGAATGTGACAACTCAAAAAATAGGATTTTTGAGTTAGTGACGCAGAATTATTTATTATATCACGTATCATATTGTGTAAAATGTCGTATTGTTCTCTTGTATACTCACCTCTTGAGAGAAATTATGTTGTTATTTTTTTCTTCAAATTGGAAGTAAATTGAAAACTTTAAACTCGTTTTTTCAAAATCAAAATTTTTGAGTTATGACGTTATTGCACTAAATTAGCGATATTGTTTATTTTCGTGCGGCACAATCGGGTTTTTTCCTTACGATAGTAACTGAGCGACATATCGCCAATTTGTCGAATTTGAATTAGTGAAGACATTTTAATGCAGATAACATCCTGGGTAGAAATTGCCCTCCGTACCAAAAAAAAAAAAAAAATAGTACTGGAAAACTACTGCTATTTTTGTAAATCCCACCGTGTTCAAAATGACCAAAGGAATTTATAATATTATATATTGTATTTTGCACCAACATTTTTGGATTACCAACGTTGTGCCAACGGTGGCAATTTCGCGCAAACCAACGGTTGGCCACTGTTATCAAAAGGGTAACAACACAATACTGTCCATATTGTTAATCCCATATTTTTAATTCGGGTTGAGTAAGTTTGTTTGAATTTGTAGACCATAAAAACAAGCGCGAGTGTACTTTTTCCCCTACCCTCTTGCTAAGATAAAAATGTGGTATTCATTTTATTAAAATTATATTTTAAAAATACACATGTTTGCTAAATGATTGGTTTCTTTTGGCTAATTTTTATTGCTTTTTCTTGCTGAAGAAAGTTCATTAAGGGGTCATACAGAAACACGAGAGAGAGTAGATTTGATGGGTTAGAAATCGTTCTGCGAAAAATAACTACGAAATATATAGAAAAAGGTTTAAAGTTTATTGACTGATGGTATTAAAAGTATTTTTATTTTTAAGATATTTTTTATGACTTATGCAAAATTAATTATTAAAATAATGTCGTAAAATAACATACCTGAGAGTATTAATTAGAAGTGGCAGCTATTTAAATATTTTAAAAATATTTTCAATGATGACTTTAAAAACAAATATGTCATTATAAATAAGTGTATGAATATCACACCTAAACGGAAGAAAATTTACCGAGTCCCGAAAATGTTCAAAAAATATACAATAGTGAAGGCATAACTGAGTTCTAGGAAAACCTCTTCTACTTTGAGACAATAGAAATGGTTGTTTTGCAACAATTTAATGAAAATATCATCGGTTTTAGATCCGACAGAAAAACAGATTCAATAAGACGTAAAATTGTGCTACATTTGATTCAATTAAACAAATTTAATGTAAGAATGATGTGGCAACTTTCTGAGGCTCATTTTTAGAGACAAAAATAAAAATTACCATGTGTTTGGCATAAAGAAGAAACGTTTCCAGTGAATAAATGGTTATGTCATAACTATCATTATTTTTTGAACTACCAGTAATGGCATCAGCTTACACTCATCATAGCATAAGGACAAATATTAATCACTAACAAATAACTAAATAATTTTCTCATTGTGCGCCCCGGTAGGCTAGTTGGTAGCGTGCTGGCTTATCAGTGCGGGGGTCGTGGGTTCGATTCCCACCAGAGGCACTGGTCTGTTTTCGCAACAACGCGCCGAAGCCCATAGTAGCTAATGCTCGGTTAGGGCAATAGTATATAATTTGTAATTATATAATTATTAGTTAATAAAACAAAAAAAGATAAAATTTTCTCATGGTTTCAATGGAGGAAATAATGCACTACCCTTAATTACTTATTTTAATTTTGGTATTCTGCCCATACACTTTGCCTAGAAAGTTCAAATTTTGAATATTTGTTACACTCAAAAAAATAAGTTAGTAGAAAAGTTAGTAAAACTTCTTGTAAATCAGGTATACTATTTGTTAGCAAATTGTTTGCTAAAATTATGTTTTAAGCTAAAATTTTTGTTATACTTATTCAGCACTTAACTGTTTTGAACTAATGTTTTACTAATATTATACTAATGTTTTACTAATTTATTTTGCTAAAAAAATTGTTCTGATAAGCACATTAATAGTGTGGACGACAACCTGATTGAAAGATATGCGCAGAATGAAACAGATGTCGCGGTGTGTCAAGATGTAGTGGAGAAGAGGAAAATGATACTAAAAAGTACAACTCTAATAAGACATAAAAAAAATAACCATGGAAGATTTTTGTATCTGTTTTTCATATATAAAACAAAATTGAGGATTAAAACAACTTAAATTTTGCTTGTGAAAATAATTGTCTATTAATTAAATAAAAGACAAAATAAAATATTTAAATTTAATATGTATTACTAAACTAAATGTTTATAGATTAATAATCTAGTGTGGTCAAATTGCAAACAAACATATACAGACATGTAGACAGAGTAAAGCGAAAGGCAAAGGCACACATCTTGGGTAGATTTTTATGGTTCCTTTTTCTTATTGCAAAAAAGGGTTGTTTTTTTCGTTTCGTTTGTTTTTGTTTATTTTTTCGTTTCGTTTCTATAATTATCTTCGGCAGTTGCGTCCTTTAAAAGATAGCGTCATTTAGACAACCATTCATGTAAGTAGTTGAAAGAACATTTTTGTTATGTTATATATATTTATTTCTATATATTTTCAGATATTAAATTAATTCATGTCGTCAGTGTGGGAAAATGAAAATTTTTATGTTTCGTAATTATTTTTAAAAGAATCACAAAAATATGTTTTATGATTTTACAGTTTTTCTTCAAATTTTTTGCGTTTTTTTCAGTCTACTAAAATTCAGCAAAAAATTTTTTTTATTTCTAATCCACTAAGTGTTAGCAAAACTTTTACTGAATCTACTAATTTTGTTGCTAAAAATCAGCTCGCTGATTTTCAGCAAAAGATTTTGCTGACATTAGCAATTTTTTTGCAAGCACCCTGCTGACTAAAATTTTGCTGACTATACAAACTTTTTTTTTTTTGAGTGTACTTTGAATAAGACCTAACTTATTTATATAGAACTGTGTTGGTGAAATAGTGTTCCGCTGAGGCGAGCAACTAAAAATTTGGTATGTATGTTGCTTATTCCATGTAGACATCCGCTTAAGCGGGTTTTTTTGCAAATTCCGCTAAATTAAAAAAAAAATTAATTTAGATACATATATGTTGCCTGGTCATATAGAGGTATTTTTTTGGAAGCTCCAATAACCCTATTAAAAAGAAAAAAAGTTTGCAATGTAGGCATTCGCCATAACTGGAACTTTTGAAGTTTTTAGGGATGGGACAAATAGAAGAAGGGAACGTCATGGGCCAACCCTTTGTACAAAAAATCTGAAACTTAACATATGTGTTTTTCGATGTACGAGCTTGTGAAGATATACTTTTTGTAGTTTTCATCAAATCTTGGTACAAATGGGATTTATGAACTTAAAATTTAATGTCCAATCGAAGCTTTTAAGTTGGAAAACTTTAAATTGAAAAAAGAGGTTAAACAAACTTATTTAAATTGAAAATTTCTAAGAAGTTGTTCTTTAATGTATTCCAGTATTTGAAATTACCGCTAACGAAATATCGGCATGATATCATTGAATTTTTTCATTAGATCAATGAAGTCTAACTTGAGTTAGACCATTGAAACTTTTCATTAAATTAATGTAGTTGTTTATATAATTTTATTAAAAATTTAATTTTATTTATTAATAATTTCATGTTTATAGTAAGGAAAAATTTGTCATTTGCCATATAAAAATTTTAATAAATAAAATGAACTTTTTCATTAAATTTTATGAAAAAATGAATTAATTTAATGAAAAGTTTCAATCGACGAATTCCAGCAACATTTCATAGATCTAGTGCAAAAATTCATTGTTATCATGTATACGAAAATAAATGCTGTAAGTTTGATATTAATCCGACATATTTTTTTGTACATGGCAGAATTAAGAAAATTTTGAATCATTAAAAAACAATTCATTTCAAAATTAATTGCTTCATATTATTTAAAGCTTTTGAGAATTAAGATAAGAATTTATTTGAGTGAAATATCATTAGAAAATTGAAGCAGTTGGCTTGGAAAGCCTTCTTATATTCTATTAATGCGAAACTAATTTTTTTTTTAAAGAATATTTTTTGGTGGAATATCTTTGTAATATTAAAGACCTCGACCTTAATTATTAATTAATTTTTGAAGTACAAAATTTTATAAATAAAAATCACTATCAAAGAACACACAGTTTTTTTAATTTTACGTTTTTTTAATACTTCTTTTTTCATCATCGTATTTTTATTTATGGGATAGAAATACCATTAACATAAGATTATCTACTAATGATCCACTTTTTGGGAATAAGTCTCTTATTCTGAGTTTGATGATATGGCAACATCAGCAGTTTCAACTTTAGCTTCAACGGGTGTTTCGACTTTAGCAGCTATTACTTTGGTGTCGAAGGCTGTTGCAACTTTAGCTTCTTCAGTTGTTGTTACTTTAGCTTCTGCGGGAGATTCGATAGTTTCCACTTTAGTAACTACGGGAGATGCGACAGATTCTACTTGAGCTGCTATCGGAGATTCGACAATATCTACTTTATCTTCTGTGGGTGTAATAATTTGTACAGGTATATGTTGTTCACCATGTTCTGCGGCCGCTGCATTCACATTCAGTTGGCGACCATCTCTAAAGGCACCATTATGTTGTAAATAATCTACTAAAGAATTATAATACGATAAAGAATTACGCGCCAAACCAGCTTCACCATTTTCACCTACTACAATAAATTGAGAGTTATCCAAATTATCCGAATCTAGTGATGAATTGTCATCATCATTCATATTATCTTCAGCCGGGGCCTTTTCGACAATTGTACCTGGACGTATACGTTGAGGACCTGGTTTAGGTTTGCTAGCAATTACTACGGGTGAACTAGAACTTATAGGTTTCTTGGTAGGTTTGACCTTAGCGGGAGTACGTGCTGGTGGTATACGTGGAGGTTTGAATATATCCATTAAAGAAGCATCGGCTAAGAGAGGTACAGCATCGCTGGTAATGATTTGTTGCTTTTGATTGGGTCTTTGATTTTGCATCGCATTAATAGCACTTTGAGGTATATTAAGAATCAAAGGTTGTGATTGTATACCATCGGTTAAAGAGACAATTTGATCTGGTGGAGATATACCTAACTTAGACCAGGGTATGGTAATATATTGTATTGGCTCACCTTTTCTTCTATAGGGAGTAGTTAAAGGAGGTTGGGGATATGGCGAAATAGGACGTCTATTTTGTTGACTGTTTACAGAGGAGGGTTGAAAGAACTGAAATTGTTGATTGTTATCGAGGGGTTTAACATTATTGCTTAAAATATCGGTAGCTTGTAATAGCTCAGGTGCTACATATATTGTTTGACCATTACGATTAATCAGTAAAGTAGCCTGTTGGCGACGTTTTTTGTTGTTACCAGCATTTAGAGGATTACGCATGACATTGCCAATTTCCGCGGGTGTCTGACCACGAGTAAATTGTCTAATTTGATTCATTAGAGATTGTTGGCCGCGTTGTATAAAATTTTGTTGATTTTGAGAACGTTTTTGATTATTGTTGTTGTTGTTATTATAAAAATTTCCTTGATCGTAGTCCTCATCGTCATCATATTGTTCTACTTCCTCAATTTCTTGGGGTCTTCTACTATTTTGACTACCACTGAAGTTATTGGAAAAACGTCTTCTTTGGTTATTGCTGTTGTTATTCAAAGGTCTCGGACGACGTCTACGATTATTAATTTGTTGTTTAACTGGTGCATCTTCATCCTCATCCTCTTCTGCATCATCATGTTCAGTATCATCATCATCATTGGATTCTTCATCGTCATCATCTTCATGGCTGAAGTCATCAACATCATGACCTCTTTTGGTATTGTTATCATCATCAAATTCATCATCAAATTCATCATCATTATCATCGTATTCATCATCAGTATAATCATCAAAATCATCTAAATTATTATTAATACGATTTGGTTTTTTATTTCTAAAAGGACGATCTTCATTATTAATGCCAATTATTGGTTTACGAGTAGGTTGACGTTGTTGCACTCTAACTACAATATCGGGCCTAGGGGTAGTAGACGTGGTTGTTGTTGATTCACGTACAGGAGTATCAACTAAACCGGGTAATTGTATACGATTACCCAACCAGCCGGAAACTTGACCGGCCAAATTTGAAACTTGAGTACCTAAACCCAAGCCCAAATTTTGGCCGGGATTAAAACCAAAAAATTGCCAAGGTGAAGGAGTGGTAGTAGCATCAGCTTGTTTGCCTTCAGCAATAGCTTCGGATGCAGGTTGTCTAGGTTTAAGAGCTATAAGAGGATGTATAATAAAATCTGCAACAGTATGAGGTTGTGCCTCCACTGGTACTTTTTGTTTAGATTCCATACCGCTCACATCATTTTTGGGATCTGTAAATTTATACAAATATTTTGAATATAAGAAAACATCCTTTCTCATCTTCCCCTTATCCACTCTCATTTTCTAAACTTACCCACTAAAGCCATATCAGCTATGGGCGACTCAGTTGTTTGCTCCACTACAGCATCTTGCATATCCTCGGCGCCAATTAGTGTGGTGCCAAATACAAGTGCGCACACTGCACATGTTAGCAATAATAATTTCATTTTTTTTTCTTATTCGTTCTATAAATTTTTAATTATATTTTTATAAATTAAGCATTATTTAATGAAATCACTATTCAAAATTACTTCCACTAGCACTTGTTTTCTTTTTCGTTTTTTTAAATTTTTTTCAAATATTCGTTATTATGTTAGTGTAACTGACACTTGTTTTGACATGCGAAACACTTTTTGAACTGTTTCAGCGTAGCTGTGAACTGTTGCTTTTTATTTTGCGTTTAGTTTTGTTGGTAGTTTGTCTTGAAGGTGTTATGATGTTATTGCCAAAAAATATAAGAATCAAATTATTTTTAACGCCCTAACTGAGTGTTGATGTGCGTGTATACACGGGTCAACAGTAATAATGCTAATATCCAATGATTTCCATCTACAACTTGGTAATATATTCTTGTTGTTTTTTTTTTTAAATGTTTTTTTTCAGCTAAATTAAAACAAATCAAGTCTTGACCAGAGAGATAGAGAACGAGTTTAACATAAGTTTGTTTTGAACTCTAGTGTTCAAATACAATTTAGGCGACGAGCCATTAGTAAAAAGCTTTTTTAAATATATTAAATAAAAAGCTCTAAAATACTGGGTTATTGTAATAAAAGAATATCAACTTTTTGAAAGTCTTCCGAAAAAAACATTCTCAAGATTTTAATTAATTTGTTGAATTAAAATGATGAAGTTTCATTGAAAGAAATTAAAATTATTTTTTATTAAATGAATTTGTATTAACCTCTCTTCGTTGTAGAAACTGAACTTTAGTTGGTAATTGACAAAATTTTTCTCTGTGTGTATGTAACGAAACCCAGGTTTTGTTCTACCCATTGCTATTTTTGTAGAATAGACCGTGTTAAGAATTAAAAAAGGTACACCTAATATTGTACTAGAAAAACACTATTTTGTTTGCAAATTATGTGTTTTGCCAGTACCACCTTCAAAATTCATTGCCAATATTGTGTTTACCAATATTGCAACCAATTAGGCCTAGTTTTTGGGATGTCAATTAATTAATCTAAATCAAAATAAAACTGAATTTAACTGGGCCTACTGTTTTTCTTTTCTAGTTTAAGACATTTCTAATTAGACGATCATGCTACATTCATTTTGACAACATTTTTAATTTCCGCTTGGAATTGCCCTAAAAGGATACATTTTTTTTATAAATACGTTGCAATGTGGCATCAAATAAATAAATTATTATCAAACGCTGTTTTTGGTGGACAAATTTATACTTTAGTTGAACTGACCAACCAGTCTAGATTAAACCCTAAAAACAAAATTCTAGGTTTAGCTAACGCTGAACAAACAAATATATTTAATCTACATCTTGAAAACTAGGCCTTAATAGCATTTTATTTTATTATATTTCACACATTTATGTATATTAGAGCGACTCAAGTTGTATGGAAGCGAAATTCGTGTACCCCCCTCAAAATGAACACTGGTAGTTTTTATGATGACATCTAAAATATATCGGCTCTAGCTTTGACCTCTCGTGAGCTGGACTATTTTGAAAAAGGGTCAATTTTTGCATGTTTTGTTAATTTAAGAATCTCTTTCCTTACCAGTATATACAATATGGGTATCATAAGAAAGGTTTGTTTAGGCGCGTCCAACTATACATACAATTTGTCCAAGGACGATCACCCATGTCCTTTTTTAATTATATTCTGTGAAAAAAAAACCGGTTTTTGAATTTTTTGTTCGGGGTTGTTTGTAATAAAGATGCCAAATTAACATATTTTTATCTTTAGTCGATTTAATTTAATACGGGTCTCAGTTTTTTTTTGAAATTCGTGCTAGTTCGCGTTTTGAAAAAAATGCAATGTGGTGGTAACTCTTCGTTTTAAATAGGGCAATATGGGTATCACATTTTTTCTTTTGCCAAGTACATCATCTTTGTATGTAAAAACTTTAGATTTTTGCAAATTAGATGCATTTTACACGGTGCTCTGGAATATATATAAATGCAATTTTGTGGTAACTCTAATATGATAGCGGATTTAGTTTCTAGATCATGTACAGATTCTTAAATTAGCAAAACATGCAAAAATAGACCCTATTTCAAAATGGTCCAGCTCACGAGAGGGCAAAGCTGGAGTCGAAATATTTTAAATGTCATCTAAAAAAGGTAAAATGTTCATTTTAGGAGGGTACATCGAGCACTTTTTTTGGTGAGTCGCTCTAATATATATAAAGGGTGTCCCAAGAAGAGCGCAATTTTTAAATTTTAAATAAAACACAGATATTTAAAAAAAAATCGTGAAACTTTATTATATCGTAAAGTAGACAGAATGAGGTTATGTATGGAACAATATATCGTGCAGATGGCCGCCGCGGCTTTGCTGGCATGCACGCGATCTTTTAATGAAATTTTCAATGACCGTTTTGCATGAATGCTGCGGTATTTCATTAATGCAGCGTCCAATTTCCACTTTTAAGGCTTGAGTCGTCGTCGGCTTATTCGCGTAAACCATCGACTTCAAAAAACCCCAAAGAAAAAAAATCTAATGGTGTTAAATCGCACGATCTAGGCGGCCAATTCTGATCTCCAAAACGCGAAATAACACGACCGGGAAATGACTGAAGCAGCAATTGAATTGTTTCTCTGGCTGTATGACATGTGGCGCCGTCTTGTTGGAACCACATGCCCTCCACATTCATTTCTTCAATTCTAGGCAAGAAAAAACTGGTTATCATTTCACGATACCGAACACCATTGACTGCGCTTGACCTGCCTCATTTTCATAAAAAAAGGTCCAATGATTCCTCCAGCCCAAAAACCACACCACACAGTGACACGTTGAGGATGCTTTTGCTTCTCGTGAATCACTCGAGGATTTTCCTCACCCCAAATGCGACAATTCTGCCTATTGACGAAGCCATCAAGATGAAAATGGGCCTCGTCACTGAAGATTATTTTATCGGCAAAATCAGCATTTTCATGTTGTCATGTTGGTAAAACAATTTCACAATGAGAATGCGTTGTTCATTCGTGTAGCGCTCCATTTTTACTAACCTCGTACCTTCTACTAGCAAACAATAACAATTGTTGAAATGTCAAACAATGACACTTCGAATGTTGCCAGATTTAAAAATTGCGTTCTTCTTGGGACACCCTTTATGATGTAGAAGACTAAGACCGAACTATATTGATGCTTTTAGCTTAACTTAAGCTATTTTAAAAGTACAAAGTTTGGCAAGTTTGCTTAAACCAACGGTTGGCCACTGTTATCAATCGGGTAACAGGACAATACTGTCAATATTGTAAAACACACGTTCTGACAACGCTTAACCGACCAAGTCGACGTTTTGCCTACACTATGCAGATTGTATTTTTTGCCTGGGCACTTATGTGCATGAATCTAATTATTTTTTGTTGCTATTATTTGACAACAATTAAATTTTAATATTTAACCCTCAAACCGGCCCAATCTTTTTTGGAATAAAATTTGTAAAAAAAAATTAACAATTTGTTTTTCTACCAACATTTGTTTAGTTGCCTGTTTTAGGCGTTATGTTTCAAAATAGGTTTAGAGCGAATCTCACAAATGAAGCCATAAAAGTGAGTAAGTTTAGGCATAAAGTATCCCTAATACCAAGAATATATGGCGATTTTCGTATTTCGAAACACGCGAAATTAAGCGAAAACGTACCTAAACATCAACATATATTGATTAATGCTTTGCTAATACTACTAAAATTCGTCAATGCTTTTTCAAGTTAAGACGATGTCTTTTACATGTATCCTATTGGAATCCTGTATATTCTTAGACCAAAATAAGAGCTTTTTTAAGTTTAAGCATCAATCTTACTTTGCAGTATCAACGGTTTCTAGTCAACATACATACGTTTTCTAAATTTTTAAAAACTGTGTTAGTTTCAAAATATTTATTTCTTAAAATTTTCCGAAATTTTAACTTTAACGCTTTCTCGCTTCCAAACCGTGCCATGCATACAAAAACTTACGTCACAAAATATATTGTATATTTAGTTTTTTATCGCAAAAACTTTGTTTCTTATTACAATCCACTCATTTAAAATTAAAATTACCCTGCCTGGAGGCGAGCTTGCCGGTTAGAGGGTTAATAGCAAACATTTTTGAGGTAACAGCAAATTAATGTAATGTATGCTAAAAAATTGCAAAGTTTTCGTTTGTCCGTAAGCGCGAAAAGGTGAATCAATATTCACAGAAAAAATAGTGGGCACTAACAATTAAATTTGTAAATTTAAAAACCCTTACACAGAAAAAATAATGGGCACTAACAATTGAATTTGTAAATTTAAAAACCCTTATTTTTTAATTAAAATTAATTTCCAACAATTTTTTTTTTAAATGCTTGTAAATTGTAGGTTTTGATACAAAAATTCTTTGAAAGAAAAACTTCAAAATAACAAAAATCAATAAAATTTTGTTTGTATTTACAAATCATCATTGTTGGCGTCAATTTAAAAAACTTGTTTTTGTATTTATAAAAATGTTAATTTTTATGGGTTTTTGGAGATATCACCGAATTAAGGACATTTTGTCAATTTTGTTATCCTTTTCGCTAGAAAACTGAAATTTTGTGCAACACTGTTTAAAGAAGATTAGATACCCTATTATTTCAAATGTAAATAAAAAGACTAAGGTAGTATTAGTTATGCTCTTGAAACTTAAAAAATTTGGCGGTATATTAGTCTATTCAGAGAAATCTGTTCTGTAATCGCTAATCCACGATGGATGTTACTTAAGTTTGTAATCAGTTTATATACCGTCGTTATTAGAATATTTTATATTAGAATATTTCTTTAAAATTACTCCAAATATGCAAATTTCTGTTGATGCGTTCAAAAGTTATGATAATTCAAACATTGTATATTTCTTGGACATTTGGTTAAAACCCTCCACTTTGAGCAGAGCATAAACGCGACCTATAACGAAGTTTGGAAAAAGAAAAAGTATGTAAACACCATATTAACTGCACTCAAAAAATTAGTTAGTAAAACGTCTAGTAAATCAAGTATACTATATTTCATCAAATTTTAGGCTGATATTATGTTTTCAGCTAAAATTTTAGTTAAACTTATTCAGCACTTAACAGTTTTGAAATAATTTTTTACCAATATTCTACAAATTTTTTTCTAAATGTTTTACTTTTAAATTTTAAAAATTAAAACCAAAAGTTTATTTTTCGATCTTTTATCATACATTATGATGTGAGCAAGATTATTCGAGTTCAAGATCATTTGTTTTTTGTTAAACAAAAAACCGTGCAATATTTATTTATTACTCAAAAAAGTTTTTGCCCGCTTTCTTATAGCAGACTTTATCTACTGACAGGTCCTTACATGTTTCATTTCGCGTAACCGAAAATCATCAGAGAACCAATGTAGAAGGGCTAGAATTATTCTACCCAAATTTTGAAGGAAAAATATCAACGCTTTACCCGTATTGTTATATTTACTCGATGAGAAGTAAAAAGCAAAATTGGAAGAATTGAACTAATTCAAATCAAAAATAAAACATTTTTAAGTAATAAACATTGTTGTTTCTAATTTATTTTGCTAAAAAAATTGAGCTGATAAGTGTGCTTATCAGCTCAATTTGTGGCTGACAACCAGATTGAAAGATGTACGCAGAATAAAGTAGATGTCGCGGCATGTTAAAATATAGTAGAGAAGTACAAAGTAAAAAGTACAACTCTTGTAAGACATAAAATAATCAACCATGGAAGATTTTTGTATCTGTTTTTCTTACATAAAAGAAAATAGTGGATTAAAACAACTTATATTCTGTGTTGTCACCGGCTTGTTGTCTGCGGCAGTCTGGTGTATCCCTTGTGTCCGTAAAATTTTTCAATAAAAATGTTTTCTTCTTCTTCTTCCTGTAAAGAGACTAACCAAAGGAATTGTCTTTTAATTGAATTAAAGACAAAATAAAATAAGTATGTTAAATAAAGATTAAATGTGTAATTGTAAACTAAATGTTTATTACAATTATTAATGTAGTGCTGGTCAAATTGCAAGCAAAAACACGTTCAGGTAGACAGAGCAAAGCAAAAGACAAGGACACACATCTTAGGTAATTTTTTATGTTTCCTTTTTCTTATTGCAAAAAAGGATTGTGTAGCGTTCATGTAAAAGATGCCATCATGTAGTCAACCATTGAAGTAAGTAGTTTAGAGAAAATTTTATTTATGTTATATATGATTATTTCTATATATTTTCAGATATTACATTAACTCATGTCGTCAATGTGGGAGAGTGAACATTTTTATATTTTTATTTTAAAAAATATTGCAAAAAAATGTTTATGATTTTCAGAAAATAAATTAACTTAAAAATAGTTTTTCTACAAAATGTTTGAGTTTTTTTCAAACATTTTGTTAACTTCTAGAAAGGACATTTAAATTTTTAATAAACTAATTGTTAGCAAAACTTGCTTATTTTCAGCAAGAGATTTTGCTGACATTAGCAATTTTCTTTGCAAGCACCATGCTGACTAAAATTTTGCTGACTCAGCAATATTTTTTGCTGACTTCACTAACTTTTTTGTTTGAGTGTAGGCAAATCGTTAAACAAAGTTTTACGGAAAACGAAAGAGGTAAAGTTGAAAATGTCGTTTTTTGTGCTCAATGTCCCCCCTATTATAGTCGATTTCAAAAACCTTGCCTGAAGAAGTTCTTTGCGGTTAGAGGGTTAAACTAAAAAATGGTCCCCGATTTGTTTGGTTAGAGGGTCCCGTGTAGAAAAGATTACCAGATCTGATCATATATGATACATAAGGTATTTGTGATACATTGTAGTACAAGATCTGTTCATTTCTGAAGGGATCTGGGAAATTGGATAATTTTCGTGCCCAGATATGAGCAGATCTGGTTATATTGAATGATATCTTGTGCCATATCAGTTCATATCTAAAAAGATTTCATAATCACTTTGTGCGGATCTGGTACCAACTATAAGCCCTTTAGCCCTCTAACCGGCAATCCCGTCCCTAGGCGGGGGTATTTTGAATTGGCCATAAATGCTCAAAACTAGTGTTTTATTTAAATATATTTTGTGAAGCAACTCTTTGTGTTCATGTCACGCTTTGGAATCGATAAAGCGTTAATGTTAGAACTTCTTAAAATATTAAAAAATAAAATATTTTGAAATTAACACAATTTTCAAAAATCTTGTAAACGTATGTATATTGACTAGAAACCGTTGATTCTTAAGTCAGAGTAAGTTTAAGTTTAATTAATATATGTTGAAGTTTCGGTGGGTCTTCGCTCAATTTCGCGTTTTTAAGAAACGAATATCGCTATATCTTCTTAAGTAAAACCACAGTATTGGTAAGACAAATGATTTATTCCTAAAATTACTAATTTTTCTTTATTCATTTTTGAGATTCGCTATAAATCTATTTTGGCCCATATCGCCTAAAATGGGCAACGAAAAACTTCATTCCAAATAAGCTTAGGCCGGTTTGTGGGTTAAAAGCCACCAAAATAAAAATGTACATACATTTTTTTTATGACATAAACTTTAAATTTTCTTTTTAATTTTTATTGTGTTTCTTATTTTGTTTATTTTAAAAATTTTGAAAACTTTAGGAAATCTTTTAAAATGTTCATTAGCTTTTTGTTTGTACTATAATTTTTTATAGCAAAACAGGAAGAAGGTAAGCTAAAAACATATTATTTAGAAAATATATTTAACAATGAAAGTTCTTTTGCGGAGCCATCAACCTATGTATATTTTGTACATATTCAAATGTAAAAAAGAAATTGATATTCCGTGTTTACCTATGTCAATATTTGATCACACGAAACAGACGGCGTTTGCTAGGCGGATAATTCTGGATTTATAAACGTTTTAGCAAATGACTACACAAAATTTTAATATGAAACCGGCAGAAACAGTCGAATTCGAAAATTGAAACATTTAAAATTATGGGTTTGTTTCACCTTGTCTGTGTTATGGCGTTTTTTAATCATTTAACTAAAAAAAATTAAAATTTGTTAAACCTCCCCAAACGCCCAGAAAACAGTCTCAGTTGTCGCCACCGAATTGTTGCCAATCAATTTCTGGCGGTTACGACAACTATCGCAATGTTAAATTATATTTTTAGTCCTGAAAGCTAATATTCAGTTGCGTAACCCATTATTACATTCCAAATAAATAATTTTAAGTTCCACAAAATTTTAGTGAAATTAAAAAAACTTTTTGATTTTTCTGGTATTGAACCGTGGCCTTCAGATTGATAGTCCTCAGTCCTTCTGATTGCACCACAATCACTTTTACTTTTCATTGCCTTATTTGCTATTTAAACAATTGAATATTTTATTTTAATTAATAAAAAACTTTTAGTCTTAGGATTTAACTAGATATGAACTCGGAAGTTCGGAGCACAAGGAAAACTCTCTACCCACTACAACACAAACACTTATAAATGTTGAGTGTTAAATTTGAATTTAAATATTTTGTTGGGAAAACAAACATTGTCTCAAATTCCTTAACCAATTTCAATCATTAGTTGCTTCTATAAACAATGCAATCCACAATTCGGTTGGTACTACTGAACCTCTAATTTAGTGTCATATTTGATTGCGAATACTGTAATTGCAGTAAACACTTTTGATTACCGATAACTTTTTAAAAATTTTGATAGATGGTAGGTACCAATTCTTTTGTATTATCACAAAATAACTGGTTGCTTCTACCGTACAAAATTACTAATAGCATTTCATTTGAAAAGTTGATTGAAACTACCAATAATTAGATAAATGAATTATTTTTTAGTTCCTTTTCCCTCTTTATAAATTCCAGTACAGTAATTTTACTTTATTAATCGGTTATTGGTAGTTCCAAATAAAATAACGTAATATCAAATAAATTGTAATTGTTTTGACTGAATTCCAACCAATAATTTTTCTGGGTGAATCTTAAGATATCAGATTTGCCCAGATTTGATTAGATCTAATTAGATCTTAAATTTGTCCCATTTTTGAGATCTCATCAGATCTGATCATATATGCTATAAGTTCTGTTTAGATCTGGCAAAAACGGATCTAACTAGATCTGGTCAGATCAGATCCTTTTTATTCGGGGTTTAAATTAAAAAAAAAAAAACTAGTGGCTTGTTTCAATTATAGCTAACTGAAAAATATTGAATTGTGGACCTCGCTTATTCCAAATCAGTCAAGTTTGGCACAAATATTGTGTTTTATGCAACTAAGGTTGAAAGAGACCCCTCGGTTCGCTTAATATGGCGACTTAGATATTGAAAAAATTATAGAAAATTTATTAAAATGTGTTTACTTAATTAAGAATATAATGAAAATTATTATATGCGTTACATGAATAACTGAGATCTTAAATTAAAGATGATAAAATTTCCTTTAAAATGATATAACACGCAATTATTTTTTCAAAAGTTCAAAGGTCAACTTTTCGTAACATAAAATTCGCGGGCGAATATTTAACAAAAATAGTATTTTTAAAAAATAATAATAAAAAAATGTGAATGATGAACCCTTTCTTAATACTGTTTGTAAAGGGGCCCATACACGACACCAGCATGCATGCGCAATCAAGTGATTGTGCATGCCGACTGACCGTGTGTGGGGTTGTGGTGCGATTGCACATGCCGATTGAGCAAAATCAAAAACAGTTTGATATTTTTATGATTGTACCAGCATGCATGTATCGTGTGTGCTGAAATTAGCTCAGTTTTAAGGGGTTTACAATATTTTGTTATGGTATACGCTGTCCATAGAATTAGTTTTGTTATTCGCTTAACGACTGTATTGTGTTTATCTAAAGAGAATACGACGAAGAGAAAAAAATTAAACCAAATCGCTTTATGAAACACTTGCAAAAAAAAAAATTCCTTAATGAATTTATGGTTTAATCCTAAAACACTTTAACCGGTGAGATTACATCTTCATTATATTACGTGAAAAAAGTGAAAGTTCATCAATATTTAATTTTTTTTCTATTTTGCTATTTTTTTTTGCAAACTTCCGTGGTTATTGCTGTTTACTCATCGTTTTCATTGTAAATTTGTAATTTGACCCCATAACTTTGAGGCAGCGGTTGATATGTTAGAAAGTGTGACAATGCGTAAGGTCAAATCAAGATTAGTTTAAACTGGGTAATTTTATTTAGCTTTCTAATTGTGTTTTCGCGTTTCGTCTTCTGAATGATTTAAGGGTTAAAAGCAAAAAGTTATGCAAAAATTATTCATCCATCGTAGATAATATTATATAATTCAATGTTGTTTTTGTAATTAGTGCAATTATAATGATACAAAATTTCTCCCAAGTATTTGCCAAAATTATTAATGGCAAATAGTCATTAAGTATTTAAATTTAAATATTAGCAAAAATAAATTTTGGAATATTTAATATGGGTTGGATTAAAACCACTTTCGAAAATCCTGAACTTTAACATGTCATATTTGTTAACCCTTTCACTGCCGACTTTTTGCTTGTGGATATATTTCTATTTGGACTTTAGGGGGTCTTAAAATGAAAAAGAAAATGGTTTATATGTATGCACTCTCCCATTCCTTGCCAACAAAAAATGGGTTCGAAAAGCGAATTTTTGAAACTTCTCAGCCCCATTTTTACCACTAAACTTTGGAAACTTTTTGATTTTGTTATGGTCATTAGATAAAGCTACGTGCCAAATTTCGAGATTATTGCTTTATTAGTTTAGGATATATACCAAACGCACCTATTTCCACAAATAGAAACTGATTAACAAAATCGGACTTAGCTAACAAATATTGATTCTATATTTCCCTGATGAACCATTAATGCATACAATGAATTTTGACCAACATCCTAATGAATATATTTAAACAAAAATATCAAGTCTTATTGCATTTAATTCTTTTTCCTTTTAAACGAGCTTAAGATCCTTTATTTATAAACTATAATTATTTATTTCCAAAAATTTCGTCTTCACATTTTGTGACTTTTTTAGGGAACCATTATTAATCAAATTATAATAATTGTTCGCTGAAGACGACAAATAATGTGGAGACGAAATATTGGAAATAAATAATTATGAAAATTAAATTTATTCAAGTTCGAGGCCATACTCTATATTTCTTTATTAGGATATTGTCCTAACAAATAATATATGGAGTTTTGATGTTTGATGTTTGGCATGGGATTGTTACCCTCTTTCAAAACGTGTTCTGATGATGGGAACCTAGAAATTCAAGAAATAGATCTCTCAACACATTCCTGAAAGGGTCAAATAATAAATTTGAAAACAAAAAAGATCTATAGATTAATTGTTAGGACAATATCCTAATAAAGAAATATAGAGTATGGCCTCGAACATGAATAATTTTCATTTTCATTGCACAATTAAAGGTCGACAAAAAACGTAATTTTTATTTTTAATAAAAATTATATCAAACATAAATAATGAAGTGACTTTATATTGTTTTGGAAATATGTTCATTAGGATATTGGTCATTGAAAAAATTTCATTGTATGCATTAACTGTGTAACAGGGAAATATAGTATCGATATCAAAAATCAAATAAAAGAAGATTAAAGAAAACTTAACGCTCTTATTGCATTATTAAAATTTTTATAATTTTTTTAAATGTGTGCACTGTAGTGTGAAAAGGTAGTGAAAGGGTTAAATAATGAAAGTACCGATATAAAATAAATAAACTTCAAAAGTTAGCTTCAAATTAAACTCTTAACTACTCCTTTATCAACGGGAAATTCGGAAATAATGCTAATTCGTCCTTTTTCTTTTTTAGAAAATAATATGTAATAAATCTGACAAATGGATGTACCCCTATTAAGAATCTGACCTTTTTGGTAGAGTTTGCTGTTCGGTTTTAACAAAAATGAATCGGTCTTCAATAAATATTTTAAGCAATTAAAAAAAATAAATTGTTCATTAATTTTGAAGAATAATTTTGGTTCGAGCGCTTTATAATTTTTGTTTTTTGTCCAAATTACAAGGTTTTTCTTATTATATTTAAATTCATTATACCGGAAATACCAAAAATACACATGAAGTTACATGTTCGCTTCAATTTTTTTAAAACTTTGGTGTGAATAACAATTTCTTGTGAGATTGGGTGTTTTTAGAAAAACAAATATTCAGGCCAAAAAAAAATAAATCGCCAGTCTTTGTGTTTTCCAAAACATAAAATATTTTAAAACCTTATGTTTTCCTTGCTAAAAATTAATACAATGTTTGCTGAATTACTGAATTACTAGGCTGGAAAAAAACTCAAAAAATTTATATAAAAATTATACTGTAGTTAATTTATTTGCTGAAAATCCTAAAAGAAAAATTTGTGATTCTTAAAAACAAAATTGCCAAGACATTAAAAAATATAAAAATGTCGATACATTGACGACATGAATTAATTGAATATCTGAAAATATATAATTATATGTAACAAAAACAAAAATATATTTCAACTACTTACATCCATGGTTGTCTAAATGATGACAATTTGGACTGAAGCTAAATGTCGTAGATAATTCTATAAACAAAAAACAACAAAATATATATAAACAATTTTTTTTTTGCAAATAGAGAAAGGAAATATAAAAAATTACCTGAGATCTGTGTCCCTCTCTTTCGCTTTAGTCTGTCTAGCTAAAGATATATTTGATTGCAATTTTTCCACATTCCACAAATTACCACTATATAAATTAAGTTTAAAAAGCACATTCTTTTTATTAAATTTAAATATTTTATTTTATAATTAATTGAATTAATAACCAATTTCTTTGACAAGCCGGTATCAACACAATATATGAGCATATTAGACCAACAATTTATATTAAAACACTTTATTGGCGACCCTTTGTATGAAACACATATAAAAAAATTTTCCATTGTTGATTTTTTTTATATATGTCTTACAAGAGTCGTACTTTTTAGTAACAGTTTCCTCGTCTCTACCATCATGACATGCCGCTACATGTACTTCATTCTGCGTATATTTTTCAATCTGGTTTTCGTCTAGTTTATTAATATGCTTATTACGAGGGCGGATCAATAAGTACGTGACTTTTCGAACTTCCCTCGTAGTTATATAAAATGCAACACTTCTCCCATCAAGTACCACCTGTTAATAGACTACTGTCAAATTTGGAGCAAGTTCCGTCGTTTACTTTTCGTTTAACAGCTGTTCAAAACATACAACCTCGTCGATTTTTTTAAAAATGGAAATAAGTGAATTTCGAGTGCTCATTAAACATTATTTTTTGCGAAAAAATCGTCAATCAAACCAAGGAAAAGCTTGATAAATAATATGGGGACTCTGCACAATCGACTTCAATGGTAAGAAAGTGGTTTACTGACTTTCGTTGTGGTCGCACAAGTACAAATGATGCTGAACGTTCTGGACGGCCAATTGAGGTCAAAACAAACGAAAATGTCGAAAAAATCCACGATATGGTGTTGGCTGATCGAAGAGTACAAGTGCGTGAGATTGTTGATGCCATAGGCATTTCATATGGCAGTATGGTTTCGATTTTAAATGATCAGTTGGGTTTAAGAAAGCTGTCTGCAAGATGGGTGCCGCGTTTACTCTCAATTGACCATAAACGTAATCGTGGCCAATAAAGAGATGACAACAATTTTTTGGGATGCACGCGGGATAATCCACATCGATTACCTTTAAAGGGGAAAAACAATAAACGGCGAATATTATGCCAACTTATTGGACCGATTTAACGAGCATTTTAAAATAAAACGACCCCATATGGCCAAGAAATGCCCATTTTATGGACCTCGAAAAATTCTATTTTTTGGAAGGGGTACACAAATTGGAGAAACGTTGGACTAAGTGTATTGAGCTAAAAGGAGATTAGGTTGAAAAAAAAATTTTTTTTTCTAAAAAAAACTGTGTTTCATTCAAAAAGTCACGGACTTATTGATCCGCGCTCGTAGCTTATTAGATTTTTTAGCAAAATAAATTAGTAAAACATTAGTTCAAAACTGTTAAGTGCTGAATAAGTATAACTAAATTTTTAGCCGAAAACACAATTTCAGCAAAAAATTTCCTGGGAAATAGTATACTTGATTTACAAGACGTTTTACTAACTTTTCTACTAACTTATTGTTTTGTGTGTATTCTTTGAAAAGAATCGTTAGTTAGTTTTTCATTCATAAAAATTAGCTGATTCGGACATTTTTAATATAAATTTTAGTATATTTCAAAGTCTTTGTATAGTGTTGTAATAAAATTCTTCTTACTCTTTTTATTAATATTTAATTATTTTTGGAAATGTTTTTAATATTGCAAAAAACCGAAAAATAACCGAAACCTTTTTTTTTTGCTAACTTTCAAAAACCGAAACAGCTTTTTAGTAAAGCCGATTGTGTCAAAACAAAAGATACCATAGTAAAAAATAGAATCGATTTGGTAAGCAGTAAATACATTTGTATGCTTCCAAAATATCGTTTAACTAAATTTCATACATTAAAGCCACTGATTGCTTTCTTGTGCTTTCCTAAATTCTTTCTTTGAAGTTGTGAATAATGCGTACAATGAAGCTGTAAACAATGCATTATTGTTGTCAATACACAAAAAACGCTTTTCATTACCTACACTGTTAGATATTTGTGCGTAGTATTAATGAATTCCTTCATTAATCCAATGAATTTTTTAATAAAAAAGTCCCCAAAGAAACGTTTCATTGAGTCAATGAAAGGTGCTTCATTAAATCAATTTTCATGAATGATTTCATTGACCCAATGAAAATTTCATAAAGCATATGAAATTTTTTTCATTAATCCTAGCTTAATCGTTATGAAAGTTTCATGTGTTTAATGAATAAAATTTATAGTTTGTATAAAATATTTTCGTTGATATTTAATAATTTGAACTTTTTATGACTATTTTAGCAGACAAATTACAAAATTTGAAATTAAAATTTTTTTATCCATAAAAAAGAAATATTTTAATTATTGTACTTTTTTAAATTATGTATATTAAGAACTTTAATGATTGAAATATTTTCCTATATGACGGTACAAAATATGTAAATTTTTATCGATCTGGCTTGGAATTCTGTAGAACGATCGACGATTATAGTCCACTTTTTGTAGTTAAATTACGACCATATAAGATAGAAATGTTAAATAGTGTTAACAATGTTGTTAAAAAACAAAAATTTATTATCGTTTAGCGTAACGTTTTTGTGTAACATCGTCAAAACGATAACAATTTAGGTCTCTTTTTGAACAAAATTATATCGCTTTTCTTAGAGAATCTGTTCCCTGGAATTAGGTGACCAACTAGTCAAATTCGTCAAGAACTGTTAGCTCTAGGCAAATTTAATAAAAGAAATTTATTTATATCAAAGTTTTGGTTAATTCTGTTTAAAAGAAATTTTTAATTTTTTTTTTTGTTTCAAAATGATAGTACAAAAAAAAATTTTTTTTCTTATTACAAGTCAACATTTTTATTGAAAAAAATTTGAAAATTTTTCATTGATTTAATGAATTTTTTTATGAAATTATGAAAAAATCCTAAAAAATGTTAATGAATAAAATACCAATATTAATGAATTTTCATTCAGTTAATGAAATTTTTCATTAAATCAATGAATCGATTTTAATGAAATCGTTTAATTAATACTATGAAGAAAAATTCTATCAGTGTACGAAGACATAAATTAATTGCTTCTTAGAGCACGTGAAAGAAACGCTTTTCACCTGCTTTAAAGAGACAAACTAAGTGGGACATCGCGAAGAAAAATCATGTCTTCTGGATTTGCTTTTGAAGCGCTCGGCAATTAAACAATACTTACCAGAACTGCTTATGGGTAAACATTTTTTCAGTTTCTTTCAATATACAAATTTGGCATCAAATGAAAGGTATTTGGACGATATTCCTATTCATGTATAAAAACACTTAAAAGTTTTACAACAAATGTGTTTCGAACTACTTTTTTACCCCCTAAATATGGGATTAGGTACATTTAGAGAATTTCTGCTGTAAATATTTGTAGTTTTTTGAGTTGTAATACAGTATCTGTATTTTTAAGTAAAAAAACAGTAATTTGTAGAAGAAATTTCAGTTTTGACTACAATTGTAGTTCATTTAACATTCGTTTTAGGCAGTAGTTTTTTTTTTTTATTTAAAAAAATAAAACAAATAAATGTTTGTTTATTTTTTACTGCATATGTGGTTTATTTTTACTACAATTGTAGTTCATTTTTTGAAAAACAAATGACAATGTTAGTTGAATTTAATGAAATGTAAGTCGGACTTTCTTCAAGTGGAATTTCATTTGTTTATAACTACACTTGCAGTGGTCTTTACCTACATAGTATTCTAAGTGTAGCTCTGTTTATGATCAATTTTTTTTTATTCATTTTGTCTCCTCTATCTTATATCAGAATTTTATCGAAATCAGGAGGAACCACCCAATTGAGTTCCCTTGAGAAGTAAAAAACTAATTCATAAAAAATGTGAGTCACGGTAGGCTAGTTGGTAGCGTGCTGGCTTATCAGTGCGGGGGTCGTGGGTTTGATTCCCACCAGAGGCACTGGTCTGTTTTCGCTACAACGCGCCGAATGCCAAAGTAGCTAGTGCTCGGTTAGGGTAATAGTATATAATTTGTAATTATATGATTATTAAATAATAAAAAAAAAAAATTCATAAAAATTGTAATAATTTGAAATTTAAGAGAAAGCAAATCGGACAGAAGGTTTGTTCTTACCAATACAAATATATTTCATGTAACAATGGCCGTAAGATCATTTACATAAGTTCACAACATAATTTATACATTTACTATTAAATATTAAGTTTATTGGAACACAACAAATTAATTTGCTAATTTTATAAGTTATTGAATGCGTTTATGAGTGGGTCTTATGATTTTATATATTTCTTTTATTATACAAATATTATTTAAATATTTATTAAGAAATATTGCTAATAAATTTTAACCTGTTCACACAGCAAAATAAAGTTATTTACTACCAAGGAGGGTCCGTTCATGGGTTCACACCGATTGCAGTCACATTTGGATATGTCATAAAGATTATAAAAGATTATTGTTATTTTTTAGCTGACCAATCCCACATTTAGGGGTTAAAAAGTGTGCTAAAAAATTACTCGGGTTTTTGCGTTTTTTACATATATCTTCAAAAAAAAAAAAAAACTATATACCAAACGCAATAAAATGCATTTGTTTTTTTCGAATGCCGCGAAAATATGCGCATGATCGGGCATGCTGCTTTATACAGGTGATTTCAAATACTTTTCGTTACCTACACTGATAGAATTTTCCTTCATAGTATTAATGAAACGATTTCATTATAATCGATTCATTGGTTTAATGAAAATTTTCATTAACTGAATGAAAATTCATTAATATTGGCATTTTTTTCATTAAATTTTTTTATGATTTTTTCATAACTTCATTTTTTTCAATTAAAATGTTGAAAAATGTTGAAAAAAAAAAATTTTTTTGTGCTATCATTTTGAAATAAAAAAAACTGAAAAATTTCTTTTAAACAGAAACAAAACTTTGATATAGATATATTAAATTTGCCTAGAGCTAACAGTTTTTGACGAATTTGAATAGTTGGTCACTAAATACCAGGGAACAGATTCTCTAAGAAAAACGACACAGTTTTGTTCAAAACGAGACCTAAATTGTTATCGTTTTGACGATGTTACACAGAAACGTTATTCTAAACGATAATAAATTTTTGTTTTTAACAACATTTTGTTTTTAACATTTTTTTCTAATATGGTCGTAATTTAACTACAAAAAGTGGACTATAATCGTCGATCGTTCTACAGAATTCCAAGCCAGATCGATAAAAAATTACATATTTTGTACCGGCATATAAGAAAATATGTCATCTTTTAACACAAATTATAAAAAATGCAAAGAAAGATTGAACAATTTTGTAAAAATAAAACAATAAAAACAGAAATAAATTAAAATTGGACCAGAAAATATTAACGAATGATAATATCTCAATAACCACCATGCTATGCTAAAATAATCATAAAAGGTGCAAATTATTAAATATCAACGAAAATATTTCATACAAACTATGAATTTTATTCATTAAACACATGAAACTTTTAAACCGATTAGGCTTGGATTAATGAAAAAAATTTCATATACTTAATGAAATTTCATATACTTAATGAAATTTTCATTGAGTCAATGAAACCATTCATTAAAATTAATTTAATGAAACAACTTTCATTGACTCAATGTAAAGTTTCTTTGGGAAATTTTTTATGAAAAAATTCATTGGATTAATGAAGGAATTCATTAATACTACGCACAAATTTCTATCAGTGTAGCATACAATCATTACAAGCATATAATTTTTTTCAAGATTGTTAGTCCGACATTTTGAAAACGCATAACAGACAGTCGCCGACGGTTTGCCAACACTGTGCACATTGAATTTTTCTGCCTGGGTAGTTTTTTTTTGGAAGAAATATGAAAAAAAAACCCATGTTTTGTAATAAAGGGTCCGCCATCTAACGTTTTTTTTTTCAACTAGTGCTTATTTCGTGAATGGTAACACTTAGCTCATGTCTGATTTGACAGATAATTATTTTTAACCTTCCGCTGAACGAATATGATCCGTATGTTCGTTATCTTGTGAAAAAAAGTGAAAGAAACTGGCATCGTCATCGATAAACCAAAGCGTGAAAAGCTAAAAACAGTGCGTACACCCGAGAATATTGCTGCTGTGGCAGAAAGTATGCGTGAAGCGCCATCAACATCAATTCACCGTCGTTCTCAACAATTGAACATTTCGGAGACATCATTGAGACGAATTTTGCATAAAGACCTTGGTATGACGCCATACAAAGTCCAATTGGTTCAGGAGTTCAAAAAAAAAAAGCTATTTGGCGGACCCTTTATTTACATTTTCTGAAAATGCAACAACGCATTCCTTTTTAAATTCTATTTCCATTTTTAATTAATGTATTTAATTCAATATTTCTCGTTTTAGCCAAATTTCTTTGATATCACATTGATTTTAGAAGTTTATATTCAATACATTATTCGATTTTAAAACTCGTTGATAATACCCAGCAAACAATAACATGGATTTGGTAAGCCTTGCATACAATAAAGCAATTAGGGATGGCATTCTGTTGTGCTTCCTAAAAGGCCTTCTTTGCAGCAGTGAATAATGCCTACAATAGAGCAATATAGAATGAATACTATGAAGCATTAATGTTGTCAACATACAAAAAAGCGCTTCTTATTGCCTAAGAAGGCATGAATATATTGCTTCTAAGAGCACATGAAATACGCACTTTTCACCTGTCTAAAAGAAACATAAAAAGTGGGACATAGCGAACAAAAATCATGCCTTCTGCATTTACTTTGGAAGCGCTTCGTAATTAAATAATGCCGCTTTGCGGAAGCGCTTCTGGGTAAGCAGTATTTTTTGACGGGTACTTACTCTTTTTTTCATTAATTTCTGGGATTAACTAATTAAATATCACTTTGAATCAGGAGTGCCCAAAAGTTCCTTATGGAAGAGCAAACACCAATACATTTAAAGAAAAACTAATTTTTATTCAATATTTTTTGTTGTAAAAACCAATACATACAAAGAAAAAAGAAAAAAATATTTCAATGTTTACCAGCAAATCATACGAAAGTGTTGTTGCTTTGCGCTTGCGTATATAAAGTGAAGAACGACAAAAAAACTAATAAGACAAAGTTGTTTGTGTATTTCGTATTGCTAGTGCTGAGCGCTCTATATGTGTATTAAAACACACAGCCTATAGCTAAGTGTTTTTACAAAAACAATTGAGTACCAAGCGCATAGGCCGTGGGCACCCCTGCTTTGAATTATCCAGATGATCTGGAAGCTATCATTGTGTATATAAATATATGTTGCTGTATTGATCTAATATAATACGTAAAGTTTTTTGTTTTTGGAAAAGACATTAAAAGCTTTCTGTGGCGAAATTTTTTTAATTAAATTTTGTTTAATTTAAATTCATGTGTTATTTTTAAAAACACAGTTCTTAAGAATGTTGCGAAAAGGGAATTAACGACGCATATCATATTTTGCCAACGCAGCGATAATATGTTTACACTTTATTATTTAACGTTTTTTGGGTGTGTAATAGAAAGAAAATAAAAACAAATTAAAATTTTAATAAAATGAAATGAAATAAACTAAAAAGAAGATTTTTCTATTTAGATTGGAGGATAATTTGATCAGCAATCTTTTTTTACTATATTACTAATATATTTAACTACTAAATGTTCTGGTTGTTTACTCTTTTATTATAGTTATTGACTCTAAAAGCATATGAAAACTTCGCTTGATATCTAACTGCCGTTTTTATGGAAAATTCTATGATTTTCAACTTGAGAATAAAAAAATCTAAAAGCTATTCTGAAAGGCAATGTTTGAAAATCAAATTAGTTATCAAATCGTCATCGATTCAGTTTCAATAGCAAATGTTTGTTGGAATTGATTCAAGTAATTGAGAGATTTTTAAATTGTAATTTTATATCAATCGTATATTTCTAGTAATTTTCAAATGAAAAAAATTTACCATAAATTTTATATTTGAAAAACATTTAAAAACAAACTGAAAAATTCTTAAAAATTTTTGTAGTAAAAATTCAAAAATTTTTATATTAACATAGAGTTTGTTGTCAAGTGTTCTTATAATTAAAAACAATGTTTAAGATTTATGAAAGATAATTAATCGAACTCAGATTGTTTCATTAAATCCGTATGGGGAATGAGGAGTCAATTGTCCTAAAAGTGACTGGTTAAAGAAGGACTTATAACAGGACTGGTGTAATTTAATACTGAAGTGGGTTAAGCAGTGTCAAATGTCCTAAAATTACCAATCCTGTGACTGGTAATGAGAGGACATACCACTTTACCAGAATGCTTATTAACAAGAAAAAGCCAGTTGGCAAGAATTTTACCCATTGGAAGCTGTTTAGTTTTCGTTTATTTTATATGACATGTGCCTTTTGCGACAGTCTTGTTGTATGCCCATCTTTGGTTAGTCCTGTGGCATGCAACTATGTGGTTTAAAGCAGGACAAATGACCCCCTCCTATGACTAGCCAATGTTAAAGTTGCTAGTTGTTTACATAGGGTAGGGTTTAGCAGAGGACCGGTCTCTGGCACGAATGTACCGATCCTGTAGCACACGCACAACCGGTCCCATTCCCCATAGGGATGTTTCCTATTAATCAAAAATTTGTTTTTTCTCTTTAGGGAAAGGATATATTTCGATTATTTATTTATTGAATGTTTTTCTTAGTTTGAAAATGGTTTGAAAAAATTTCGATTATTTATTTATTGAATGTTTTTCTTAGTTTGAAAATGGTGTGAAAAAATTTCTTTAAATAGGTTTTTTTAACAACAATAAAAAAAATTAAATTCTTTGCGAAATCCGAAATATGTATGTGGTTAAATTTTTAATTTTCGCGTTAATCCCTTTTTATATTTCAATTAAATATGAACGGAAGTAATAAAATTATAATTTTTCAAAAGTAACAGTGAAATGTTCATT
Organism: Delia radicum; assembly: GCA_021234595.1. Lineage (NCBI taxonomy): Eukaryota > Metazoa > Arthropoda > Insecta > Diptera > Anthomyiidae > Delia > Delia radicum. The sequence continues at coordinate 208,500,436 of CM037852.1, read as the reverse complement.
AATTTATCTAATGATTTCAGAGAAATGCCGTCAATTATGCGTCGGCTTGAGCTGAACGTCTTGAGGTTTTATTCAATTCAAAAACCGTTGTAAAGGATCAGGGCTTCGTCAAAAATTTCTAAATTTGAAATGATTATTGAAAAAAGTAAGTTATTTTTACAAATATTTTTTTGAAAACTACACTAAAAAGATTTATTACACTCAAAAAAGTTTGACAGTAGAATCTATTGGAATGCCAGTTGAAAGAAGTGTAAATTTAGTTAAAAAAGTGACAATGCACTAAAAAATCGAAAATATGCGATTAAAAAATATGCAGTAAAATCCAAAATATGCGCTTAAAATACGCACTTAACCCAAATACGAGTATGTACAATAAAACAGAAAATATGAACTAAAAATCTAAAAGCATGCACTAAAAAGTAAAAAAATATGCACATAAAATTGGTTGATTTTGAAAAATCGATTTATTACTAAAGAACGTTGGTTTAAAAATTAAATCCAATATAAATGTCCAACAAATGACTAAACTAGATGATATGTTAAGGCATGCATATGCTTTCTTTTGTTTATTTTAAATTAAATGTTAGTTTTCACAAAATATGCAAAAATATGCAATTTAATTAAAGATATGCAACAAAACTGGCGCAATATGCATTAAAATGCGCATTTATAGCAAAATATGTAATTGTAATAAATTATGCAATTACAAATCGATGACATTCTGTTGCAAATTTTTTGATTCGGAAAAGTGTTTCATCAAAATCGATTTAGAGCTACTGATTACCAACATTCATTTGCAGGAAAGTCGCTGCTCTGGTAATTACCGTTAAAATAACTAAAAATGTAGTTGTATTTAACTTTTGAAAAACAACTAAGAAAAGCAGTAAAAATAACTAACAATGTCGTCAAAACAACCTTCAATTTATAACTACTAGAATTTTGAAACAACTGTAAAGTTGGTAACAACTACTGTTTTTAAACAGTTATTTTTGCGGTTTTTTAAAAATATTTTTTAATAAAAAATTGTTTTTTTCTTTCACTTACAATAACAATTTGTATTTTATACATCCAACTTAAAATGCAACTACTGCTTTGGTAGTTTTTTATTAAAATACTATTCAAATATTTTGAATTAAAAACATTAAAGAATCGTGATTCGGAGTCAATTGTCTTTGTGATAAAACAATAAAAACTTTAATCGTTTAAAAAAAAAACAGCCGAGTTAGTACAACTGCCAACGGCAACTGATGTGTTGCAAGCCACTTAATCAAAAAATGCAAGCACAAAATTCGAAATTTATTAAAATTATGTACTAAAAAAAACTTTTGTATTCTATAATTTCCAGTAAACTCAGATAAGAAGTATTGTCATGTTTTGCTAACTCGTGTTAAACTATTGCTAAAATGACAACACTTTTAAACACTGTTTAAAAATTTAAAGTTTTCAAAAATTTTTTTTAAGAAATTTCAGAAAATCGAAGGTTTTATTAGGAACATATAAGAGGATAAAAACCTGCAAAAATTGTAGCAATTTATTTTTTACTTTGGCTAGGGCAGTCAAGTTTTTTCTTTGTTTTTTTAAATGCCTTAAGTTTTTGGCCGTAATTTGACAAACCAAATCATATACTTCAATACTCTAAATCTGGAAAGAATGGATATAAATTAAATTGCCCCGGCTAAAGGTCAAAGTTCCAAATTTAAGAATTTTTTTTTTTAACATAACAATAAACACATATTTTTGGGAGGCTATTGATAAATTTACTTGATATTATTTCGTTAGGTCTAAAAATGGAGTAGTATTTGATCCATATTTGGCCTTATAGGCTTGGTTCTTAAATTTGAAATAAATAAAAAATAAAAAAAAAATAATACATATTCTTGAGTTAATTCCAAAACATTAACATTTACCTGCTGTTGGGTTCTATATGACCTTAGAATTAAATAGATTTCTTTTATCAAGGGCTCACATATACTCCAACAGCACCTAAGGGTTAATATTCTGGTATTAAATAAAGAATATTATTTTCTGACATTAAAAAGCTTCATACTTTTATGTAATCAGTATTTATTGTATGAAACTTTTAATTAATAAAATGATATTTGTCATACTAAAGGGTCCCCCATCTAACGTTTTTTTTTCAACTAGTGCTTATTTCGTGAATGGTAACACTTAGCTCATGTCTGATTTGACAGATAATTAGTTTTATCCTTCCGCTGAACGAATATGGTTGTGTATACGCTTGAACAACGCTGGGAAATATTGCGACATTACTTTGAAAATCATGCTATTTTTCTTCGAAAATGAGAAAGGAGTGGCCGTTACAGTCAATGGCGATCGTTATCGGGCCATGTTGAACGAATTTTTGTTCACAAAAATTGAAAAGGAGGATATTGGCAACATTTGGTTTCAACAGGACGGCGCTACGTGCCACACAGCCGAAGCTACACTCGATGTTTTGCGCAATGTTTTTGAAGATCGCATTATCAACCGCAGAGCTGATGTCGTTTGGCCACCTCGGAGCTGCGATTTGACACCGTTGGACTATTATTTGTTTGGTGCCGTCAAAGATAAGTGTTACGCCAACAAGCCAGATACAATTGACGCTTTAAAGGACAATATTCGTGAAGCCATTGGTGAAATACAGCTGCACACAATCGATAATGTGCTTAAAAATTGGACAGATCGTGTAGGCTAATGCATGGCCAGCCGAGGCAGCCATTTGAATGAAATTATTTTCCATTATTAACCGGAAGGATTGTACTTTCAAATAAAAAAACAAAATTTGAGAAAATATTCAGTAGTTTTTTTCTATAGCATTTTCAAAAAAAAAAGTTATTTGGCGGACCCTTTATTTCAAAAAAAAACTTGCAGTGTAATTTTATCGATTTATTGCACAAATTAATTTATATTATGTACATAATTTTCTCAGTGTAGTAACATTTTAAGCCATTCTCTCAAATCAATACTGGCTTATTTCATGAATGATTTTCAACAAATAGTAAGTACTTACCATTGTTAAATTTATGGAGTTTTTTACCGGGGATGGCAGGCAATACCTCAATACCGTTATCGATTCAAACCCCTTTCAACTGGCTATCGTTATCCCGAATATACCGTTACCGAAATAATTGAAATACCGTTATCCGTAAAATACCTTTACCGATATAACTAAAATACAAATACCCTTAAAATACGGTTACCGAAATAATTGAAATATCGATTTTGCCAAAATACCGTTACCGAAATAATTGAATTAGCGTTAAAATACCATTACCGAAATAATCTGACAAAATCAGCAAAAATAATCGCTGTTAATAGATATATATTTTTCCAAAGCTTGTTCACAAAGTAGCTAATCATTAGAATTCGGGCATAATGGGGCTAAAATTGTATTTGTGCATTGACATTACCGGAATAACTAAAATAACGTTTTCCTTTAAATACCCTTATCGCAATAACTGAAAACCCGTTATTCCTAAAATACAATTACCGAAATAATTAAAATACCGTTATCGCTAAAATACCGATACCGAAATAAGAAAAATGCCGTGAACGCCAAAAAACCGTTACCGAAATAACTGAAATATCATTACACCTTAAATACCGTTAGCGAAATAGACGAACATAGTGTTACCCTCACCGATACCCGCATTGAATCCTAATGGTAAAATAATGCTTTGCTAGGACGCATCCAATAAATTATTAAAATCATGATCTTTTTTTTTTTGTAAATTAATTATTGTTTTTTATTATTTTTCTAATATACCACTACATCAGTCCATACGTTTAACCTTAAGCTCTTTGACGATAACGACGAGCACCGATTTGATGCTTCGTGACATGAGTATTATCGTTCGTAGAGTACAAGAAGATGGGAATTTCTTCAACGGAAGTTTGAGTTCTTACATTTTCAGCAGCTAAACGTCTGGTAGAGCTACCAGATTTCTTAACGGTTTTCTCAACAGCAACAGGAGCTACACCATCCAATAATTGATCTTCATCATCTTCTTTAAGATTTAAAAGTTCATCAGCCTTATCACCAGATTCTGCAACAGTTACGGTACTTTCACCCATTTCATTTTCCTCAGCTTGATTCAATAACGATTCAATACCTTCCACATTGGTTAAACCATGTAATTCCAATTGTTGATGGAATTCATTGGGTACGGCAATAGCTTGAACATCCTTATGACCAGAAATGCCATTAGGAGTAGGAATGAATTGAACATCGGAGGGAATTTCAGAAGTGGGATAGACTGGAACTAATTCAGCTTCATTCTCATTGCTGGATTTAAGTAAAATCAACGAAATTGGAATGATTTTCTTAAATTTCAACAACACCAATTTCTTAATAGCTACAGCACCAGGGAAAACACGAGCTTGCGGTTGGGAAGCATGGGAAATACGTCTCAAAGAACCCTCATTGTGATGACCAACATAACGTGCTAATTGAAGAAAATGAATTAAAAGAAAGTTGTTGTTATTTATTTTGTTAATAAATTTTGGAGAAACTTTTTTTTTTTTTGTAATTTACCACTGGCAACACAAGCAGAAGCTAAGACCACAATAGCTAAACAACCAAAAAATTTCATATTAAATTTATTTCGTTATTAAATTTGCTTAACAATAAACAATAGCAAAGTATAAGAATCTGGAATAATAACTGTGTTCCGTCTTAAGTTAAAATCTCAAGTGACTTAATGACAATGAACACATTTTCTTTTTATATATTATCTGCGAACGTTGTCAGCCATCATATAGAAATTTTTAAATTGCAAAATGCATAATTTGGTGATTTTGGCAAAATCGCAAAAAAAAAACACAAAAACAAAAAAAAAAAAGTAGATTTCAAATTTCTAAAGCTCCAAATTTATGAAAAATGTATCACAAAGAATATGCAAATATTATTAAACAAATTACTAATTAATGTCTGTTCTTCATCTTTGTCACCAGCTATAAAATTAGCAAAAAAAAAATGTTAAAATCTACATTTTCTTCTCATCTCTATGTAAAGTATCTCCAACCACTACAAAATCTCAACAACATTGATGATGAATGTTGGTCATTCGATGTGTTGAAAGATACAAATTAAACTATTTTCATTAAAACCTACAAACGAATATGCGAATGTTAATTTGTCAATATAATTTAGAGTGATACAGCAAAAAAAAACCAAATGAAAAGTTTATCAAACTTTTCATAATACTAAATAGATATGATATGCCCTTAAGTACACTTTTTTACCTTTTTCATAGTCTGTTGATTTTAACTTGGCCTTAACAAGTAGCTTATTAACTTATTTTGTTTTTATGTTGCCATCGTCATTGTTGTTTTTGGTTTAGTATTTTCGGCTAACATGTTTCACTTATGTATTTGGGTCAGTTGGCAAAAAAAATAAAAGAAAGAAGACTGGGAATGAAAATTAAAAGATTTGCGAATTTATAATTTATGCTTAAATTATAGAATGTGTATGATTTTATAATTTGAAGCACAAACTATTGAAACTTTTCTAAAAGTCTATATCGTCAACTGAAATTGAATTTGTCCTTTATGTATCTAGTTTCATCACACTGTGCAATATGTATCTAGTTTCATCACACTGTGCAATATGTATCTAGTTTTATCACATTGTGCCCAAGTGTTGTCAGAAGTTTTATTTTCCAAGCTTCCCGCGCATTTGCCAGTCGATAAGGACAACACAAGTATCACTGCAAAAATTGGTCCACGTTAGTCACCCTTGACTTTTAGCCTTTATGTATCTAGTTTCATCACACTGTGCCTAAGAGTTGTCAGTAGTTTTATTTTCCAAGCTTCCCGCGCATTTGCCAGTCGATAAGGACAACACAAGTATCACTGCAAAATTGATCCACGTTAGTCAACCTTGACTTTTAGCCTTTATGTATCTAGTTTCATCACACTGTGCAATATGTATCTAGTTTCACCACACTGTGCCCAAGAGTTGTCAGTAGTTTTATTTTCCAAGCTTCCCGCGCATTTGCCAGTCGATAAGGACAACACAAGTATCACTGCAAAAATTGGTCCACGTTAGTCACCCTTGACTTTTAGCCTTTATGTATCTAGTTTCATCACACTGTGCAATATGTATCTAGTTTCATCACACTGTGCCCAAGAGTTATCAGTAGTTTTATTTTCCAAGCTTCCCGCGCATTTGCCAGTCGATAAGGACAACACAAGTATCACTGCAAAATTGGTCCACGTTAGTCACCCTTGACTTTTAGCCTATATGTATCTAGTTTCATCACACTGTGCAATATGTATCTAGTTTCATCACACTGTGCCCAAGAGTTGTCAGTAGTTTTATTTTCCAAGCTTCCCGCGCATTTGCCAGTCGATAAGGACAACACAAGTATCACTGCAAAAATTGGTCCACGTTAGTCACCTTTGTTGTTAGCCCTAACATATGACTATTATTACACTCAAAAAAAAAAAAAAGTCAGTAAAGTCAGCAAAAAATTATGCTGATTCAGCTCAAATTTAGTTGAGAAATTTTAAAGAATTTTTCACAAGTTAAATTCGCGAATATTTTAAGAACTGGAGCTTATATGAATTTTTACTAATGCATTTTTACTCCCGTATTCATAAAAAAACTTAATTCCGATTTCAAATACATTTTATTTAAAACATATTTTAAGCCTTAAAACAGAATTCATAAACGAATATTAGTAAAAGTTCGTATTCCTTTATGAATACAGTTTTAAGGCTAAAATTTGTGTTTTAACTAAAATGCATTTAAAATGCTGTTTAATATATTTATGAATACGGGGGTCAGTGTTTAATAGTGTTTTTAATAAAAAAAAAATCATTAAATTAACGACATTTTTTAAATTCTTTAAAAAAAATTTTAAGTTATAATACGAAAAGAAAATTCATTTAATTCGTTAAAGACAACCGAAGCAAAAAAGTTTTGATATAGTTATATATTACTACCATACAGTTATTTATGATCACATAGTGCAAAATACATATTCATATAAAATTATATTTCAAATATTTAATTATATCTTTCTTTATATTACATATTGCACATATATTTTTATACAATTGTATCTAATTGGATGTAAATGTATCACATTATATATAATTTGGTACATTTCGACGACGATACCGATACAATTGTATCAAACTATATTTAATTTCATCAAATTAGATCTAATTTTATCAAATTCTGTCTAACTGTATTTGATAAGATTTAATATGATACAATTAGATGTTCTCACTTTTCGGATATAATCATATATAAAACAAAACTTCACAAAATATATTTTTTACATGGCCCGTCATAGATCCGCTGGATATTTTTCAACCAAATTTTGGATTTTTTTTTGGCATTTGTAATAGCGCATTATTGAAGTATATATTTTACAGCTTCTTTGAAGAAGCGAATAAGCGCTTTATTTTTTAATAATTACTCATTATTTAAACGCTTCTCGAAGCACAAAAAAGTGCTTTTCGTTTCTTACACTCGTTAAAAACAGCCTGTACAAATGGTTGAAATTTCAGATAGGACAACAGAAAATAGTACCTGAATTTGCGCCACAACCTGCTAAATTTAGATGAAATAAATTAAAAAAAAAAAACTTGAGTTGACAGTTTTATTTTAATTAACTAAGAATTTGAAACAGAATTGTTAAGCTGAATGAAATATGTGAAAATTGAAAAGGGTTTTTCCTCGCTCCCCGCGCATTTTATGTTAGATTGGGTGTAATATGTAATCAACTACTAAAATTATTAATGGATTTCGTAATCTTTTCGATTATGTATTAAGAATTAATAACGGTTGGAAAATGTTAGAGTTGTTTAATTTTTTATAAAAATCTCAATAGAAAACATCAAAAAAATCTTATAATCTCGATTTTAGAGGCTGATTTTAAGAATTTTTTAATGCAGAACGATAGAATTTTTTAATCTTTCCTATATTTGACCAAATGTTTCACAAAAATTTGCAGTAACAAATTTATAAATAATAAAAAAGCGTGTTTTTGGAGGTTTTCTAAAATGGTTTAGCTAGAGAAACTATACTTCCCACGCCTCTCAGTAACAAAATACCCAACTCGGGCAAGCAAATGAAAACATTTTTTTACACTAACAAATATACTATACTACTCACTTTTATTTTGCTTATATTTTGTTAGTTTCTATTAAAATATAATCTATTTTAATTTTATCTCTAAAATTTTAAATAAATAAACATTTTATTAAATTATTAATCAAAAACATGATAAATTTCTTTTCTTTTAAATTTCTGCAAAATGTTTTCATGTGTTCGGTGCGAGTTTACGAACAAATAAAAAGAGGGTAGATTGAGAGAGACTGAGGTGTATTGAAACCCACTGATACAACTTCTTCGTTTTTTAAAACAAGCTAAACTAAAAAACTGGTTTATATTTTGTGTTAGAGTGAGAAAAACATACAACACGCCTCTAATACAAACACTATAAATGCTGCAACAAATGAAGAAAATTTATTTTCCCTACATTATTTTTAAAGTGCCGGGCGTATGAAAAAATAGTTTCGCTTTTGCATTTATAGTAATTAAATGTGCTAAAGTCCCAAAACTTATTTAACAAATTGTGAAAAGCAATCTGATGTAGGCGTGTCCCTATCCGGATTTCATTCCTGCTTAAGGAAATCTTCAGGGGACTTTGTTATTAGAATTTCTTTTGTTTTAACTTTGTTTGTGTTTTAGTCTTCTATTTGTTCAAGTAAAAAAAGAGCAAATAATGTTATCTCAGCATGAAATATACGAACGGCAAAGCGTTGGCCCATTGCTTTTAACGGTGGTATTAGCGTTGGATTTTTGAAGCCTTTAGTGCTTTACCTACCCCAAAACGATAACACCCGACAGGGCTTCACCGTTCCATTTTTACAGCGTTGGCAAATCATTGGATAAACGAGCTCTGCAGGGACTCGAATCCTGGCCGCCAGATTTTCAGCAGAGAGCTCTACCCACTTAGCTAACGAGACACATCATACATGATATCTTAAGACGTAAATAAGTGATAACAGTTGGCTTACCGTTGGTTGTGCTAGTTTGTCAGCACTGGCATAATGTTTGTTGGAAGTAACTTACCAATACTGGAAAATAAAAAAAGGAAAACAAGTTGGTGTTAAAAAGATTTTTCGCAATTATAAAAAAATAATTTTTTTAATAAAATTATTTAAAAGCACTTTTAACTAACGGTGGCAAATCGTTCTAATTCAGGACTTTGCCAGTGCTTTAATTTTTTACGGTTGTAAATTTTATAAACCAAGTACTGGCAAAGCATATTTATCCAACGTTGGGAAAGCGTTGTAAATAAGAGCTTTGCCAGTGCTTTAATTTTAATTTCTGCCTTGGTATTTAAAATAAGGTGCTTTGCCAGTGCTTGATTTTTCTCAACATCGAAGAGTTCTACATTTTTTTAGCAATGAAATTAAAAAAATATGTACATGTATCAAATTTTTATTGATCAATTGTAGTTAGGAAAACCAATACAAGTCAAAAATTTTCACTTGAAATTAAAAAAATTCAAATTTCTTAAAAACAAAACATCAATTAAAATTTCGTAATTTTTTTTATTAAAAAATTATATTTAAAAATAAGAACAACTCAAATAATATTCAATTGATGTTTCAGAATTTTAAAGAATTTCTCGAATTAATTGCAAATGATATGTTCAATACTTTAAATGCAAAATAAAAATTTTAATTTTTTACTTCTTAATTGCATTATTTTTCCCTAAATAGGAAACATTTATTTTTAAAAAATTTATCAAACTTTTTTATGAAATGATGAAGGTCTATAAAACAGTTGTCATAAATATTTATGAAACTCTTCATTATATTAATGAAAACTTTATAAATATGATAAATATTTGATGACGAACTATTTATGAAACAATATCTCAATATGATGAACCTTTTTTTCCTGAGTGCAGCGGCGCAGTCCCAGCGAACCCTCGCCATGGACAACTCTACCACAGATACTAGGATGATGGTCATATTTACCTGATTAAGGTTCCGGATCCACTATCGGAAGCGATGAAGCAACCCTGGCCAATTCGTCCGCCATATCATAACATCAGCTAATAACGTAAAGTATTAACTGCAGTTTTAGCAAAGTTTTTTTTTTCCAATTATACCGTCTATTACAAGACGAAACAAAAACCATACAATGAAAAATTTTTGTTTTATTTTTATGTTCTGTCGTGTATTCTAAAGTGTGGTTTTAATACAGGTATAGAATTTAAAGTTGGTAACACTTTTTTAACTGGCAGCCATTCTATCAGCTGTCAAGTGATTTATGTTTAGTTTGGTGTGACTTTTCAACATAAATAGACGCTTCCAAATTGTGCAAATTTATTTTGAAAATCATAGTTCTGTTCGAAATACGTATCGCGCACTACGTCCATTTTACGGTCAACATAATCGTCCATCAGAGCAATTAATTCGATTAACGCACTACGTCTACTCTAAATGATAATATGCATGCACAGAGACGTCGTACAGTGCGTACAGAAAAAGTCATTGCTGCTGTAGAGCGTAACGTACAGGAAAACCCCAACCAGTCTATCCGTCAATGGTGACCACTATAGAGCCATGACTACTGACTTTTTCGTTAATCAATAGAACAACCATGATGTGCAGGAGCTGTGGTTTCAACAGACGGAACAACATAAAACATAGCTCGTGCCACAATTACTTTATTGCAGTAAACGTTTGGTAACCTCATGGTTTGACGTTTCGGACCCGTGAATTTGCCTCTAAGATCCGCTGGACTATTTTCTGTGTGGATATGTGAAGTCGCTAGTCTACGCCGATAAGCCCGAGGAGGAAAACATTCGCACCGTTAATGCCAATGTACGGCCACAAATGATGGAAAAAGTCAACGAAAATTGGACCTCCAGATTAGACTACGTCCGAGCCAGCCGTGACGGTCATATGCCAGAAGTCATATTTAAATTGCAATGGCAGAATATTATCTTTCGAATAAAGTAAATTTCATGTCAATTTGAAAAATTCATCTTTGTTTTATTCCATTTCAAAGTTATATACCTCTACAAAAAACAGTTAATTAGTCTATACAATGTTATTATGTTAACAAATTTATCGCCTAACAAAAGTTATTAAAACCCGTTCAAAATTTTTTTTTACATTTTTATATTTTAGGGCAGAAGTTTTTATATGTAGGTCAGAAGTATATATGAAAGAAATAATTGTTGTTTTGTTTAGCATAATTGCACTTATAACATTTTTAACGAAACCCTTTTATTTTAAAAGTTGTAGAGCAACCAATCTATTAACCATTTTTTAGGTCAAAAGTCAAAACGACATGCCGGTTTGCGCTTTAGATGTCCAGTTTTTTTTGCAGATCTTATTTTTTACACCCAATTTATCATAAAATGTGCGGGTAGCATGTCAAAAATCAACTTTGCTTTTTTGAATGCTCTACTGAATATACAGAAAATTTCAGCTAGAAATGTCTTTCCAGATCTGAACTGAAGCAGGTCCATATTTACTAATTTAAATAACTAATGTAAAGTACGGAGTATAGATTTTTGATGCATTTTGCTCTATCTCGCATATTTTTCAAGATATAGCCTATTTTATAATTATAAAATAATTAACTTGAGAATATAGCGCCGTCTACAAGTAAGACTCATAGCGGAGCCACAAAAAAATAATAGTTTTAAAAACGATTGTGGTTTTAATTAGCTGTCAAAATTTGTAAATTTGTGAAACACGAATAACTTAATTTCAGGTCGAAAAATTAGTTCAAATACGGAAAAAATTTGTTCTTGAGGTAAAATGAGATAACCAATAGCTTTAGCTAAATAACTGATGTAAGCGATAACAGCAGCAAAAATTAACTCATCTGAATTAAACCCGTTTAACAGACTTCTGCATTAACTTTTTTAATGAGTGCATGAAGGCATGAATTAATTACTTCCTAGATCACATGAAAGAAGTGCTTTTCACCAAGTGACACATCGCGAATAAAAATCATGTTGTCTGGAATTAGTTTAGGAAGCGCTGGGGTATTAAATAATGCATTCCGGATTTTCATGATCACTTAAAAAGTAGAAAACATTTTTAAGGCAGATTTAGAATCTGGTATCCAAATCTTTCGTGTTAAACTATTTTTACGACAAGTAGGATTTTAATGTTCCCCAATATTATTTGTTTTAAAATTAAGAGAAATTGTTGACAACATTAATCTCTTATTAACTCAATTTTTATTCAGTGTTCCTTTTTCGGCGCAGTGCTTTTAAATGGCATATTTTTATACTGGAAAAAGGTATTTAAGTGATTTCAAAACCTTAAAACTATGCAGTATCTTGACTACAATTGTCAATTCAAAAATAAAATAAAAAAATAATGAAAAATTATATGAAAAAATAAATGTTTTATCTTTAATTTAGGAACTTTTTTCAAAAATTATTTAAAAATATAAAAAAGCCTAATCTTTTGTATTGTTGATTGCCATATATGTGACTGAATAATAGAATGGACAAATTAATTGATGATCTCATTACAACGTCATTGACATCAATTTTGATGAAATTATTTTCGTTAGCATTTTTTTAATTAATGATAATGAATTTCAATGATTTTAAATTTCATTACCATTAGTAATGCATCAATTACAGGAAACAAATTACAATTGACAGATAAGTTTTCCGAAAAACTAATGGTGAATATCGATGAAATCTGGGCCTCACAGGAGCTTTAAATAACGCTCATAATACAAATAGGCTATGTTCGGGAAAGATCCCGAGAGATTAATTTCTTATTAAACAGCCAAAGGGTGTCCGATATTAGAATGAAACATTTGTCAAAAATTGAACGATATGGAATGAATCGGGGAACGAGTGGAATTGGAACAGCTAATACATTTGTATAATCGGGACGTGTTACGTACACTCAAAAAAATAAGTTAGTACAAAAGTTAGTAAAACGTCTTGTAAATCAGGTATACTATTTTTTAGCAAATTTTTTTGCTAAAATCGTGTTTTCAGCTAAAATTTTTGTTATACTTATTCAGCACTTAACTGTTTTATACTAATGCTTTACTAATATACAAATGTTTTACTAATTAATTTTGCTAAAAAAAATTGTGCTGATAAGCACATTAATAGTGTGGACGACAACCAGATTGAAAGATATACGCAGAATGAAGCAGATGTCGCGGCATGTCAAGATGTAGTAGAGAAGAGGAAAATGATACTAAAAAGTACAACTCTAATAAGACATATAAAAAAATCAACCATGGAACCGTTTTGTATCTCTTTTTCATACATAAAACAAAATTGAGGGCTTGTGAAAATAATTGTCTATTAATAAAATAATATTTAAATTTAATATGTATTTCTATAATAAATGTTAATAGATTAACAATCTAGTGTGGTCAAATTGCAAACAAACATATGTACAGATATGTAGACAGAGTAAAGCGAAAGACAAAGACACACATCATAGGTAGATTTGTATGGTTCCTTTTTCTTATTGCAAAAAAGGGTTGTTTTTTTTCGTTTCGTTTGTTTTTGTTTATTTTTTAGTTTCGTTCCTATAATTATCTTCGGCAGTTGCGTTCTTTAAAAGAAAGCATCATTAAGACAACGATTGATGTAAGTATTTGAAAGAAAATTTTTGTTATGTTATATATATTTATTTCTATATATTTTCAGATATTAAATTAATTCATGTCGTCAATGTGGGAAAATGAAAATGTTTATATTTCGTAATTATTGTAAATTATTTTTAAAAGAATCACAAAAATATGTTTTATGATTTTCAGCAAATATATTAACTAAACTACAATTTTTTACAATTTTTTTGCGTTTTTTTTCAGTCTACTAAAATTCAGCAAAAAATTTATTAATTTTTACCAAGGCTTTTTTATTTCTAATCTACTAAGTGTTAGCAAAACTTTTGCTAAATCTACTAATTTTGTTGCTAAAAATCAGCTCGTTGATTTTCAGCAAAAGATTTTGCTGACATTAGCAATTTTTTTGCTAGCACCCTCCTGACTAAATTTTTGCTGACTCAGCAAAATTTTTTGCTGACTTTACAAACTTTTTTTTTGAGTGCAGGTTAAATTTTGGAAAAAGAACTTTGTACGTTTTGCGATTTCTCGCTTAGTTTTCGAGATACTAGCCAATTTATAAAATGTTGATTTTTTTTAAATGACCAGTATCTCCGAAACTAAGCGAGATAGGGCAAAGCGTACAACATTTTTGCTCCAAAAAAGGCAGTATTAATTTACCCTCATAATACAAATAGGCAAGGTCCGGGAAAGATGTCGAGAAACAAATTTTTTATGAAACAACCACAGTGTGTCCTAAAAATATGTTTACCCAAATACGTACGTGACAATACCAATTTAATCACTCCGAAAATAAAATGGAACATTGGTTTAAAATGGATCGATATGGAATGAACCGGGAAACGAGTGGAATCCGAACACTACACACATTTGAATTATCTGAACGTTTAACGAATGTTAAGTTTTGCAAAAATTTTGTCCGTTTTGCCATATCTCGTTCAGTTTTCGATACACTAGCCATTTTATAAAATGGCGAATTTTTAAAATGGCCAGTATCTCCGAAATTAAGCGAGATAGGCAAAACGGACAAAAACTTTGTTCCAAAGGAGTATTAGTTCACCCTTACAATATAAATGCGCTAGTTCCGGGAGAGCCCGAGTGTTCTATTTTTAAAAAACAGCCATTTATTATTTTTTAAACAGGGTGATTTATTATTTTTTTACTTATTTACGTGATAGTTAATACAAATATTATTATATTATATTAGTTCCTCGCACCATTTCGTTTGTGCTATTCATTGTTACACACAGAGATAATTTCAGCTATTTGCCAACTGAAATTCGGTTACTACGACTCAAGTTTGGCTTTTACGAATTTCAGTCATATAACATTAGTTTTTACGACAAAGTTCAGTTAATTCAACTGAATTTTACTTACAACAGCCCAAATATTTAGAAATGTAATGTAAATATCGTTGTATTAACTGAATTAATAAGTTGTTACCATTGAAATACTATTTTCAATTCGGTTGGTATTTTATTTCTCTGTGTGTACAATTCCCAACGATCTCCGTTCCATTCCTATGTAAATCAATATACACTCCACTTTTTTTTTTGTAAACAAATGCTTTTTTGCTCAATTGAATTATTTTTTTAGGCATTAGTGTGATTTCATTTGCATAAGTGAACTAATGCTAATGAAATTTCAATGCTAATGAAAAATTCCCAAGTATGCTGATTGTTATATTGATGACAAAATATGAAAATGTATTTCTCTGCTAAAAATTAGTTCATCGATTGTAAATAATTTTTGAAATTCTGTCCGATCATGAACTTTTCAAATACACAAAGTCTAATAAATTCAGGCTTGATATACGCCAATTTTAAAAATGGTCAAAAATTACAATCTTTTTTCAAAAAATTTTAAAACTTTGTTAAGGGGGGACATGACATTGGCCATTTTTTGAAATCGACTTTTTTTATAATTTTGTATTTTAGTAAATATTCTTAAGATTCTTAGAAAAAAATTTCATGGAAAAATTCCTACGGGTTCAAAAGTTACAGTGAGAGGGCATTTTTAATTTTCGTGCTAGCTATGTACGGCAGCTGGTATATACGTGTTTTACTTCCTGCCTGACTTTTGGTGGACTTTTGGCATATGAAGCTTCAAAAGAAGCCCGAATTGCTAAACGATTGCAAAAAACTGCAAGAAACTAAACAACAACACAAGATACCGAAGGCATATAGTACGAAGCAGCATGGTGATTGAAGGTAACCTTTTTTTTCTTTGGTCACAAACTTTGAACGCGTTTATCTCGAAACCATGTTTTTCGTACTGGTTGCGGCACTAGCGGGTTCATTTTTTGACGATTTTTTTTTTGTATTTTTTTAAACTTGATTTGCTATCGTATGACACCAGCTTTTTTTTAAATTTTTTTTTTCGATTTTTTATAAATTTTTAAAGTCAATATTTTTTTCCGAAAAAATACACTTTTAAATTTGGAACATCACCAAAAATTGGAAAAAATTTAAAAAAAAGCTCTTGTCACACGATAACCAATTTTGTTAAGATTTAAAAAAGTAATTTTTTTCCAGATCGGACAATTTTGCGACTCCCAGCGCTGCAATCACGAGGCCCGGTTTTTTTCTCTGCCGCCAGTTTGGAGCTCTATAAAACCAAGTTCGAGTGAAAAATATATAATTTTGAATTTTGTTTTTGACTGAGTTATAATTTTTTTAAAAAAGGTCTGTTTTCTCTGCCGCGAATGTAATGCCCCCCCCCCCCCCCCCCTTAACACAAAAAAAAATTTTTTATATATTTGAAATAAAGATTTATTTACAAAATTATACAAAATTTAAATTTTTAAAATATCCAATAATGCCACACCTAAAGGCAAAGAATTACAACACTTTCTTAATGAAGCATGATTCTATATTTCTGGAAAGTTTGGTTTAAAATTTCCAGCGGGTTTATGATGTGAAGGGACTTACCGTTCCGTTATTCCATTGAAACTAGGCATTTTTCTGTGAACGGAATCCCGGGAATTCGCTTCGGGAATCCAGGGATTTTTAAGAATACAATTTCAAATAGAATATTTAAATATTCAATATTTTAATGCAGCATTTATTATTTTAAACAACTTTGTAAAGAAAACAAATTACATTAATTTCACTCAACAGTTACCAAATATAGTCCAGATGTAGTTTTTTTTCGGACTCAACTGATTTTAAAATTCTGCTAACTTGTAAATTTTTTGTGAACTTCTTTTTATTATTTTAAGCTTGCAATTTTGTATACTAATTTATTTTTTTTTTAATTTAACGCTAAGCTTTAGAGGCTTTGCTATTAAAAACCCAATTTCTCTCAGACATCAGAAAAACTAAAACTGCTGAGAAACACCACAGAAATATAATGTAGACTTATTTTTATAAAAAAAATCTTTGGTCGAATAAGGCACTTTGCATACAAAAATATGATTTATGAGAAATTTATTTTCCGTGCTGGATCCCGGGATTTTCTAAAAAAATTTCCGCTTTCCCCGGAAATGAAAAAGTGCGGGATTTTCGATCCCCTAATGACGTGCCGTTAATGAGTTAAAATGTTTATTTATACATAATACAAAAAACTAAGTATATCTTTATTAACATCATCGACACTATGTAAAAAGATAACAATTAAGAGTACTTTAACCCGATATGGAGGGTATATACAAGGTAAAACGTCCCGTACCAATCTGTGGAAAAGAATAACGTATACATGGTTGAGGACCATAATAACCATACGATGGGCATGTGTTGCAACATTGCGTTGGTAGCAATGGGAATGTTGGTATTGGTGGTATCCCAACTAATGGTGGGCGTAGAGGAGGTGGCTGAGGATAAATTGGTGGCAATGGTCTAATTGGCGGTGGAGGCAATGGCATTGGCTGTTGTTGACAACATACATTGGGTTGTGGTTGTGGTGCAACAACGTCACAACATTGACCCAGTTGATAGGCTGTTAGCGTACAGGGGTAAACGCATGTTGGTTGTGTTAAGCTGTTAATGAAATCGGTAATAAATGTAAATGTACGTCCTTGTCGTTCATTTTCATCAATTACATCAAATTGTTCGGTAGAAGTGTTAGGATTAATTGAGAAATGATGTAGTTGTGGCTGTTGTTGGTTATAATTATGAAGTTTTATACGATTTTGAGGCCAATTTATTATTTCACTTGAATTACTTAGTATTTCTACATCTGTTGAGGTACGGCTTTGTTGGCGTTGTGGTTGGAATGAAGATTTTAGTTGTGTGTTTGATCTCAAAACTGTAAAATTAAATTAAAAACAATTAACTATACCATCCGAAAAGTATGCTTTAAAATAAGTGTTATTTACATACGAAATTGTGCTACCCAACAAACAATTTTCAGGAAATTACTGGTGACGTGGTACATTATGATGTTGGTTAAAAAAGATTATTTAAAATGTGTTGCGCAGAGGGGAATATTATTTTTGTAGTGCAATGTCTATTAAAGCAAAATATATTTAGAAAATGATCAAACTGTCAATTTTCTACATTTATAATCACAATTAAATAAAATTTTACTAAATCGTTTTCTTAGTTACATGAAAATCAAAAACAAAAAAAATCTTATATCAGGGGAAATCAACCCATTTGAATAAAAATCTTTAATTTTATTTATGCGTTTCACTTACAAGGGGAGTATACCGAATCGGACCCCCAGATTTTTATGAAATTTGGATGCGTTTAAGAGTTAAAAAGGTGGGGTGAAAAATTATTATGTTTTTGTATGAAAACATATCTAAAATTAATAAAAACTAAATTTATTTGTACACAGTGAAAGTACTCAAGAAAATAAAATTTTTATACACTTAGAATAGTATGTAGGTAAAGACCACTGCAAATGTAGTTAAAAGAAAATTAAATTTCACTTGAAAAAAGTACGACTTACTTTTCAGTAAATTTAAACAACATTGTCATTTGTTTTTGACTATGAACCACAATTACAGAAATTTAATGTGGATTTTGTTTTTTTTTTAATGAACTACAATTGTAGTTAAAAATTAAATTTCTTCTACAAATGACTGTTTTTCCACTTAAAAATAAGATACAATATTACAACTCAAGCAACTACAAATATTTACAGCACAAGCTCCCTGAGTGTACCAATATTGTCTATATAGTAGACCCAGAGTTGCCACTTTTTTTTTTAAATATAGTGTAAAAAAAAGATCTTTGGGCAAAGTCGCACAAAAAGCTAACGATTACGAATATCAAAAATGCTAACACACCCCCCCAATTAAATTAATGGGCTTTAACATGCATTAGTTTTAGCTTAACCAAACCGCAATTCCTTAATGCAAGGGTGAATCAATAAGTCCGTGACTTTTTGAATGAAAAAAAAAAATATTTTTCAACATAATCTCCTTTCAGCTCAATACTTAGTCCAACGTTTCTCCAATTTTGTATCCCTTCCAAAAAATAGGATTTTTCGAGGTCCATAAAATAGGCATTTGTTTGATCAATAATTTTATCGTTGGAGCTTAATCTCTGTCCACCGAGTCATTTCTTTAGGTTTGGAAATAGGAAATAATCACTGGAGGGCTAAATCCTTAGAATATGGCGGATGAGGTACCAATTCGTAGCCCAATTCATGAAATTTTGCCATTGAGACTGCACACGTATGCACCCGTGCATTATCTTGATGAGAAAGAACTTTTTTCTTGGTTATATGTGGTAATTTTTTTTTAAATCCTCGTTAAAACGGTCCAATAAGTTGGCATAATATTCGCCGTTTATTGCTTTTCCCTTTTGAAGGTAATCGATGTGGATTATCCCGCGTGCATCCAAAAAACGGTTGCCATCACCTTATTGGCCGACAAACTTACCTTGGCCTTCTTCAAAGCCGGTTCACCCAGAGAAGCCCATTGTTTAGACTGGACTAATGGTTACAAAACCTCGCAGAAACTTATTCGAATTGCGGTTAAACAACTCCAAACAATACTTTGAAGTTCTCACACGATTACTTTTATGGTCAATTGAGAGCAAACGCGGCACCCATCTTGCAGACTGCTTTCTTAAACCCAACTGATCATTTAAATCGAAACCACACTGCCATATGAAATGCCTATGGCATCAACAATCTCACGCACTTTTACTCTTCGATCGGCCATCACCATATCGTGGATTTTTTCGACATTTTCGGGTGTATTGACCTCAATTGGCCGTCCAGAACGTTCAGCGTCATTTGTACTTGTGCAACCACAACGAAAGTCAGAAAACCACTTTTTTACTATTGAAATCGATGGTGCAGAGTATCCATAGTATTTATCAAGCTTTTCCGTGGTTTGATTGGCGGTTTTTTTCGCAAAAATAAATGTTTAGTGTGCACTCGAAATTCACTTTTTTCATTTTTAAAAAAATCCACGAGGTTGTATGTTTTCAACAGCTGTTAAACACAAAGTAAATGACGGAAATTGCTCAAAATTTGCCAGTAGTCTATTAAAGTCACGGACTTATTGATTCGCCCTCGTGAAGCGCCAATTTAAATGTTATTTTTTTTTTAATAACAAAAAGAAAGCTGGCAATACACACAAAGGAAAAGCTTCATCATATTTATGATTTTTTTCGTCCAACGTAACTTTTCATAATATTTATGAAATATTACAAAAAAAAAAATCACTTTCATCATATCTATGAAATGTTTCACAATATATGAAGGATATTTTGTATTAGTAAGGATTTTGTTATATTTGTATAGACAAAAGTTCATAGAGACCATGATATGAAATATTTATTTTAAAAGCGGTATGAGTCCCATTGTGTTTAGAACGAAAAATAAACGGACAACATTTTAACGTTTTTGGAACTGTAAACGGCAACTTTTTACAATACAATTTTATACACATCTCATCAGGGGGTATTATATTTCAAAAAGATTACAAATTTGTTGCGAAAATTAATGTTTTCCTCAGTATTGAATGGCCTCATACCACTTTCAAAATAAAAACTTTTTAAACATTTTTACTAGTTACTTGTTTTACTAGTTTTCATAGATTTATTGAAAATTTTCTAAGAAATTGGAAAACTAGCGGGCTTTTTCACATGAATACACTCAAACAAATAAGTTAGTAAAACGTCTTTTAAGTATACTATTTTTTATCAAATTTTTTGCTGAAATTGTGTTTTCAGCTAAAATTTTAGTAATGCTTATTCAGCACTTAACTGTTTTAAATTTATTTTTCACTAAACTTTTACTAATGTTTTACTAATTTATTTCGCTAAAAAAAAATTGTGCTGATAAGCACTTTAAAAGTGTGGATGACAACTAGATTTAACGATATACACAGAATGAAGTAGATGGCGCGGCATGTCAAGATGTAGTAGAGACGACGAAAATGATACTAAAAACAAATCTTGAAAGATTTTTTATCTCTTTTTCATACATAATGAAACAAAAGGACGCCAACAATATGTATCGTGTATATATTTTTTGAGGATTAAAAAAACTTAAATTTTGTGCTGTCACCGGTTTGTCGATGTAATTGTCTATTAACTAAATTAAAGACAAAATAAAATATTTAAATTTAATAAAGATTAAAAGTGTATTTGTAAACTAAATGATTATACCCAGTAAAAACGCTGCTTACATGCAAGCAGTTTTGTAAGGAAGTAATCCCAAAAGAAGCCCTTGCAAAACTGCTTACATATGCCTTGATTATTATTGTTATTATTTATTTATTATATTTAATACAAAAAGTTTCAAGCTACTCTGAAATCCATTTATACCAATTTTTATTATTAATTTTGTCTTCTTGATCTTATCTCCGAATTGCAACAAAATTTGTAGGAATCGCCAAAAAATTTTAAAATATGTAAAAATTGTTACGTTTCGATATTTTAAACTATCTGCAATTTTTCTTACAAAATATATGTTGCCCCCCTCCCCACAACCACCACGGAAGCAAAATCCTGGGTACGCCACTGATCATAAGGATCATATTGTGATAATATGAAACATCTAATTATTGAGTGATTAAGAGTATTTTTTCCAGCGTGTATATGAACTTAATAATTTAATACTTTTAAAGTGCTAACCCCTTATGTTGGCGAAGTGAGTAACAATTACATTTAAAACATTTTTTTTTAACTTAACCCTTAAATGCCCAACAGCGTCGATATGAATATAAAGGTTTTTTTCAAGATATTAATGCTAAATAAACAAAACTGTTACCTTACTCACAAATGAAGTGACTTCGGGACAAACAAATATATCATTTGAAAGGTTACATTTGCCTTTAAATACTTATGTATTTTCATGTGTGCAAGATTATTCAAGTTCAAGATCATTTGTTTTTTGTTAAACAAAAACCGTACAATGTTTATTTATTATTTAAAAATTGTTTTTTCTTCATCCGCTAATTAAAAGCAAACTTTATCTACATGTTTCATTTCGCGTCACCGAAAATATTCAGAGAACCAATGTAGAAGGGTAGAAGATTTTTGCCCGAATTTTGAAGAAAAAAGATCAACGCCTCACCCGTTACCCCATGAGAAGTAAAAAAAAAACAAAATTGGAAGAATTGAACTAACACAAATCAAAAATAAAACATTTTAACTAATAATTATTGTTCGTGAACAGGCTAGAATCTGTTTGGTTTTTATTTTTTAAAATTTAAAAGTTAAACACTTATGTATTTTCTTTAAAGAGAAGCAACACTCAGGAAATTCTTCCTATTTACTAATGTGATGCTTTCTTTGGAAAGAAGATAGTGGATAGATGAAAGGTGGGAAGAATGAAGAGCGAATGTGGGCGCTACGATACATACGATACATGAGGATAGAAAACTCTTACATATTATTTTTGTAAATTTGTGTTGTCGTGACCAGGAATCGAACCCGGTACCATCTGTCTAACAGTCCAACTTGCTAACCATTACACCAAAACGCAAACTAAAATTATTTTTGCCTTTTTTCGCTATCATAAAAAGTGCATGTTTGGAGTTTTTAATTAATGTCTGCTTTCATGATTAATAAAAGGCGCAATTCTAAATATTTATTAAACAATGTGTTTTATTAAAGAGCACTTGGGTTTTCTTGACACACTAGTGAATTTTTCAATTTAATTAAGCTCAAAATAAAGCCGTAGGAATTTATTTTAATGGTTGTATCTTTAAAGATATAGAGGGCATTTAAGGGTTAATTAACTCCCGTGCAATAAATAAAAAACAACAACAACAAAAGACAATATATATAAAAATATAAAAAATTTATAATTTAACATTTTATTGTGCAAAGTTTAAATAGTTTTAATTTGTGACACATAGTGCAAAGAAAACACATACAATTAGATTTAAAACAATCTAACCTCTACGGAATCCACCAGCTTGACCATTGGCAAAACCTTGAGCTCCACCTAAATTACCAAAAGCACCACTATTGGATTGAACACCACCGAAACCTCCGCCTCCTCCAGCATTGGCATTTGTAAAAGCATTGCCACCATTTTGATTTGAACCCGAGGAAGCAGAGGCAACAGCATTAGCACTTTTCTCCACCCTGACTTACAGCCGAAGCACTACTGGAAGCTGAATTGCTGACATAAACCATTGGCATCTTGTTGGGAACTTACATTCGAACCAGTTTGAGCAGAGGCGTTATCACCATTATTACCTTGGAATAGCGATTGACTGCTGGAATCTGCCGAAGAGCCTCGTGTATTACCTTCTTGGAATACTGCAGAATTTGTATTGGCAATATTGCTAGTGGTACCAAATTCATTGTTATTGGTTGTTTGAGCACCACCATTGGCTTCAAAACGTTCTCCATTGGCGTTTGTCACCTGGTTCGTACCAGCATTAGCTGAGGAAGCCTGCTGTTGATTTGGATCATAATTTAAAGCCTGACTTTGGGCATTATTAGAACTTTGTGAACCATCATTGGTAACAGAATTCATTTGATTAACATTTGCCGAACTCAATTGACCGCTAGAACCATCCAAAGCTAAATTGGAGCCTAAACTAGAAGCACCATTGTTCTGGAATAAACCACTCTCATTGATTTCCTGATTAGTTTGCGTATTAGCACCAGCTTGTTGTTCGAAGCGATTATTTTTGTTATTAGCTAAACCCTGGGCATTTGAGTTTTGACGTTGTGGTCTACCAAAGCCAAAGCCCTGCTGTTGAAAACCAAAACCGGGTTGTTGATACCAAATCCGGGTCGTTGATATTGTTGGAAACCGAAATTAGGTCTTCCAAATTGACGTTTAGGACGTTTATAGTCACTGCCAGGATAAGCAAAAGGTATAAATTGAGCTTTGCGTTTTGGTCTAACATAACTCCGTTGTGGATTGAAATATACAGGATTTATGATACGTGGTGGACTTGATGCCTGTGCTGGTGGTGCTCGACGTATTCTAGCAGCTTGGCCATAAGTTAAAGCATTTGTAGCTGCTCCACCACCCAAACCATTTGTACCAGCCGAAGTCTGTCCATATCTTGAACGACTGACGGCATTAGATCTAGAGAACGAATCGGTAACACCAACATTACCATACTGTTGGGTCTGCGATCCAGCATTGCTATTAGCTCTAGCACGACCACCCTGAGCCTGAGCTTGGGTATACGCATTTGTATCTGGTTGTTGTTGATTACGCGAAAGATCAAAACTTAATGCACCCAATCCAAACTGAACACCACCATCAGCTGATCGTTGTAAACCAAAGCCATTGCGTAAATTATCCCTTGAATATGAGGTTCCAATGCCTAAACCACCAATATTCAAATCATGTGAATACCTCTAGAAACAGCTCCGTTTGTTCTAGTCTGACTACGTGTCAGAGTACTGCCGATTTCGAGGCCACCCAAATTGACTTCTCTCGATTGAGAATTACTTCTGGCTACCGAAG
The DNA here is from genome assembly GCA_021234595.1 of Delia radicum. Taxonomy (NCBI): domain Eukaryota; kingdom Metazoa; phylum Arthropoda; class Insecta; order Diptera; family Anthomyiidae; genus Delia; species Delia radicum. The sequence continues at coordinate 208,475,982 of CM037852.1, read as the reverse complement.
TAACGCCACCATTTCGATAACCGCCATTACTTTTTGTAACAACTCTAGAGTTGGAACCACCTCTTGAAAGTTCTACATTACCATAATCTACCTCACGTTCATAGGCGTTGCTAGCTGCTCTTGAAACGGAACCTTGTCTGGGAACATTGCGTACAAAAGGTTGTTGTTGTCCATAAAATTGTGCTTGGGAAACTGAAGTAAAGAAATAGATTTGATTAAAAAAGAATATTTTTATTTGAACACTAAAGATCTGTTGTCGAATTATGGCATTCGTAATCATAATTTTTCTATCGAAATTTATTTCCTATTTCTAAAATTAAAACATTTTAACGAATTTTGTTCGATCAGGGCTGTTGTAGTTCTAGTAGTCCTTTTGTTGATCAAGAATGCATTAATTCGGACCCAGTTCTATAAGAGGTTTTATTTTGAAGATAATTTGGAAATATTCTGGTTAAAAATTCAAATGATATGAAAACCGCAAACACGGTAGAAGGGGGGTGTCGCTCATTTACTGCAATAATGTCATAACTTAAAAATTTTGATTTTGTAGAAAACGAGTTTAAAGTTTTCAATTTACTCCCACCTGAAAGAAAAAAATAACGACATAATTTTCTCAAGAGGTGAGTATACAAGATATCAATACGATTTTTTTACACAATATGATACGTGATATAACGAATAATTATGCGTCATTAAATCAAAAATAATGTTTTTGAGTTGTGACGTTCTTGCAGTAAATGAGCCATATGTCACCCCCGATTGTTGCTGTATATGAAAGAGTTATTAAATTGTTCCCTTTCATTATTTTGTGCAGTTTTTGATAAATTTCATTTCACCAAATTCCACACTTGTACTTCAAACGTGTTCGGTTATACTAATAGGGGGTTAGTGTATTTGACGGACCTTTCCCATTTCGTGTGTTTAAAAATTACCATTTATAATATGAACATGAATTTTCAAAATAAATTTATATAAAGTGAAAAAATATAAATTTATGTTAGCGGTTGATCATGGGACACATACACCAGACCACAAGGTAGGATAGTTTCTTCAGCATAAATTGGTAGAATTTCATATTACATCGTTACATGGTAAAGTTTGTTCAAAAACGTGGGTGTAATACAGGCTTAATTCTTAAAATTTAACTTTTTCTGCCACTTCTCAATGTTAAAGAATTTTTTTTTGGAGATTAAGGGTAACATTGAGGCGATCGCAAAATAAAACATTCATCGTTTTTTGTGACAACTTTAGTGTATATATAAAGCAGGGGTGCCCACGCCCTATGCGCTTGGTACTCATTTGTTTTTGTAAAAACACTTAGCTATAGGCTGTGTGTTTTAATACACATATAGAGCGCTCAGCACTAGCAATACGAAATACACAAACAACTTTGTCTTATTAGTTTTTTTGTCGTTCTTCACTTTATACACGCAAGCGCAAAGCAACACACTTTCGTATGCTTTGCTGGTAAACATTGAAATATTTTTTTCTTTTTTCTTTGTATGTATTGGTTTTTACAAACAAAAAATGTTGAATAAAAATTAGTTTTTCTTTAAATGTATTGGTGTTTGCTCTTCCATAAGGAACTTTTGGGCACTCCTGATATAAAGCAAAATTGGACAAACATTTTGCTTTATATCACTACTCCCAATTTTACCATAAGTCTTTGAAATAATATATCTATCAAAAAATGGATCTATCTCGCGTAAACGGCTCTCTAGATGCAATTTTCTACGCGGGGGACATAAAGGGGGAAGTGTACTTCTTGGCGGACCGCAAAACTCCTTTGGCTTGAAATTAAAAATATAGGTTCCAATATGACCTACTATACACCTGATACTCTTTTGAATCTAACTACTAGTTTGAGAAACTTAAGATTTGGTATGTATGTGAAAATCCAACCCTTGGCAGACTGTCCAAATCCTGTTTGCTAGGGAATTGAAGCTTAAAATATCTTACTCACTGAAATTATACTTTTAGGAATTTTGGTCCTTAACGTGATAAAAATAGAGGCTAAAAGGGGAACATTTCATCATCATGGCCAAACTGCTAAAGCAAGGAGGTTGAAAGATGATGTACGAAGTTGAAATAGATGTAAGCTTAGACTGTAATTTTATTTATTCCTACGGGAGCGGTATAACTTGGAAGTATTATTTTACATGACGGGCTAGAAGATTGAGTTTTAAAATATGTGTCTTAAAAATGAAATAGTTGAAGAATAGCGTTTATTGAATTTTCAATCGTAAAGGTCCTCAAAAAAGAGAACGTCCTAAAAAAAATTGTTTAAAAACTGATGTGGAGAACCAAAAATCTATTTCGATTCTGAGGAAGGTTTAGGTTTGTAGCACCGTATAAATGATAATAATTTTGTGTTTAAGAAAAATATAAAAAAACAAAAAATTATATAGCTTTGGCGAAAGATATTAAGGTGAATAAAACACTAACAAGGATAGTCTAACGATGGGTTTTTCTCTGATCTTAGTGAAATTCTGATATGTGTTCAAGGAGAAAAAAATGAGTGGCTCGTATTTTTTTTAAGTGACCCAATCTCACGTTTAAGAGTCAAAATTGTTACGTTTTAGTATGGAAACATGTCTGAAATTAACTAAATTCAGATATATTTGTACGCAGTACTCGAAAGTCAAAAATTTTGGTACCCATATTGCCTATGTAGTAACTTAGGGTTGCCATTTAATTTAAACATTTATAATATAGTTTAAAAAAGCTCCTCGGTAAGAGTCGCATAAAAGACGGACACATACGAATATCGGAAAAAAGCTCAGAAACCGTCCCGATAAAATTAAATAGGCATTAATTCACATAATTTTTAGCTTAAACTAACTATAATTCCTTAAGAAAAAAGTCAGTTTTAATATCACTTAATACACATTTTGTAAATAACAAATATACTTGAAGTTGTCGGACATTTTTTTATTTACCAGTTACTGCGTCTTCAAAAATTCTTTCATTTGGTAACCCCGCTCTCTAAATTTCTTGAAACAATAAAAAAAAATAAACAAGCACAAAAGAAAATGTCGGTTATTTTTGACATTCTTTTAACACCTCAACATGAGATTGGGACGCTAACAAAAATACGTGACCAAGCGCGGATGGACTATTATCTTCGATTATTGGGAAATAAAAGCTGGGTTCATGGACATTTTGGTACATTTTAGTTCGGCTTTGTATCGAAGTTTTTTGAATAATGGAAATAAAATTAATTTTCGGTATCTAGTCAAGTTGTAAATCAAAAAGGATTTTGTAAAAATTCTTGAAAATTCAAGAAACCACGAGCATTGTGATCTTAAATAATAAATCTATGATTAATATTTTGTTAATTTATATGATTTTTAACAGATTTTTAGCCTTTATACCGTGCGAGAATAAAAAATAATGTTTAATAAAAGTTTCATTAGCTCACTCGAAATATATATTATTTTTTCCGCTAAATGCTTTCTGTGTACTGAGAACATCGATTAAAATTATGACTAACTAAAGATGTATTTGGATCACTAAAAAAATACGTTTTCACTAATTTTATAACTGCTAAAACATATTTAAAGTTTATTAAAATGAAAGTGAACCACACCCCGCCGAGAGTCCAGTAAACTAATGAAAGTTTTCCTAATACAGTGGACGAAAAATATCCTAAAACGAATAAAAATCTTCATACTATTTATGAATCTAGTTTTTAGATGAAACTTCTTCATATACTGAATGAAACTATTAATAAATTAAATAATATTTTCCATAGAGTTTTATGAAAATTTGCATCAGTTTAATTAAAAGTTTTAATGGACGAGTCCAGCGCTACTAAATTAATATAATGCAGAGAATTCTCTCACTGCACAGCCAGGCGCGGTTCCTGACATATGCAAAAAAATATATTGAGGTAAAAAAATTACTGGTTGTTTTGTTTTCGTCAAAAATACATTTTTTATCCCATCATTACGGATAAAGCAGCATTGTAACCTAGAAATCTAGCACTTCAAAACCACATTTAAAGCATTTCGAAATGTTGTGCTGTTTAAGCGTTATTTGGAACATAAAGGAGATATCTGCTGTTTTTGATGAATTTTAATTCTATTTTTTTAGTGTAACTACTTTTAAAATTTTACGATTTTTAAGTAATTTATATATTCTTAATCTAGAATTCCAAAGTTACAAAATGATGTCAATAAGTTTTTAATTATCTGCAACAATTCTTAAAACACATTTGAAGAAATAGTTGATGCTAGAGTATTTTTTACTTATACACACTGTGTTTATATGAAATTTACTTTTGAACCCAAAATTCACAAAAAAAAATTTTTTATAAAATCATCCCAGGAAGCGTTTCTGGGTAAGCACTATAGTCAAGTGCTTACCCAGAAACGCTTCCTTTAATTACAAAGGGCTTTCAAAGAAAATCCAGAAGGCATGATTTTTGTTCGCGATTTCCCACTTGGTATGTTCCTTTTAAGCATGTGAAAAGCGCTTCTTTCATGTGCTCTTAGAAGCAATAAATTCATGCCTTCTTAGGCATTAAGGAGCGCTTTTTTTGTATAATGACAACATTAAATCTTCATGGTATGCATTCTTTTTTGCTTCATTGTAAGCATTATACACTGCTTCAAAGAAGGCATTATGGGAAGCACAACTGAATGCCTTCCCTAATAGGCAAGGCGGCGAAAACACCATTTTGGAATAAATTTATGAATAAATTGATATATAAATCACTGTAATCTAATTAAAAAAATATTTTTGACAAGTTTTTAAATGTTTGCAGGCATTTTACGGGTCTATGTACAGCTAAAGCTTCTAAATGCTGGTACTCCTAGTAGTTACTCTAAGAGATAAAAAAGCACTTGATTGATGTCATTTATACCTTTAGAACTCTAGATTTAAAATGTATAGATTAATTAAAAATCATGTTGTTTAAGAAGAAGTTACACTAAAAAAACTAGTTAAAAATTCATCAAAATATCAAATAGCTACATTCTTCTCCAAATATCGCTTAAACAACACAACACTTCTAAAAGCAATTTCGAAGTGCTAGACTTCTAGATTACACTGCTGCTTAAATCGTTCACTCAACAAAAAAAGTTTGTTAAATATGTCGCTAAACGTCTCTTTACAATATTTAACTAACTTTCATCAATTATTTTTTGCTGGCATCTGGTTTTTAGCTAAAAATTTTAGTTAAACTATTTTACCAAAAACCTAATTTTGAACTAATGTTTAACTTATTTACGTTGCTACCAAAAATTTGCTGATAAACACATTCATAGCATGGAGAACAAGTAAAAAGAGGGTGTAGGAAAAAAAATATAAAATACGCTTTGGTCCGACTGTACAAATTAATAAATGCAGGTAGTTGTTTTAAAAGATAAAGGGTTTTGCATATTTCTTTTCGATATTTGGGATATTTCTTTTTTGTATTTTAGAATTAAAGGGATTATTGTAAGAACTTGATAAGCCACATTTATAGTTTTATGAATTTTCGCTGTTTTCTAGACATCCATTAATTAATATTTAATAGAAGTCTTGCTTAAACACTTATTGCAAGTACCTAGAGTATAAAAGTCTTGTAAAAGTCATTTTTTGTGCATCATTTTAACTTTTAAAAGGCAAAAACAAACCAAAAATGAAATGTGGCTTATGAAGTTTTTACAATAAGCCCTTCAATTATCTTCATTTGAAAAACGCAAAATTGCGTCATACATACATACATATATGCATGTAAGTAATTGGGAATTCTTATGTTTTGTTCTTAATGTTATTAATAATATATTTTGTTTGTTTCCACATTTTTTATTTAATCGCATTACGTTAACGACTTCCTGACATTTTTATATATATTTAAAGCAATCACAAAAAAAAAACTGGATTTAAATTTCAGCAAAATAAATTAACTAAAGTAACAATATTGTACTAACAAGGAAGGGAGGTATCCCCACTCGAAGATTTTAATGAACTTTCGATAAAGAGTAATAAAAAGATACACGCATTTTTTTTTTTAACTACCCAATCTCACGTTTAAGAGCTAATAAGTAGGGTTAAAAAATTCATTTGTTTTGTATTAAAACTTGTCTTTAGTATAGGAAATACTAGATTTAGTATGGTTAAAGTACTCAAGAAAACAAAAATGCTGATACCCATATTGCCTATATAATGGATATAGGGAAAAAAGGCTCTTTGGGAAAAGTCGAATAAAAACCGCACGGTTTCGAATATCGAAAAAACCTCACACACTTCCCTGGATTAAATTAAATAGGCATTTGATATGTATTGTTTGCATAGAAAAAAAGATAATTGGTTTAACTCAAACCGCGACGTTTCATACAACAGACAAAATAAACTCAATGAGAAACTTTTTGTCTGCCTTATAAACTGCCTGATCTGGTAATAATCATACAATTACAAATTATATACTACGCAGCGAAAAAAGAGTGGAAAAAGATGTAGTAAAATCATCACATATACAGATTCAGATGTAGTGCAAATTGAGGTGAAACACGCATGATTTTAACATGGGGTTGTCATAGGACGGAGGTAATGCAAATTCCTCAAACTTCACTTTATTAAAAGTACTATGTGTAAGGTTATGAAAGATTGTATTTTTGGGTGTTCTTTTTCATAGAACTTAATTTGTTATTTTAATTAGTGGTTAAGGTGTGATGCCAAGTCACATCTTATTTACCGAGTGATAATATGGATCTGTTGTAGTGCTTAAAAGGTTATAATTAAAAAAAACTTTTAAACAGCTTTCCAGCTTTAAAAACAAAGCGAAATAATAGTTTTTCGTTCAACTGAAAAGAAAGAAAACTATTGTTAAGTCTGATATTTTGTAATCAAATTTAAAGGTCAGAAAACATTAATTCAAAGCGACATCTAGATTAAAGAATAGTTGCTAAAAGACACAAACTCCCGGTTCCAATCGAGCATGTCAAATACCGAATTGTAACCGAACATTCGTGACATTTCTACTAGTTAGCCTTGTATATGATGACATTATATGCTAAGTTTAGGTACTAATCTAAAAGGAAAGCATTAGATCAGAAAAATCAGTAGTAGTAGCTACTTTGTGTGTAATGAAAATGTTGTTTCTTTTGAACTACTTCGCATTATTTTTGCTGGGTATTACCGTAACCGAGCACTAGCTACTATGGCCTTCGGCGCGTTGTAGCGAAAACAGACCAGTTCGATTCCTCTGGTGGGAATCGAACCCACGACCGCCGCACATATAAGCCAGCACGCTACCAACTAGCCTACCGGGGCGCATTATTTATTTATTTATTATTCTTCAATTAAATAGCCGATCCCAAAGGTCCATATATGGCTAAAAAATAACTACTACACAAGACTACTGTATAAAACAAAAATATAAATAACAATATATTATTTAAAAAAAAAAAGAAATAAAAATGTATTATAAAATGTATTATAAAATAGTAAAATAGTAAAAACATTAGAAGTTAAAAGAAAAAAGGCACTATAAACCAAATGTAAACCAATAAGAACTTGAGACTCCAGATTTATGTTTCTCAAAACACATTTTTTTGAACAACAAAAATAATTGAATGTGTTTGGGCATAATTCATACACCAGTGAATGTGTCTTCAACAAACCTTTCATTTGATTCAATTTGTATATAGATACTTTTAATAGAACGACATAAACCAAAAAAAACTTAGAATGGGATAATTTTTGACCCCACTTAGCAAAACCTTAACATGAGATTGGGCAGCTAAAAACACGGGTCTTAAATTTTTTTTCTCTTCAACATATTTCAAGTTCATTAAGATCTGCGGTCCAGGTAGGGATACCCTCCCTTGTAAGTTTTTTAGTTTTTTTTTCAATCTACTAAGCACAATTTATACACCAGTGAATGTGTCTTCAACAAAACCTTTCATTTGATGCCAATTTTTGTAATATAGTTACTTTTAATAGAACGACATAAACCAAAAAAAAAAACGTAAAATGGGGTAATTTTTGACCCCACTTAGCAAAACCTTAACATGAGATTGGGCACCTAAAAAACACGGGTTCTTAAATTTTGATGCCAATTTTGTATATGCATAGGTAATGGAGTAATTTCTGACCCCACTTAGCAAAACTTTAACATGAGATTGGGCAGCTAAACAACACGGGTTCTTAAATGACAAAAATATTATAACTCATTACCTTGAGCATAGATTAAAATTTTGCGTTTAGAAGTGTAAAATGGTAATTCTAAGAACTTGAGACCCAGATGTAATGTTTCTCAAAACACATTTTTTTGAATAACAAAAAATAATTGAATGTGTTTGGGCATAATTCATACACCAGTGAATTATGTTGTTAATTTCAACAATTCAATTTTAAATTGCATTGAACCAAGCGTCAGCAAAACATTTTGCTGACCATGCTAGTTTTTTTTTGCTAAAAATCAGCTCACTGATGTTCAGCAAAACACTTTTGCAGATGTTAGCATATATTTCTGCAAGGATCCTCCCAGCAAGATTTTGTTGATACAACTAATATTTTTTTTCTAAATTTATGGAATTTTTTTTGCTGAGTGTAATGAACGGATGATAAATGTATTTTTGACGAATTGTTAAAAACTACCAGTAATTTTGCGTAGGTAGGTATATAAAAAATCGGTTATTCTAGTGTTAATATTTATATTAATATTAATTGTCATTTTTTTTTTTTTTTCTTTCATATTTTATCCTAAAAGACGGAGTTTTTTTTCGAAATTACTTTACTAAACTAGATTATAATACACTAAATTTCCATTAATTTTTAACAAAAACAGTCACATTTTATTAAAACATTTCCTATTTCGAAATTTCAAATGACACCTCTTTTAGAAGTAACCGTTAAACCAGCTTTTTACCTTGTGTTTGACATATGGCTAAAATAGCCAAAACGGCAGCTATTTTAAAATGTTTTGAAAACATTTTTAAGAGTTTTCTTATAATTTACAGCGGAAAATTTCCAAAATTTTATATTTAATTTCACCTTTAAAAACAAAATAAAATTTTAATTTATTTTTTTAAAAATTACTAACGTTTGTTTTTTTTTTTCAAACCGTACCGTTTAACGTTTATCAACAATCTGAGCTTAAAATTTTGACTGAAATCAGTCTATAAACTAATAAAAATTTAAATATATAAAATCATTGAGTGTCATTTAGCGAGTTTGTATGGGTCTAAGTAAACATATGAAAATATGAATGAGTTCTGGTCAAACATGTTTTTAGGTTCTTAGAGTATATTTTTAATCAAACAATCACTTCACGGTGATATCTGTGGTTGCTTTCGTTAAAACACAAGTAAATCAATTGTTTACATGTGTTTTTGGCAATAACCCCCAGCCATGACTTGCCTTGACTTCTCTAACTGCGAAATCTTCTAAGATCTTGTGATAATTAAGATTAATTTATTAACATTTTCAATTTTAGCAATTAAGGGGGAATATCTGGTTATTTTGTTTTATATACCCTACAGCACATATTAGTACACTTTTTACAGTGGTTTGTTATTACAGTTAATTTTGATGGCCAATATATTAATTAGTGGGATTTATTAATTGAAAATTCATTTATTACTTGATTTAAATTTTATATACCCTACAGCACATATTAGTACACTTTTATAGTGGTTTGTTATTACAGTTAATTTTGATGGCCAATATATTAATTAGTGGGATTTATTAATTGAAAATTCATTTATCACTTGATTTAAATTTTAATCTGCCAATTGTCGACCTGCCCAGCAAAACCTCGGTAATAAGTTTAAACTCATTACCCTTGCATTACTTAGCCACCTTTGGTATTACCGACTGCCTATTAGTACACTCAGGGTACTTTAGCTTGAAAATTTGTAGTTGTTTGGGTTGTAATACAGTTTCTATATTTTTAATGAAAATGTCAGTTATTTGTAGAAAAAATTTAATGTCTTACTAATAGTGTCCGACCGAACAGTTCGGCCAGAAAATGCATGTGGTCTGTATTCGATATTTTAAAAGCATTATGGACAAATTTGGCGGATGGAAAAATGTTTATGGACTGATTAGATGCTATTTTGAGTGTCAAATCTGAAGAAAAAGTCTGTAGTAAAGCAATGAGTTCACTGTTCGGCCTCAGAAAGTTCGGCCAAATCGAAAATAGTTCGGCGGCCCGAATTTTTAGCTTTATAGGTAAACTTCGGCTTTTCTCTTAAATTTATACACAAAATCGAATTAAATCGGCTCAACAACATGTTTCCAATACCAAAATTTGTCATCATTGCCTCTAGATATCAACAAACAAACAAAATATAGTTTTTTGGCCGAACTGTTCGTCGGGACACTACTTACTAACCTTGTTGTTCATTTCAAAAAACAAACCACATCAAATGACCTGTTTTATGATTTACCATACATTTTTTACAGTCCTTTTTAGTTATTTAAAAAAAATAAAGAAACTGAGGCAGTCTGGCATATTCATTGTGTCCGTTAAATTTTTCAATAAAAATCAGGGACCGAAATGACAGTTATTTTAAATTTTTATACAAAAAAGCAACTAGAAGTATATGTCGGAAAACTGTTTCAAGTATAACATTTTGATCCTTATGATCTAGTCTATAATAAAATTCATTGCTTTTTAAAATTTTGATTTTTTATTTTTTTTAGCAAAAATAAAAGTTATTTTTTGATTTTTATTTTTTGAGCAAAAATAAAAGTTATTTTTGATATTTATTTCGATTTCTTGAGTTGAAATTCCATAAGTTAAAATTGTATTTTTATAACGAATAAATAACAAATAACGTAGTTATATTTGTAAGAACGAAATGTATAAATTTTGTGGTTGCCTTTTATAGTATTTTCGAGTTTTATAAATATGTAAAACTTATTTTAATATGACGATTTTTTGAAGAATTCTTGTTTTAAAAATGACGATTTTAGTTTCCAAAAATTGGTATAATAATATATAGTAATACAGTTATCACAAAAAAAACATTGCAAAATATTGCTGTATATCTATCATCACTGAAAAATCATAATAACAATGCTTTATTTTTGGTAACAAAAAAAAAAAAAAAAAATAAAAACCAAAAAATGACTTTTATACGTGCTCGAAAAAAATAAAAATCAAAAAATAACTTTTATTTTAGCTCAAAAAAATAAAAAACCAAAAAATGATTTTATTTTGCTCGAAAAAATAAAAACCAAAAATAACTTTTATTTTAGCTCAAAAAAATAAATATCAAAAAATTACTTGTATTTTTGCAAAAAAATAAAAAATCAAAAATAACTTTTATTTTGCCCGAAAAATAAAAATCAAAAATAACTTTTATTTTTACCCGAAAAAATAAGAATCAAAAATAACTTTTATTTTTGCTCGAAAAAATAAAAAACAAAATAACTGTATAACTGTTATTACGGTCAATGATAAAAATATGGTTTCCTTCTTTTTCTTACTGTAAAAATCTAACTAAAAAAAAGTTAATGTTTGTTTATTTTTACTAAACATATTTAGTTAATTTTTACTACAATTGTTAGTAATTTTAAACAAATGCAAATGTTAGTTGAATTTAATGAAATGTTAATATTCTTGGTGTAATACCAAATTCACATATTTAAATGTTTTTATGCCAGTTCGTTTCTATACAAAATTAACTAAAATTAAATATTCCAGCAAAACTTTGGTAATGGGTGCGATAAGTAATGCATTACCTTGTAATGTGTACTTCTTACCTGTATCATTATTTTCCAACAAGAAGTAATGAGTTACCGATAATGGGACACTCATGGATACTTGTAATGAGACCTAATTACATTGTACATTACTTCAAAAGATAAAATAATGACTTACGATCATCAATTACATAATTGCATGAATTATAAACGTAAAGTAATTATTAA